>JANEYF010001313.1:985000-1297500 GCA_029963845.1 Rhamnusium bicolor
TATTTTGTAAGTGGAGAAGTTTGCGAACGAGGAGAAGCCGAGTGTTGCAACCCCACGAACAAAATAAAATCACTTTTAACACGTGTTTTAGATACTTAGTATTTTTTCTACGACAGTAATAATTAGAAAACTTATAAAAACATGCCTTAAAATAATAACTATTTGTTATATAAACATATGTCGAAAACGAATGGATTTCAAAATACAAAATGTTGATGTTATTGAAAAAAAAAATGTTTTTTTTAGTATCTCAACAATGAACTAAGATTTTTTATTTAAATTTAGTACACAGGTATAATTAAGACAAGCACATTAATTAATTAATTCTTCACAAATATTATACTGGGTAATTATGTTTTTTCTGATGGATTACCATTCAAACCACAAAAAACATTTTATTTGTACGCCACTGGTCAAATTTAATAGAAAATTTTTCGTCTACATTTTTATATTAACGTCGTTGTTCATTTTACTTTGTGATTTACTTTCAATATTCTCTTTTAAATCGTGCCCAATTTGTTTACTTATGAAGAGTATGATATACATTTTATGTACTTAAGGTTATTGTGATGAGAACGCAGATGAATCTTTGAGAGAATATGAAATAAGATTTCTAAATAAAAGACAACCAGATTATCAAGTCTTTGTTAACACATTTTGTGGTCTGATGAAGCTACGTTTACGCGAAGAGGTGTCGTAAACTATTACAATTTACATGTCTGGGCGCAAGAAAATCCCCATGAAATTCGTCCTAAATCATTTCACACTGAATTTAGCTTGAATGGTTGGATAGGAATCATAGATGACAACCTTTGTGGCCCATATTTTTTGCAACCTAGACTAAATTCGAAGTGCGACCTAATATAAGACTTGCATATTGGTTCCAAATGGATAGAGTTCCAGCTCACTGTGATTAATGTGCATGAATGGTGTAATGCTCATTTTCCGGGACGTTAAATAGTCCGATTAGGACCAACCAATTGGCTACCTAGATACCCTGATCTTACTGTTTTAGATTTTTTCGTATGGTACTTAAAAGACCAAGTATATTCTACGTTAGTGAACTCAGGAGAAGGATTAAGTTTGAGGATCAAGAGGCTTGCAATAATTTCCGTAATTATCACCACATAATGTCGGCTGCCATAAATTTAACATTCGAAGATACAGAATGTGTCGAAAAAAATTGTATGCATTTTGAGCAACTCCTTTAATATTTACACGCTTCACTCTTTATTCCAAACATTTTTGTATACATTTGCAAGGATAAGTCCCAGGAACATTGAATAAAAAGAATTATCTCAGAAATTGAATGGTGGAAGCCGTTACTTTGTGATAATCAATCATAATGATAAAATAAAACACTTTACTTTGTTTTGTAACACTGTTTTTTATTGTAACTAAAAGAAACTGCAGTTTCGACACTTAACGTGCCTTTTTCAAACGATTCATAACAATGTCCATCATTCACTTGTTATGAAACGTTTTAAAATGGCATGTTGTGTCAAAACTGCAGTAACGTTTAAAAAACAGTGACAAAAAATAAAGTAATAGTATATTGTTTAATGAGTGAGAAAGTTGGCCATTTCCATGAGGATGAAATTTTTGCGTGGAGCAATTCATCCGAGTAGAAATGGCCAATTCTCACTAGTTAAACACTATACCTTTTCCAATCTATTTATTTTTTTTTTACAATATTAATATTAATAGTTCCATAATTGATAATACTGAGAGGTGGAGAATTTACATCAACATTGAGATTCTTATTAGTCATCACATTTGTGTTATTTGCACTTGTGGTGGGATTATTATTGTTAATTGCACTAAGAATCTTATTTGCAGTATCCATTTTGTTTTTCATCGAATCATCTATGTAGCCCTCGGCTACAGTATATGATTTCCAGCCTCCGTGTCTCTTTAAAGCTGTTATATCTGCTCCTGCGTCTATAAGTATTGTCGCAGATGACCTGCGGAAGCTATGTCCGGTGTATAGATGTGAATCTAGAAGTTTCAAAAACATTGCTACCTGCTTGCCCATTCCACTCAATTTATTAATTCCAATTTCCTGCATAGTGCACTTGCCCTTTTGATAATTTAAAAAGAGAGCCTGTGTTGCATTTGGTGGTCTGAGACTTACATAGTTTTTGATAATTTGATAATACTCGCCAGTTACAGAAAATTTTCGAACAGTTTTAGTTTTTGTTATTGAAACTGTCACAAGCACAGAATTATTTAGATGTTCCAAGCCGTCAATTTTCATAGCTTTCAATTCACATGATCGACATGCTCCCATTACTCCCATGATGAGGGAAACCTAAAAATCAAATTTACCACAATTTGCCTATCAGGAACTACATAGGTATACATTCTTACCTTCATAGCAAGATACACTTTGTCTGGTGCATTTTTTATAAAATTGTCAATCTCTTGATCTGTGAACGTTCTGAACTTTTTAGCTTGGTAGCCCTCTGATGTGCATTTCCAAAAAGGCCCTCAATTTTGAATATTGTTCAATGTTCACTCCATTGTTTAAATTTAAAGTATTCCGTAACATCAAATATATTGACCACAAAGTTGAGGACTTGTATTTAGTTTGTAGCTCACCGAAATAAGCCATCAATACATTTTCGAAAAAGGAATTTATCGTCTGCTTTTTGCGCCAGTCCATAAAAGTGGAATAAGTTTGCCCATATTTTTTCCTGAATCTTTCAGGAAGGAGGTTAAGTTTGTTTTGCAGCGTTCACAATTTCTGGTGGCTTGCTATCAATAATCTCCTCATAGGATGAAACCCATTATTCCCTTCCATTTAAACGATTTTCGTAGAAATGTTCGCACTATTTCGCAACAAAACCATTGAAAATCACTAAAACGCAATCACAAATGAAAAGTTTTGACAAATAGCTTCAGATTGTTGACAGATGAGTCCATTTTTAAAGGGGAGGTCGGACAACAGGATGTGTTGAGAAAGTGAAATGCCGGCTTCTCATTGGTCGAGAAGTGTTGAGAAAGTAAACTTTTCCACACAGGTTGAAAAAAGTTGAATTTTCTAAATTGAAAACTATTGGATAAAGGTCAGTTTGTTTAATATGATTGGAAAAAGTGTTTTAACTGCGGAAATACGTCGTTGTAAAAAACGTCAATTTTAACAAAAACCATAAAAATTTCAAGAAAACGCCAAACATAAGAATGTAGATTATTTTTATATTAAATTTGACCAGTGGCGTACAAATCAAAAAGTGCTTTGTAGTTTGAAGGGTAATCCATCAGAGAAACAGTATATTTCTGACAAAATTTATTTTAAATAATGTGGTTATCTTAATTATATCTACCTGTATATCATTTCAATAAAAAATCTTAATTCGGTATTGAGATACTGAAAAAGAAACATTTCGTTTCATGAACTTCAGCACCTTGTATTTTGATATCCATTCTTTTTTCGATACATAATACGTATAAGACAAAAAGTTATGATTTTTAGACGTAGTATCCGCTGACAAAGTTTCCCGATTTAAATTCGGACCACCATGTATATCTAACAAAATAAAACACAATACAAATGATCAACTATGATCTAAAACATTAAACATTACAATTTAACAAAATGCATTAAAAATATTAAATCGTAATATAAAAAAATTCAATTAATTACAGTTATGTAAATAAATTATTTAGTTTTAACTTCATAACTCAATTAATATCACTATATCACTTTATTACACTTCTATATTTTAATGTATAAGTAAACTAATTATTAAATTGTAATATAAAATACAACTAATTAATTACAATTACATTGACATATAAAATTATTCAAAACAAATTAAACTCTATTCACTTTAACTTTGCAGTGATGGGTTGGACTTAAGTGAGTGAAACTTCCAATTACGACCGATGCTTATGAAATAAAATAAACATGAAAATGAACCGATATAGGAACTTTGGACTTATGTACATCTGCCTGTCGTCTGCACCAAGAATCAGCGCGCTTTTTATTTTTTATCCTGGCTAACACTGCAGAATTAAAGTGAATAAAGTTTAGGTATCCTTTTCTTTGTAAAAGTTCTATTAAAATTGGAATAAAATGAGAGTATAATAATGCTAAAGAATTTTTTTGCTAATATAGTTTCTAACTACAAAAACCTATCACGGATAAGTATAACATATATCTTTTTAAACAATTATTTTCCCGATTATTTGTGAAACGCTGAAACTTGGATTATAAAAAAGATAATATGTACATTATGTTCATTACGATTGACTCAATAATGTTATTTTTAATTCTAACTACTTTGTTCTCAGTAAAACCAAAAATAAATAAAACAAAAGTACTCACCGGTTGAACAATCACTTCAAAACTTTAAAACATCCACAGACACGTGTTTCTGCATCTTTGCATCTTCAGTACGGTCCTTTGAAAGCCCCGAAAGTAACTACGAATCTTAGTAAATCCTAATGTACATAATAATTGAAATTATATAATTAAAATTCCCCCAAAGGTAGAATAATTTGAAACAAATCAGGTATCCTTTTCTTGGCAAGTAGCCGGGAAAATAATTGTTTGAAAAGATATATGTTATACTTAACTGTGATAAGTTTTTGTAGAAAATAATAATTTGCAAAAAAATTTTAACGTTATTATATAACTCTTTTATACTTTTCAAGCAATAACTACGTACGAAGGCGTGGAAGGGCCATAGAAGATTTATTTTTTTGAAATTTCGATAAGTCGAAGTTTATCTAATCTTCTACTTAGAAGTATCTTTGATTTGTAATACGAAATTTATAAAAACTTCGGCTTATAAGTCGAAGATTAACAAAATTTCGAGTTATAAGTCAAGATTTAACAAAATTTCAAGTTACACGTCGAAATTTCACAAATCTTCAACTCATAAGTCGAAGATTAACAAAATTTTAAATTGAAAGTCGAAATTTAACAAATCTTTGACTTGTAATACGATATTTCAGAAAATCTCGACTTATAAATCGATGGTAAACAAAATTTCGAGTTATTAGTCGAAATTTAACAAATCTTAGACTTGCAACACGAAATTTAAAAATACCTCGACTTATAAGTCGTAGGTTAATAAAACTTCGAGTTATAAGTCGAATTTTAACACGAAATTTGAGAATATTAGGTTAGAAAAACCTTGTGAAATTGGTAACTTGAATGGTGAATGGGCACCACCGAGGGTGGCAGGGAGGTGCGGCGCTGGCAGCTATCCTTGATAAAAGAATCAAAGGTACCGAATTGTTGCTTAAAGAAAGAATTTCATTGACTGAAAAATTGCAATAAAATTTGTTTGTGAATATTAATTTATCCATTTTTTAAAATTATTTAGCATTGTAACTGATTGACTTTCATTATAGGACCTACTTATCGATGTATTAATGAAAGATATTCATTATCTGCTAAAATCCATGGGGCGACCGCCTTGAACTGCCCGCCCATGGCGACGCCCTTGCACAAGTTACCAATTTCACGGGGTTGAATTCATAAAAGTCGAGGATTTGTTAAAATTCGACTTCTAAGTTGAAGATTAGTTAAGACTTGATTTATAAGACGATATTTCAAAAACAAATTTTCTGTAGCACTTCCACTCCTTCGTAGATACGTCCACTTTTGTGGACTTGTTTTCATGGACATATTGTTATACATATTGGAACTCTTATCCCTAAATTAACTGAAACAAACGAAAATATTAATATAGAATATTAATTATCTAATGTAAAGAAGCTGTAACGAATGTTGCCTGTCCTATTATTATATCATCCTTCATCCTTTGAAAAAAATATTTTAAAACCCTTTCATTATAAAACCGGCTACTGGATAACTGTGACTGTTATATACGATGACATTTTGACTGGTACTATCTCGTAATCTTTATTGGCTAATGCCTATTTCCACCCTAGGCGGTAGTAATTGTTTGTGATATTGGGAATTCATCCCCAGTGGTTTTATATAATGATGTTATGAAGATAAGGGTGTAAAATGAATACTAACAATAGGCGTGCGGAGAAACAAGAAAGGATTAGAAAAAATACATTTTGATATTAACTAACTAATAGGTTAAAATAAGAGAATATTTTAAATCGGACTATGGTTGACTTGTTTTAAAATGTGTAAATAATTAACTTGAACGAGTTCAATTTTCTTTACCAAAAAAAGATATTTCAGCTACTGATTTTAAAATAACAATCAAATATTATTAATTGTATTGAAATGTAGATTCAACTGCCAACATTTTTAATTATTTAAAAATATCAGTTAAGGCGGCGTTAGCACTCCCTCGTTGCCACGATAGCTTTAAATCGCTGTTAACATTTTTCTGTTAATAATATCGAAAAACGAAATCATTCGGTTCATTCTAAATACCATACAGATTTAATCTATAAAATTACAGGCAATGCTGATGCGTATTTTTTTAAACCCAGAAAATACGATTATTTAGTTTCATAAAATGACACTAAATAAAATATGCGTATTTTCTATGTTTAAAAGAAAATACGCATCAGTATTGCCTGTAATTTTATGTATTAAATCTACATGGTATTTAGAATGAAACGAATGTTTTCGCCTTTCGAGATTACTATCAGAAAAAATTTGACAGGGATTTAAAGCTATCCTGGCGACGAGGGAGTGCTAACGCCACCCTTAAAGTTGAAATTTGGGAAACTTTAACGTTGAGTCAGTAAACAAACCAAATTGGGAAACAAATGAAAAACGAGTTCGTAGTCTTTGGTAGAAAGCTACACTGAACTAAACTGCACTATATTTCTAATTTGTTTTGTTAATTGCTATAGCTAAATTTAATACCTGACAAGTATTTTCAAAATTTAATGAAGAAAATTATTTTCATTTTTTCTTTTTTGTAAGTAGTAAGTATTATTCAATATTTTTTAAAATTATAAGTTTTACATATTACTTACATACTGAATGTCAAAAGTTTGTATAATTTTTCTTATAATTGAAAATTGTTAATGTGTACTAAAATATTATCTAGGAAATTATCTCTTATGTGCCTATCCTATATCCTAGCAGAAAATTGTTTTTATTTCATAATTGACTATTTAAATTATGTTTTTTAAACTTAATCCCGCTGGTATATGTTAGTATAAAATTTGAATATCTAATTAGCTACTCCAGTATTACTGTCCAAAGTTACTGCAATTCGATCAACAATTTCGTATTTCATAGCTTGGTTGTTTCTTTAACAGACTTTTATGTAAAGTTAGATTATATTTTGGTCATTTTTCAACGAATATAGCAGGCAAACATTATTTATATGAATGTGTTGTATTTAAAAATATTCAAAAAAGTCTCTATGAATATTAATAAACTAAAAAATTTTTCTCTAAATACCGCAGTGAGAAAATGTGACATTTTTGTACTTTAAACCCCTATATCTCGAAAAGTATAGCCGAGCGGGAATTTTTTTACTCGAAATTCGTGTTCAGCAGGCAAAAATGAGTGTTAGAACAAAAAAAAAAAAAAAAATTTTGACTTGACAGGTGCTACCTCCTTATGGAGAGCTCCTGGATCCACCCTTGGAGGATTGTAGAGATCACGTTGTCGTCTCATGCAGTATTAGTTAAAAGTTATAATTATTTTCATTAATACCTCAAGAATGTGTTGTAAAGTGTTTTTAATTTAATTATCTAACCTACGTCAGTGTATCTATATCTAGATTCAGATAATAATATACGTGACCGAAATTACCGATATTTAAATGAATTTCTATCCTTGGCAATGATGTCTCTCTCTTTTATTTAGAAAAATTTCCTCGTGCAAGACAATGACTTAATAAAAAAGTAGATGTTAAGTAATATTAATATTACCTGTTTACATTTACACAGAATGTGGGTGATAAAATAATATAATTTTTGTATTTATTAAAAATATATATTTTCATCTTTAAGACATGACATAGCCATAACTGATAATGGTTCAATACAAAACTTTCTATAAGAAGTATTTTGTTTTATTTTTTAAACTACTAGGCGACGATAGCTGTTTTTCAAAAAATAGTGAGTAATCACACTAAAGGGGTTTACAGATACATGTCCATGTCTTAAGACATGAACGTACGTTCCTGTACATAGGTTCACGTACGTGATATCCATATTACCTACCAGTCAACTCTAGGGTTTAACATGTCGATAAGTGAAGACGCAATAAATTCATTAGCAGTGGTGTGTGTTTGCATAATAAAAAAGGAACTCTAATATTTTCAACAGAAACAGAAACTTGTACAGCACACCACTGACAAAGTCTCTGATATATGTATAATTTTTGTCCACACACGCTTATATGTACGTGCGTTGACGTCCGTACGAATATAAACTCAAGCAGCAACAAAAGATATGTTCGACGGCCTTTTAACTGAAATTTTGTCTACACACTGGCGTATATGAACGCACGTTCATGTCTTAAAACACGTACGTATCTATGGGCACCTTAGTTGCCCACTAAGTGGTCAGGTCGCGACGGCCATGGCCGTCGCAGCCAGGATATACACAATCAACCTAGAGCGGCCAGCAAGTTTATACAGTCAGTCAGGAAGAAAGGATAAAGCACGTTGCACGTGAACTAATGAGTTTTTACGCGCTGTACGGATTGTACTGTACTGGCCGCTATGTAGTCAACTGCTAGTGCGCGGTCACCCATTACATTCTGTACAAACTACTGGCCGCGTGTGCACCGCTCGTATTCTCGTTGGCCGTCGCGACTCACTGGCGTCCCGGCCTGTACGCGGTGGGACATATTAGAGCCGTCGCGTACTAAGCGGCCAGGTCGTAATGGCCAACGGTTATAAGTAAAGCTGGCAAATCGTGCGGCAGGACATAGGCGTACGCATCATAATAAGCGTAATAAAAGAAATTAACTATTAACAAAAGCAATAAACTGTTACAATTTATAACAATGTATGCACAACTTACCCTCTTAACTAGCTTGATGAACTAACTTGGTTATCACAAACTGGAGAAGATCTGTAAAAACTTTGCAGTATCAGGTATGTTTCTATGGTTGCCTCCATGAGTGCTGTGATGAATAAATACGCTTATATTTTGAAAACGATCATTCACAAATGTTATAGTACTTATACTGGAAATCGACATTTCCACTGTTACTAGATAGCAAGAGACTGAGTAGTGAGTGTACTGGCGAAACAATTACGTGGATAGTGCTGAAGACTTTAGAAAAAATTTGACTTGTCAACAAGTCAAGTGTTGATGTTTGTGACCGATGGTGGTGCGACAATGCGTTTGGTAGACCGTTCTCTTCAAGAACATGGTTATAGCTTGGTACATGTTTCGTGTAAAGTGTATGCTTTACATCTTATGGCAAAAACGATTCGACAAGATTTTCCAGAAGTAAATCGACTGCTACACCCTATAGGTGGCACGAAAAATGAACGCGTTAGAGGAAAGTTTGCACACGTGATAAAGCTAAACACCGGTTTTGTCAGGTTAGGTCAAATTTCTGATGGTATTGATGGTGCATCTCCAGATCCATTAAGTGCTTTCAAAGAATATTTTAAGTATTCCTGTATTACATTAATAGATGTCAAACGGTCGTTCTCAAAATATAAGCATATTCTTTCACCACAGTGAACATCACTCACGGAGACAATCATAGAAATATACCTGATGCTGCAAAGTCTTTACAGATCTTTTTCAGTTTGTTATAACCTGCTATTTCATTAAGCTAGAGGGTAGAGGGTAAGTTGTGCATACATTGTTACAAATTGTAACAGTCTATTGCATTTTTTACTAGTTAATTTCTTTTATTACGCTTTTTATTATGCGTACGTCTATGTCCAGCAGCACATTTCTATCAGCTCTAATTATAAGTCTCGCCGCGCACTGGCCGATGCCAAAATTCCATATTTTCTGTTGGCCGTCATCGCGACCTGATCTCTTAGTGCGTGGAGGCTCTAACATATTCATCAAAACTTAACAAAGCAAAATCATTATTTATTTTTTGTTCATTACATCATAACCTAACTTAATTTTGTGGTTAGCTTCAATTTGTAAGATTTGACTTCTATGAAATACAAAATACAAATTGGATTTTCTGAAGAGCTTGATACGAAACAAATATTTCTAAACGAAAGTTTAAAACTGTCTGAATTATTATTAAATTTGGTAACAAAATCATTGATAGTGTAATGAAACAAGAACGTATCATTTAAAAAAATTAATAAAAAATAAAATATGTAATGAATAGATTAGAAAATAATCCTGATCTATGTACTAACAAAGAAAACAATTATGTATTGTTAATTGAAAACTGTATATAAACATTTAAAGGCATATTTGTTTGTGTTATAGGATTATGTACTTAAGATACTGATATAACGAGTAAAAGTATTAGGTAAAGCATTATATACATACAGAGTGATCAAGTTATTGTGTTCACATGCCCTATTTAGATAAAACCGTAGAACCCACTCAATATAAATTTTTCTGCCATTAAAAAAAAAAAGTTAATATAACAGTTATTTTCTAACGAGGAGAATATGAGACTGCAGCGCATTTAAAATATGTATTGTAACGAAGCGATTTTTCCATTAATAGTTTTCTATTGTAAAAAGATCTAAGTGAGTTTTTCCTTCACTATGGTACATTCTGTATACGATAATTTGTATTAATGTTTAATTTAAAAACAGTTTCGATTCAAAGTCCAGTATTAAGTTGCATTAAAACATAACTGTTGTATTTATTTATTATTGTTTTTTTAATCTTTTGTGAAGCAGTCTTAAATAAAATAGAGTAAGTAAAGTAGAAGTTTTGCCTTTTATTTAAAGAAAATGTATAAGTACTAAATCCGTTTGTATACCGAAAATCACATTTTTCGGTAGGTAAAAGTGAGGCTATCCATTGCTACGCAACCGACAACTATACACACACACCCCTGGACATACCGTTTCTTCACTGAGTTATCCTAGCTTCTATCATACCGCTGATAGAATAAAGTGGTGTTGCTACACTTTAAAACAGGAATTAGCGCTCGAGACCGTACCGTAATAAAAAGTTCAATGTACCACTGTTGTAATAAAGGATGCCAAAGTGACTAAATACCATTTTGCATGATGTTACGTCACAGTATGTGCTACTAATTTATGGACTTCATAACTTCAAACATATTTCGTCTAGTATAAAGACCTAAAATAGTTGTATGTTAAGCAAAGGAGATTTTACCTATTTCTTGTGTTCTGCACAAGCTGATCGTAAATAAATCACCACCGTACCTATACAATAAATTTACGTACAGAACTGATGTACACAATCTCAGTCCTCGACATAATACACTCTTAACTGTTCCTTCCCAACGCCATCTTTGTACCAAAGTTCATTCTCTCACGTTGCTTCCAGAAATTTCAATAACTTACCTACTGAATTAAAATCTCGTAGCTTATTAGAGTTTAGAAGTGAACATTAAAAAATGTTACTGGATGATAACTTAAAATTTTAGTTTCATTTGAATCAGTCTTATTCATAAAAATTTGTATTAGTTACAGCTAATGTCATAAAATATCCCTTCAGATTTTAAATCTTTTTAATCTTTTTTTTGTTAAATGTGAGTCAATACAGAATACATGTTAATTTTATAGGTTGAGTGTAAAGGTACGCACAGCGGGTTGCTTGCTTACTGGTAACCAGCGCCGATCGGCGCCAGTAAATAGTACTGTTTACTTATGAAGCTGCTCACAGATAACAGGTCAAAACTTGTTGGTACCGGTAGCCAGAATTGATAAAATTACCGGAAAGAATTTTTAGCTCTTGGTAGCTGGTTGTAGACGCTAGTTGTTTCTTAATCAATAAATAATTAATTATTACGGATATTAACGTGTCCATTTTCTGTGCGTACCTTACCTGCTTACCGGTAATCGGTACCTACTTCCAGCTTGGGTAGCACAAAATAAAAGCTGGTTCCTGCCTATCTGCCCCAATCTTTAACGAGGGTTCAAAAAGCAAACCTGCCATCCTCATCAGTTGATCAGTTTTTAATTAATAGATAATAATTTTTTTTAAGAGTAAGAAGGAAAAAGTGCAGTGTCCATTTACTTGCTAATTTTCTTCCATTATTTCTCTATAATATTTCTATTGCTTTAAAGCTTATCTTTTTTTATCCCAAAGAGCCTCCTTTTGAAAATTGCTGCGATTGATACATTAATATCCATAATAATTAATTATTTATTGATTAAAGGAACAACCAATTTTGTCAGCGCTGGCTACCGGTACTAACAAGGTTTGAACATGCTTTATCTGTGTGCAGCTTCATAAGTAAACAGTACTCTTTATTGGTGGCGATCGACGCTGGCCACCAGTAAGCAGATAACCTGCTTTCTTTTTGTGAATACCTTAACAGAGGATTATTTATCAATTAAAAACTAGTCATCTGATGAAAAAGATAGGTTTACTTTTTGAACTCTCGTTAAAGATTGGGGCAGATAGGCAACAACCACCTTTAATTTTGTGCTAATCAAGTTGGAAGTAGAAACCCATTTCCGGCGCTGGTTACCAGTGAGCAGGCAGCCTGTTTTCTTTCTATGCATACCTTAAAAGTGGAGCAGATTATAGTCTCTCCGCCTCTGCCTTTAGCAGATGAGTTAGAAACAGTAGAAATGTTTGTATTGTTTGTTTTTTTCCTTGCTAATATCTGTCTGCTAATAAAAACTGTTATTATTATTATTACTTATTATTATTATTACAGTCTTAGAGTCATCATTAGACTTCGGGAATTTGGATGTCATGACGTAAATGACACCTTTTTTAAAAGTTGTTGCATGTACTTACACATTTGTAAGTACACTGTCAGAAATTACAATTTATTTTGTTACTGTTTAACGCCCATTTTTTCGGAATATAGTATTAGAATTAATTTCTGTCTCTGGGATGACATCTCAATTCCCTAGGTCTAGTGAAAAAAGGGTTTCAACTCACCTCAAGTCAGGTATGCCATCTATCAAAATTTGTTCGGCATAGTAGCATCGTGAATACAACCTGTCTGGGAAATATATAATTCAACTTTTTCTTTATGTTTTTTTATTGATGTTAAAGGATAAAGAAAATGGGCACACATCATAGATGTGCATAAACGGATACGTTCGGAGAGCCAATACGGTAGCGTTAATGCGTCTAATTAATCAGCTGCTTTGTTGATTCCATAGAAATCTTACACAGATAAAAACCGTTTTGGCAAGTTTTGCATAACGTTGTGCAACAACGTCTTATTGCATTTTTTTAAACAATTGTAAAATTTCAAAGCAAAATGTTGTATGTTATGCATTTTAATTTTGCATAGTACTTGTACAGAGTCAACATGTGAATATGTCCTTTTTAATAAAAAAATAAGTGGTTATTTTTGAGGTTATCAAAAAAGATGTAAAGACCTTTATTAACTAATTTTTTCACAGAATCCAAGTTTTGAATAATAAAAACAATTGCGCATTACATTTAAGAAATATGACATTTTATTTTGTATTTAAAACATTCCGATTTTCCTCATATTTCTGATTTAGAAAATACCAAAGTGTTATGTTATCTCAAGCAGTTTTTTGAGATATTTTGATTCTGGTATAAAAATAATGTTAACGATTTTGTTAAATGTGGTTGCCATTGAAAAGAAGAAAAAGAATTAACCGTAACTTATACTGATTTTTGATGAATATGCAGCTATTTTGTTTTTAAAGGCAACTACGTTTAAGAAAATCATTAATGATATTTGAATACCAAAATCCAAATTTTTGAGGTAACATCACATGTTTGGTATTTTATTAACCATAATGAGGAAAATCGAATTATTTTAAAATGTACAAAGTGTTCTATTAAAAAAAAACATAGTAAGTTGTCATATCTCTTAATGGGTTTTTTAATTCAAAATTTGGATTTTGTGAACAAAATTAGTAATGTGGGTCTTTACACCTTTTTGATAACTTCAAAAATAACAAAAATATTTCAAAAAAGGACATTTTCGCGTGATGACCCTGTACATTTAATTTGCCCAATAAAGATTTAGTTACAATGACTTTGTTGGAAAGTTGGGGAAATTCAGAGGCAAATTTATTTATTTTTACTCAACTATTAACCTAAGCTTGATTTATTGTTAATGATGCTCTTAAACTACATATTTTGTTACTATTATATTTACAATTAGTTTTGAGCAACTATTTGCACAAATTGTGTAACATAAAAATTGCACAAAATGAATTACAAAATTGACAAAAAAAAATATGCAATTTGTGGATTTCACATTTAGATATGGTGAAAAACTGAAACATGTTCTCTTTGAAAAACTAGAAACATTGTGTCATTTAAGAGCACAATGTAAATACTGTACAAGATAATTACTCCAAAAATACATAATTTATTTGTACAAATTATTTCTGTCACTTTTTTGAGACCAATTTGGAGTATAATTTTTTACAATTGGGATAGAATGTCATAAATTTTTGCTAACATTTTTTATGGTCGATTCTTATTTAAAGTTGAAAACATGTCCCATACAGCGCTCGGTTATTCTTTATAAATTACCCACCCCTTATCATCGTTATTATTGCCTATAGAAAAAAAAGTTTTAAATAAAAGTTGTGTGGTTATGACTCAATTTTGTTAAAATGCTATCAAAAGTACAGTAGCTTGCAGATTTCAGAGGATACAAAAAAATAATATTTTTTTTAAATGGGATACTCTGTATATTATTAAGTTTTTGGAATGATACTTTGCTCCTGATTTCAAAAATATACCACGTGTTACCCCTACCATATACCGTTTTGAGTTATTAAACGTCGAATATCTTAGTCAAACTAGTTACTGCAAATATGGAAAAGTTAACATTATTAAAGTGAGCTATGAAAATGACAACTATTATGTTTGAAAGTGCCATTTCTTTAATGAAATAATCAAAATGGTTTACAGTGAGGAAGAAAAAGTCCAAATATTCACTTGTTATATACAAAATAACAAAAATAAACATGCAGCGAAAAGAGCATATAGGGTGTTGTATCCAAATCGTCCAACACCATCAGAAAATACGTTCAAAAATATTTACCGAAAGGTGAATAATACTTCCAGGAGGAACAGCTAGATATACTGCTTCATTTCGAAGGTAAGCCCATCCATATTTATTCGCGAATAGACTTTTTTGAAATATTGTATTATTTTTTAGAAAATTCTGAATGTAGTATAAATAATGCAGTCGATTAATTAGGTAAAAGTTATTCCAAAATTCAACGTACGTTAAAAAATAACAACTACAGACTATATAAAATTTTACCCGTACAAGTTTTAACAGAGGCTGATAAAAGGAAATGGCTGGACTTTTGCCGCCAGACGATTCAAAAGTTTGATAAAGATCCCGTTTTGTTTACAAAAATATTATGGACTGATGAATAATCCTTTTCTACGGCAGGAGTTTTTAATAGGAAAAATCGAAGGTCGTGGGAAAACAAACACAACAGAAAAAGATTGGTAAAACCAATAAAAAAAAAACAGGAAGAAAAACTGTTAGCGTTTGGTGTGGAATTTTCAGAAACAAAATTGTTGGGGTTATATTTTTTGATTATACTTTAACTGGAGTTACCTATCTGGAAATAATTACCTCAGAAGCAGAAAATATTCTTTTGCCGAGTTTTCCGAAAGCCGAACTTAATGATATTATTTGGATGCAGGATGGGGCAACTCCGTATAGTATCCTACCTGTTCGAGATCATTTGAATAATATAGTCCCAATATGGATAGGGAATAAAGGATCTATTAAATGGCCACCCAATAGGTCAGATTTGACCCCTAAGGATTCATTCCTTTTTGGGATTTCTGAAAGACGCTGTCAATAATAATAATAATAATAGTATTCAAGTCATTAAAGACAGGATTCGACTTGAAATAAACAATCTGAATGTAAATAATGAAGTCATTTCCGGTGCAATTATATATATAAGAAGACGTTATCAATTATGCATTGACTATAATGGTGGACACATCGAACATCTTTTATGAGATCATTTATTTGTATTTAAATTTTCTAAATAAATCTTTGTGATCTATTTTGTATAAATATTTGGTTTTCTTCTTCCTCACTGTACACCATTTTGATTATTTCATTAAAGAAATGTCACGTATCAAACATAATAGTTGTCATTTTCATAACTCACTTTAATAATGTTAACTTTTCCATATTTAAAGTAACTAGTTTAACTAAGATATTCGACGTTAATAACTCAAAAACGGTTTATGGTAGGGGTAACATATGGTATATTTTGAAATCAGGAACAAAGGATTATTCCAAAAATTTAATAATATATAGGGTATCCCATTTAAAAAAATATATTATTTTTTATATACCCTGAAATATGTACGTTACTCTACTTTTGATAACTTTTAACAAAATTCAGTCATAACCACACAACTTTTATTTAAAACTTTTTTTTCTATAGGCAATAATAACGATAATAAGGGGTGGGTAATTTGTAATGAATAACCCTGTACAAGTCCTCTAATACGCAATGATGTAAACGTTTTTTTCGCCTTTTTTGTACCTGTCATCTGAAGTTAGATTGAAACTAAGTATTCCGACTTCTACAATTGCAAACGTTAAAGTTTTAAAGTGAGTAGGTGGCAACTCTGTATTTAAGTGTTTATATACCTACATACTTGAGAACTTTAACCAAAATAAACAACAAATTAAACGTATCTGCGTGCCTCACTGGATTATATATACATATATAGATAAAATTGGATAAGTAGATTATTATTAATCGTATAAGCATTTATTTGATGTGTTTTCTAAATTCCAATAATAAGAGGACACTTGAATGTTCAAGATTAATAAAATATCTCGTTTACGTGCATCAAATTATGGGATGTAATATTTAATTCACGAAATCAACAATGTTACTTAACAATTAAAATTAAAGTATTACTACCTGTTGTGCTCTTTAAAAATATCTTGTGGAGGTGGATACACGTTAAGATACAACGGGCGCTCATCGAATAATCGAATATTAGAGAATTATTTTCTCTTTCCAAAATAACACAATTCCACCAAAAATCGAACTGGGAACTCCTGGCCGAGAGACAAATGCTCTAAACTTTCGACCAAGTAGTTATATTGATTTAATAATATTTAAATAGGTTTATTTTATGCAGTACTTACGATCAATAACACTCATATTACATGCAATTTAAAAAAGATAAACAATTTTAACAAAAATGGTAAATCATCAAATCTTTGTCTAAATTACAGTGAACAGAATTATATTAAAGTAATTTTATTTGATTTCGTAAATGTTAAAAAAAGGATTCCACAAAGATCCATTATGGTATTAGTTTCATTTTTATTAAATATTAATGATTTTAAATTTGTGTAGCATTTGTTATTTGTAGATGGTTCTCATGTAATTTACTGAAACGAAGTGATATTATTTCAACTACACTGAGAAAGTTCATACCACAATTTCATTATAAAACATTATAAAATAGAACCTGTTAAATTCTTTGTGTATACCTCGATAATCATTAATATTGTATTAAATAAACTTGTTTTTGCCATATTCACAATAAAAAGAACTTCGATGTTACCACAATATGCAACTACCTGACATTCCAATTTTACAAGAATTCATTCACTTATTAAATGATATTGATCCTGCATATATTAAACCATTAAATACTTAAATTTTAATTTTTGCAAATCAGTTTATTACACAAATAAAGAATCTTTGAAACAACCTTTTGATACTCATTAATAATAATAGTAATAATAAAAGTTCTTTATTTAAAAGGGGAAGTCTAGCCTAAGCTACTTAACTTAACTTTATAAACATTATAATTATTATAGCATTATAAACATAATTACACAAAAACAGAAATACGATTCACGTACCTAATATGTTGACACAAAAAAGTGTGATTTCACTTTAATTTTAACCCATCCAAGCTTATTAATTTTTGCTGACATACTCGGTCGTATTTTTGTAATCCAAATAAAACAAGTGTGTCTACACTGAGACAGTCCACTACAGGACAGTAATTCAAAATTGGAGAAATAAGGGATTCATAACTTTGTTCTTATTTTAAAACTGATTATATGGATGTTAGTAGATATATAGAAGTTTTAAGGCAACATATGATTTTTTTCGTCAATAGGGAAACGTGACTTTTGAACCGGAGATCAACCTAAAATATAATTTGATTTTTATTTAAGAACAATATTTAAATTCTGATTTTGTATTTAGATTTTAGAATTAGTTATCACCATATTTTGTACTTTCTTATACCTAATATAAGGAAGTATTTTTTTCGACCTCGAAATTTTAATTAATATATACAATTTAAACCCTCCTGAATCCATTCTGACTATTTTCCGAATGATGTCTGTCGGTGCGTTTGTGTGTGTATGTGTGTATCCGCGTTAACTCAAAAAATACTAATGGGAGACTTCCCAAATTTGGCAGTTACGATTGTCAACAACATTTTAGGTGACACATTAAATTTGGTGACTGTGGTATCAACAGAAGAGACATAATGAATGAAAGAAGAAAACAGGTATATTTTCGGGAAAAAAATTAACATTTTTTATAGCATTTCTGGACGAATCTCGACGAATTATAATAAGAAACATAACTTTATGAAAACAAAATCTGTCTGCATGTCTGTAGTATCGCGATAGCAGCCACAGTTTTTGAGATAAAGCTTTTAAATTTGGTGTACTTGTTCTAAAGGCCAATGACAATGAGAAATTCGGTGATGAGCAAAATTGGCCAGCTGAATGGGAGTCCACAGGGCCCAAACTTTTTTGTATTTGACTTTACAAAAAAATATATTCTTGATGAAAGATTATAAATCATGTCTACTATATCAAGCCAATAAAATATATTTTCCAAGTAGTTAAATAAAGCTGATGTAAACTGAAATATTTTACACATTTGGCCTTATAAAATGGGGTTAGGATAAATTTGACAGTTTGACAATTGAAAGGTCTAATTTAGTTACAAAAATGTCAACGGCAATAATAAAAAATTATTAAAATATATGACAAGAATTATTATTGACAGTATCGAATAATTAATTATTTAAAAATTTTAATGAAACATTTCAAGGTATGCTATTAAAATCTAAATGATATAAGTGAAGAATTAAATAGAATGATTTTTTTAGATCAGGATGATATATACTGGTATAAGAAAGTTATGTGCTGGCCACATCAGTTATTTATTGTCATTTAAACAAAACAGCGTTATTATACATTTATCAGGATTCACCTTTAAGTTATAATTACTTGAATAACATGACCAAGATCAGAATTTATATTTTCACATGCGTTTTTTTTACCTTCATTTGTTGAAAAGTATGACTTAGTTGTGTCATCGGCATAGCATCGTATGTGGCAATGTTCAAATGAATTAAAATATCTGATGTGTATACATATTAGAATTAGGACTGAGCCTAAAACCAAGCCCTGGGAAACTTCCGAGGTAATACTACATGTATTTATTATCCTAGATTAGGGACTCCCTGTACAGGTTGGTGTATTTAAGTGGTTCACTTAAACCGATAATAAAATAGTAATGCTAAAAAAAATATATCCATATGGGAGCTAGATTTAGGTCGCACCAAATTCTGATGTTGGTTGGAACTTTTGATGCAACGACACTAAGAATGGCGTAATTTCTAAAAACATCAAAACACTAGTTATTGTAATCCACGCGTATTTCGCTATTCAAGTTGGCATCATCTGTAGATGATTAAAACTAAACGTATACTAAAAAGCGTAGCTTATTTATGTTTTGTCTGATAGTTGTTTCAATTTATTTCTCAAGATATAAACCACTGTCGTACTAAAGTTTGAGTGGTATACCTGTCAACAAAAATCTGTATTCCAAACTTCTACTTCCGAGGTAATTTAACGAAATTTTAATATTTTCCAGGAATTCCAAAGAAGCTACGTAACGCCAAAGAAATCCAGGGAATTCTAGAGAATTTCAAAGGCATATTTATACATTTTTCTTAGATGGAAATAAACGCTTATTATAACAAATTTGTAAAAGGCATTATATAAACTTAAAAAATATATTTTAAAAATAAAATAAAAATAGTATTTTTAATACGTATTTCATGTTTGGATGGAATTAGTTACTGTTCATTACATCAAAATACGAAAGAAAGGGTTTATAAGCACATCAAAATCAGAGATAGAAAAAAACATATTTACGTCCTTAACACAATACCACAAAATCTGCAAGCCCAAAAAACAACTCTAAATATGTGTGTTGATATGAAAAATTACTTTTCATTAATTTTGAAGAGCTTTCAGGGAGATTAAACTTGCCCAATAAGAAAAATAATCTCTGAACGAAAAAGTAAACTTCAGAGACTATATTGAGGGTTAAGCAGTACGGACATAGATTTAGAGAAAAAGAGAGGAAACTAGCAGCTGAAAAATTGGGCAATTTACTTAAATTAAACTCACAAAACAAGAATACAAAATTAAGAAAATCCAAAGAAAAAAGGAAAACTAATTATTTTTAACAAGTTGATGTTAATTTTTAATATTAAAATAAAACCTGTTTTAAATAATAATTACTTTTTCAGTCTTGCTAATTTACCTGTATAAGAGTGCCATACTTTCTTTGTAAATGAAGATGTTAAAAAATTCCCACAGTGCTAACCGACAGTACAATATTTTCCCTACTGAACTATTAGTTGTTCTTTTACAAAACAAAATAAATAAACGGAATTTCAAGGGAATTTCAGAAAATTCCACATAATTACCCATACACCCATACTTCCCCCGCTATTGCCATTAAAATATTTTCTATACATTAAATTCTAACTTATTCTCATTATTTCTGATTACTAATTCTAAAAATCCATTGTTTTCAATTTCGTATATGCGCTTAACTGAACTGAAACGAAAAATATTGGAATCTTCTTCTTCTTATATTTCGATTCTATTCATTATGAAACTGGCAATGAAACGTGACAGTACTCATTGTACTCTTTCATGTTTCCAGAAGAAACTGTTACCGAATTGAATGCAATTTTGCTTCGTGTAAAGTCTTTGAGATTAATGTATTCCTCTTCTTCTTGCCTAAAATCCTTTAACTTTAAACTATCTAATAAGTAGAGATGCAGATCTGCGGCCACAGTCATAGGCACAGACAACTTCGTGTAGTAATTTGAGTCGTGTACCTTAGACATTGATAATCAATTGAACGAGTGATCTGGTTGTGCACGTGTCGCGTGTATGTTTTCAATATATCGACTTAAGGTTCGCAACGCTTTGCAACCTGCAGTTGTAAGCGTGTAGGTAAATTTCGTGATTTGTGGCAGTATGCTGAGCCGTTGTCTTATATTCAATGCAAAGCTGTTATCGACACATATTTGCCACTGGAAAATACATATAAAATGTGCAGACACAAAATAAAAAAGTTTCGATATGTCACATTTCTATATGAATATATATTTATGTGTTGTGTATACAATATTCCATTAAATGTTGTTCTTAAAAGTTTTCCTAAGCGCCTCACAAGCCAGCGAAGTAACCCCATGAATATCCTAGGATTAACGGAAACGAGATCATACAGTTTATTGTGAAGTTCAAACCACATCTAAGGCATCGACAATTCCCTTTCCCATCTTAGTCCGAAATTAATTATGAATACAATGTCTGACTTACTCCAAGATGGAATCGAACCATTGATCTACCGAGTGAATAGCTATAAGCGCTTTACGCACTTAACTACTATTCCCTATGTATTGAAGAAAGAATAGTTCCGAGTATTTGGATAAAATATGTAGCAAACTGTGATTTACCAACAAGACAATGAGTCGCAAATTGAACTATATGACAAACAGAATTAAAGGTATATTACAAAATTAAAAAATATGGATAACAGCAGACAAGACAATGGATGCAGAAGGAGATCATATAACAAATGATTTAGCACGCGTTTTAGACCCTGAGAAGAAATTTACTCGATTCAAGCTATTGTTATTGGGCAAAATCCGAGTTCTATAACTGCTTCTCTTAAATTGTGCATATTTAATCTCAATAAGTGAATTGAGCCCTCATGTAATTATCGCCTATGCTTTTAAAATATTTACCTAAGGATTGTTCCGACTATTCTTTTCCTTAATGATTTTTGAGGCTGCTTCAGTCACATGATCAATATTCACTTCATCCTGAATCTGTTTTTCATAAATGCTACCACAACTTCTAGAGTTTACAGCCTATGAACAGATAGTGTAAGCCGATGGTGCATTTTTCAGTCTACGATCTCATATAACCTGTCGTCGGACACGTGCAGTTAGAGAAAAATACCGCAACAATTAAATGCTGTTTTCCGTTGACCACATTTTCATTATCAAGCACTTTTTTAATGCAAGCAATGCTTATTTCTGAGTATTTCACGTACTAATTTTATAATTTATTTTGTCTACTTCAGTAGCTGTTTTTAACACAGATTATTAACAATTAACAAAATTATATGACTTGCTTAGTTTATCTTTTTCTTATTTGTTTTGAGTTGTTAATATTTATCGGAAATCATGCATTGAATTAAGGATAATTTGGAAGGGAAATCGTTTTTAGTTTTTGATTATTTCCTCAATAATTTGCAATATATTGTGCATTTGTACCTCCAGTTATAATCAATTCACATCAGAAATTTCAATAAATTATACAGTAATATTAAAACCACTCATTAGTGATTTTAATGGAAAGTGTAATATTGATAATCACCATATTTAAATTCCAGTCCTATCAGAATTTGCTTGTTATTGCTGAACAGAATGAGTAACGCGATATGAGAAGCAAAAATAGAAAAAATTCTCATTACGATATGTTATTAATAATTATTGGTTTAACAATCTTTGTTTCATTTCAATAATTCCAGTGATTCACCATTCAGAAATGGTAATTTAAAAGCAGATAAAAATTATTAATTCGTAATATGAGGTACTTACATACATATATCGATCTATAAATTTTTAATGAACATTATCTGGCATAAAATGTGTTTGATAAAAGATATGTACAGTTATAATATTTAAATTATTATTAAGGCAAATAGTATACATGTACACGCAAGGAGTTAAACTGATTTGAAATACTATTTCTGGTAAGTTTTGAAATAATTAAGCGTTTGCTTTAATTAATTAATTATTATTTAAAATTTTGGTTAAACATACAAACACATTTGCTCTTTACTGTATAAAAATCTATGTAAAGGTAAAAAATAACAAAAATTAAAACTCTGATTTAAACAAGTGCAACTTATGCAAATCGTAACTGCAGACTTTTTTGGCCCCCTCTTGTCCAGATTCGTCGCTAAACAAGTCTTAGTTTTCAGTTAGTTCATCACCTATTAAACTTCGCTCTATGTAAAAGGTGGAAGTGTTAAAATGAAAAGATATTAATTAAGGATGTAGCTATAATTAATGGTGCCTCTGAAGGCGTAGCTGACAAAATGATTAAGAAAAATAAAATTAAAGACGCTCTTAAGAAGGGACTCCACAATACTCTTATAGGAAATGAATTCCTATGAAAATGGTTGGTCTCATAGTATCTATGGTCTTCAGTGTTTTAAATTGCCCAAATTTATAAATTCATATTATTTCAAATGACGAAGTTTTCAAAATTCTGTTTTGCAGATAATATTTATAATTTTTGTTATTGTTATTATTGACCATGATTTACATATAGTGAAGTTTTTTAAAAGTCTCAAAACTGTTGTGAAATATTGTGAACTACTAAAATATTAATTTGTTTGTGTGTAATATTGTGTAATATTTGTTCAGGTTTTATATTAATGTGAAATCTCTAATTTTAAAATAGAATTTTATAATAATATATTTATACAAGGTGGTCTAAAATTGTCTCCCGATATAATTAGAGATGATACTACATCCAAATATAAATAAACTTTTATTTAAACATGTTTCCAAATGTGGATATTAAGGGAGATATGCCCCTTTAAAATAGAATGATGAATATCAGTTTTTCTGCAATATCTTCCGAACATTAAAATATCTAATTCATGCATATTATGTTAAACTTAGATATATGGCATCTGTTAACTAACACTACTGAGTGGATAAACATAATTGTTTGAAAAATGAAAACATACTTCGTTACATATGTGGTAGATATGTCATCTTAAAACAGACACAAGACTTAACAGATTTTGGGAACTGAATAAGATTTGCCGGAAACAACTACTCAGCGGACAAAAGCCCCGACCTGCATTGAATTAAACCTGCAAATTTTGTTTGGTAGCCAAGATCATTTGTCAATTTCTCACTAGACATAGATCGGTTTCGAACTTTTTATGTTCTCGTCAGTATGCCATTAGTAATGAAAAAGACAAATAATAATAGCAAATCAGGCTAGCCTAAAGCAAACTAAGCCCCCCGGTGGGCTAAACTATATACTAAGTAAGATTATATGTCTAGTCTATGTCTAGTGAGGAATTGACAAATGATCTTAGCTATCAAACAGAATTTGAAGGTTTAAATCAATGCAATCTTATTCAGTATATAGTTTAGCCCACGAGGGTAGGAGTCGAAGCTCTTGGTACCTGCTTTGCAGGTCGCTATCTGTCACTAAGACATCAATGATGTCTGACTGGTAGTAGCACTGACCATCAGAGGGATATACGTATCACTCACTATGTTAGATTTTGGGAAGATCGTTTATTTTGTGTAGTTTGGTGTCAAACTTGGTGACCAAGAAAAACTTTAGGCTCCACATAGAGTAGGTCGAAAATGCGTAGAAGGGCTGCGACTGTGACGAAGCGGCATGAAAAAACAATGCCTTTTGGTGTGTACAGTGCAAATAATAAAATGAACATTGCCTATCCCAGCATTCCATCATCTAGTCGATTCGTACCACATGGATTTGGCTTTCCAGTTTCTTCTCCTGCGGATATTTTGAAGAAAGCAGCAGAAAGTGAATTCGAGAGTGATACAAGCGAGGTGAAAGATGAAGATAACTTATATCTGTTCGTCCTGAAGTGAGTTGGAACTTTTAATGTGAAGATAACACTGACGTGGGTTTTCACAAAACACTAAAACACCATATACCGCATTCTTATAAATCTGAAAACTCCACAGCTGTTCCGCAGGAAGAACTCAATGACTTAGTGTGGGATTTAAACCTGCAAAAAGAGGCAGCAGAAGTTCTTGGTTCAGAGCTGAAATCGGAAAACCTCTTGGCAACAGTAACCTTCTTTTCTTGGTATCGTCACAGAGGAAAGGCATTGTTGGGTTTCTTTGCTGAGGAAGACGCCAAACTGATGTTTTGGTGTAACATTCCAGCCCTTATAAGATATTTTGGAATCGAGTACTATCCTTCAGAGTTGAGTCTTTTCATTGACTCGTTCAAGAGAAGTTAGAAAAGTGTCTGCTACATAATGGAAATAAGTATGCCTCTATTCCAGTAACGCATTTAAACCACTTGAAGTAAACTTACTAAAATTTGAAAAAACTGGCCAACATCAAATATGAGGAACACAAGTGGTGTGTATGTGGAGATTTTAAAATCATAGGCATAGTACTAGGCTATAAAAAAATGCCATGTTTCTTGTGTGAGTGGCACAGCCGATCTAAATACAAACACTGAGTGATGAAGACCTGGCCACAAAGAGGGAAATTTATTGCCTAGATCAAAAAATATTTTACATGAGCCCATCATTGATCCCAGGCAGGTGTTACCATCTTTATAAATCAAACTTGGTTAAATGAAACAGTTTGTCAAAGTGTTGTCAGCAGAAAGACCCTGCTTTCAAATATCTCTCAAGTTTCCATAAATCACAATTGAGAATATTAAGACAGACAGACAGACGAAACCGAAAAACAAGCAAATCTGTTGTTAAGAACTTTTTGGGAACAATAAGTACACAATTTACCAAGCAACAGTAAAGACAATGTTGCACAACTTCAGAAAACTTGTATCTAACATTAGTGTTAAGGTGCACTTCCTGCACTCTCATCTAGAGTATATCCCTAAAAACCTTGACCTAAGAAGCATGGTGAACAATTTCACCAGCACATCAAAGAGATGGATCAGATGTACCACAGAATGTTGGAATATTAACATGATGACATATTACTACTGCACCTGAAGAGAGACTGCAAACAACTTCCAGGAAAATCAAGGAAGTATATGAAAATAAAGTTCGAAGATAAATAAAAAGTTTCGGACATAGTTTAAAGTGATTTCAGATTATAAGTGTTCTTCATCAGCTTTTCTCGTATTGCTCTTAAAATTAATATCAAATAACAACATAGTGCCAGGTAATATATTCCTAATAAATTAATGGAAATAACATTAACAACAGTTGAAATGTTGTCAGCTGTGTGAGAAATCTGTATGTGATAGAAATATCTGAAATCAGCATAAAGAAAGATTCGGTATCAGCTATTAGTAGGCAATCATCTGTTAATTTTTTTCAAAATGCAGGCAGAGTTGCGTAATTTACATAGTATTCTGCTTAAGGGGTATTTTTAAAGGATGGCTGAAAAAAATTTGCTATGCGATGAATGTCAACTTTTGACATTTCCTTTAAATATTGCAGAATTTTTTAAATTTTTCACGAAAATCTAAATTAAGAATTGAAAATCTGTGTATAATAAAAATTTACCAAGTAGGCATTGGAATCCAAATGTCAAAATTAACCCATATTATCATTTTCAATACCTACTTGGTAAATATTTATTACACAAAGATTTTCAATTATTAATTTTAATTTTCATGAAAAATTGAAATAAGTCGTCCATATTTAAGGAAATGTCAGAATTTTACGATCATTGTATAGTAAATTTTATGCGGAATCCGGTAAATATGCAGTACCCCATTTAAAAATCAAAGTTGGCGTTATTAAAAATATACGTATGTTAAAATACGTCTATTCGTTTCTGATACGTGCGTTCAAATTCAACTGCATTTTCGAATTGTGCACAAAAATTAAAGAAAATTCACTCTTAACGTTATGTTTTATGAATGGAATAGAAGATCTCTACCCCGCGACAACTTGGAAGTTCGGTGAAATTTTCAAATTAGACGCTTACAGAACCACTGTTGATCTTATCTTCAGGTGTCGGTAATTGCCCCTGCCAGCGTAAATATATGTAGACCTGTGTTAAAAATAAGTAGATAATGGGTAAAAGAAATTAGTTTTATTTCATTTTATTTAACATAATATTTTTATAGACCAATATATCAATATAGAATGTAACTAACTATTTTTATCGCATAATTATTCACGGTTTGAAAGTTTATCAAAACATAATATGAATGAATGAATATTCTCCAAGCATAAACATAATACTGTAGAATATATTCGTATTCGACGACAGGTAGACGAATAATGTTATTTAAAGTAATACGATCTGAACCATTCCAGCCATTATCTCTTAGATCAATATAAATAAGACCTGCGTTAACTTTACATTGTAATTATAGCCAACAAAAAGCAAGATGCAATTTTAAATTATAACGTAGACATTAATAAATCGCTACCGGTTCTGCTGGTGTAGCATTTAGTTACAAATTAAAATACACCAGAGAAAAGAAAACAAATTGTAAGAATTTTAATTCCAGGAAGACTGGAAAAGAATTCAAAACACACCGAAGTACGTGATAATAATACCAATAAACTTTAATATTTGTTTAATGTTTACGTAACGAGTGGTGTTATTGTGTCGTTACTGTTGATTTATTGGTTATAGTACTACTTTCAAGACAAAACATTCTGACTGGGCCAATTTTCTTTTCATCTCTGTAATGAAGAATCATTGTATTTATTCATGTCATAATTTTTAAACAACCTTCGAGAAATAATACTGTTCATTCATTAATATAATCGGCTTGATAGTGTGACATATAATGATGGGTCCTTCAACCCAGACGACTCGGATTCAAATCCGGGCTAGACCGAGTTGAAGAGATTATAGTGGAAGAGATATACCATCGTTTTAAAGGGCTGAATTGTGGGTTCCCTATATTTGCGATGTGAGCATATTAAGGTGTATTTAAATTAGAACGAACGCTCGTTCGTTGGCTCTCTGCACTTTTTCATTGACGAACATACGCATTCGTCGATGATCCGTTTGCAAAATTAATCATGTCGGATGCAGATAATGATATAATAATTGGCGCTACTAGTTTTATAGTTTTGACGAGACTTTCCGGAAGAAAAAAGAAAAAGAGGAGAGTGTGGTGTTCTAATTTGTTGAAAAAAAGAAACAAAACAGAGGGTGAAGCTTTGTTAATGGATTTAACAATTGATAATTTGGGCCAAATAACAAATTTCTGTAGAATGTCTATGGCAGATTTTGAATTTTTGTTTAATTTAAATTAATTTATTTTAGATATGCAGGTATGATAAATAAAAAACTCAATTATCATGAAAAATATATTAAATGTTTACGAATGTGCATTTTAAATACAGAAATTATGGTTTCAAGTTTGTAACAAAAGTAGCTATTTCAACAGAAGTAGAATATATCACCCCTTATTATTGCTATTATTGCCTGTAATCTTACATATTGAATCTATATGGTGTTTAGAATGAACCTCGTTTTTCGTTATTACTAATAGAAAAATTTTAACAGCGATTTAAAGCTATCCTGGCGACGAGCGCCACCTTAATCAAATTCCGTTCAGCACAAAAGAAAACAATTCACGAATAATTCGCTTCCTTAAACTGGCACTGTCTACTATGAGTACGAATTTCCTTTGATGATTCGTCGATTTACCGACACGCGTTGAAACATACATAAACACGAACGAGTTCGTTTGTTTCCGCTTTGTTCTCGATTTAAACTACTCGAGCTTAAGCGAACGAATTCATTCGTTCGCAAGTTAGCCAGTCCGTTATACGATACAATATAATAAAACTTATACTTATTTGTCTCGATCACAAATAAATGTATATACAATATTTAATTAAATATATTATATTTTTCATTATTAAATACATGGTGTCTCACCAGGAAGTGCATCGATCGATTTAGGGAAAAGTACGCACCAGAAAATTTTTAAAATTTAGGGAGCTGCTAACGGTAGTGTGGCAAATCCAACTAAAATAATTGCAGGCATCTGGCACTTCCGATTATACTGGAAACCGATACCAACTTGCTTTTTATAAATGGTACACCCTATATACTTTTGGGTTTTCGAAAAGAGCTTAAAATTTTGAGTCAAAAATATGTAAGAGACCCTATGCCTGAACTCAGCCGTTTCAGAGACATTTGACGTTTTACAAAAATTTTGACAGGTGTATTGGTTTACAATAACCTTTATAACTTTCTTCGTGTGAAAGATACTCTTTGGCATGCAGAAAGACCATAAGGTGAGCTACGCTCTACAGTTTAAAGAAATTCAATAATAGTATACCAATTGTTCTGATATCGGCATAATGGGGATATAATTTACCACTTTTTGAAACATTTGCGATTTCCTTAGAAAATCAAGAATTTTTAGTAAACATTTTTTCAAATTAGCCATGATTAGAAACAATCAGTAATGTCAGTCATTCTCTTATGTCAAAAAATGCCACCGCGTTTAAATTACACCCACGAAGACTTCTTAAATTAGTTTTTTATTCATGGAGAATGTGATAAAGTAATATCAAGAACTTGTAGTACATTTGTTACTAGATATCCACAAAAATGGAAAATAATACTAAACACTGTAACATGCCTATTAATTGGATTAAAGACACATTGCATAAACTAAAATAGCTAAGATAAAATCAACTAAAACATGATTCCATTTTAATTTAATAATTGTTCAAAATTCCGCCCTCGAACCTCCACACATTTTTCGCACCTTCGGATTAGTTCTTCATGGGTAACTCTTGTAATTGAATCCTGTGATAAGTTTTGAAATGCATTTCTTACTCTTTGCATACAATCTTCAATAGTTGTTAATGGGCTCGCATAAACTTTATTTTTAATAGTTCCCCAAATAAAATAATCTAAAATTCATAAATCGGGCGAGCGAGGGGTCCATAGGAAAGGTTTCGAAGTAACTCTTTTAATTTTCTTTTCCGAATTAGGGGTCACCCTCTTTTTTTGTTTAATTATCTCAGTGACACCCGGTATTGTAACTCCCTGAACTCAAATATTAATTCTTCTTAGAGTTAAATTTTAACTCAAAATTTTACAGGGTGATTTTAGTTTAAATACAGAAGATTGAGAAATTGATTAATCATTGAAAAATAAGTGTTGTTTTTCTATTAAACTTTTTTCAAATGCGTTAAGTCCCTGAGGTACAGGGCGCTGAAATTTTTAAGAGAATGTTTTCGTCGCATAACTCTAAAACGATGGCACGAAGAATTCTCTTATTTGAGATTTATTTGTTTTACGTTAAAGCTTATAAAATGACCAAGACACTCGCAAAATGTACTTGGCATGTCGGAAAATTAAAAAATCACATTTTTCTTAAATACAAGGCGTAGATTTTTGTTTTGGGAACTGGATCATGTTTTCCCCACCTACGTCAAGATGAATGAAATTTCAGAATTTTTTTATCAATTTATGAAACATCCATCCGTTTTAAAGTTTTACCACAAGAACAAATTCTAAACAAAATTCAACGTCTTTGGAAAAAATGTATAAGACAAAAATACCTGTTTATTATTAATAATATAATTTGTAGATTCAACAAATTTCTCTGTTTAAAGTGGCACAGACCTTCTTAGAGAATGGCACTGTTATAGAAATAATTTGGTATTAAAAAAATGCAGTTAAATTATTACGATTAGCATTTATTAAAGCAAACTATTAATTAATTCAGCTCATCTGCTGTGCCCTGTAGCAGAGCTGGGCCAAGTACACGAAAAATGTACTCGAGTACCAAGTACCAAGTACTAGAAATAATTTCTCACAAAGTACCAAGTACCAAGTACTTCCATAAATTTGGAGTACTTAAGTACAAGTACTCGAGTACAAGTACTTGAACCATCCGAGTACTTTCATACGAGTACATTTGATTCATGGTAAAAAGAGGAAATGAATAACGTAAGAAATCTATATTCTATATTGATATAATTTTTTATTTCTATATTCTATATATTATGTGATTTGTATTATAATAATATGTATATTCTAATTTCGTAATTTCGAAGTTCCCTGCTAAGAAAAAAAATCAAATTAAATACAGTCAGAATCAAAGATCCTTGTAATGCTTACCGACTTGCTACTGGTTGACTTTATTGGCTTTCATGATAACTAGTTTTTGAAAGTTTTCAACATTTAGATCGTGACGCTGCGGACTATTTATTATCGTTGCATAAGAAAAAGACGCTCAACGGGAGCTGATGAAGGAAGACATGTATTATAGCAAATGAAGAGTTTCTTAATAAGAGGGTAATCCTCAAGCATGTTTAAATTGCTTCTCTTATCATCTAAGAACTTATAGAGATCTAATTCAATTTTAGGTGTTTTTATGTATTCCTCAATGGTGCTGCAACTATAACTAGGATGTGTGTTAGGTGTTACAGACTTAATTGTATCTACAATTTCCTCAAAATCAAAAAATCCATCTGTGTCAGTGCTAGAACCAGGATCCGTTAGCTCATTGCTATTGTCAGCCGCTGTATGTTTTTCTGCAGCTAAGATCACCATTTTACGTATGGACTCAACGGTAACATCTAGATTTTTTTATTACCTTGTACCACCGTAATTTGAACTTCGGATGTACAACGGCTGCAACGATGGCATCTTCGCAAGACATATTCAATATATCTGAAAATCTTTTATCTAAACTCTTTAGACAAGTGTTTAACAGTAGTGCTCCTCCACAACTGAACGGCTGCGGCTGCAGTTTTAATTTTTCCCATTTATTTCTCATGGATAGAAGACTTGGCAGTAGATACCCATAATAAACACATTCTTCACCTTGCAGTATATCAAGGGTGATAGCCAGAGGTGTTAGAACTAAACAATACTCCTGTAAATATTGCAACTCAGTTTCAGTGAAGTATGTTAAATTTAATCGCTGGAAGAGTAAAGGAAGTTTTGGTTTATCATTCAATATCTTTGAAACAGCATCATAGTACGAATTCCAGCGTGTCTGTCCAGGGTAACTTAGTGTGTATCCCAACACCTCCTTTATTACTTCAGCACTTTTGGGTTTACCAGCTTTTGTCCATAACGCCTGACATTTGGAAAAAACACGATTATGTCTAGTTCTGACTGCCACATTTAGACGGATGGCATTCTTGCAGTCGTTGTTGCGATTAAATTTAGCGTGTGGCTGACGCAACGAACATGTTTTGATAAGTAGAGTCTACACTCTGTACCCCAATATTTTCAAAATTAATTTCATCATCTGATTCATGTGCATTGTCATCATTGTCCATCATTTCTTGCACGTCAGCGTCGTCAGCATCATATCTGTTAAACTCCCCGCCATCTGCTTCAGTACCCCCAGTTGAAAATTCTCGAAAAGCTTTTACGAAATTACTACCATTGTGGCTACTACTTGGGATATTTTTATTCCATATTGCAAATTTATGTTTTCGAGCATGTCAGCTATGTTTTTATAATCATGAACACCAGAGAATCTCTTGCATGACAGAGCCGCTGACTTCCTGTTTAAATTGCTATCTATCCAATGGACAGTCACGCCCATAAAACTACGCTGTTTGGCTGACCAAATATCAGCTGTTAAACATATATACTGTTGATTTTGGACTTCCTTCTTAAGATTTGCAATATGAATGTCGTACATATCTGTAATTAATTTCATCGCAGATTTTCTTCCCAAGACTTTTACATTCATGCCATCAAATAACTTTACAAAACTGGGATTTTCTATTATGGATATAGCAGACATTGTATTAATAAAATTTATAATACGCATTTCAAATTCTTTCTGAGTCAACTCTATCTTAGCATCTACATAATTTGGCAACGTTTTTTGTTTTATTTTTTTTTGTGGAATCCTCAGGTTTAGAACCTTCCTTAGATCTGGATCGCTTCGTTTTTTTGTTTTTCATCTAATCACTGTACCATACACATACAAATGTCAACAACAAACTAAACTATAATATAGTATATAGTAATAACTAATATTAGCCAATACTGTTAGATTAGCGAATGGTAGCTCTTGAAAGCACTAATAAACACATACAAATTATTTAAATACTGATCACAGGCCACAGCATACCATGGCAATTCTGTGATTGCTGACAGGTTCATACGAGCTGAAATGTATATGTACTTGTGAATGAAAGTTCGAGTACAAGTACTTGGATTTAATTTTACGAGTACAAGTACAAAGTACAGACTTTAAGAAAGTACTCGAGTACAGAGTACGAGTACATCAAATGTACTCTAAGTACCCAATTCAAGTACTTGTACTCGAGTACTGCCCAGCTCTGCCTGTAGTATAGATAATCGTTACCTAATTTTTGTTAATATATGAATCTTAATGATTCTGAATACACACTTAATAAAATATATCAAATGCATCTAGTGTGTTTTATATTTGAAATCAATTCTGTAAAGTTGCTTTCATATTTTTTTGGCATCATCTAAACTTATTAAAGGCAGTAATATCTATAAATACCTTACACGGCATTGTGAACTTTTTAGTGTACCTAAACACAATACCTACCACCTTATTTCAACGCTCATTTAGTTACAACGCTGTGAAAATTTATAATAATTTTACCGAAAATATTAAACTCCTTACTTCCTTTGTAACGTTTAAAAATCAGGTCAAGACCCACATGCTAAATAAAAGATCTTAAATTTATTTATTATCTCTGCTTGTATTTATATTCTATTTAATTACCTTAAAATGGTAATTTAGTTTCATTTTCATTTCTAAAGATGTGGCTTTGTAGTCAAGTGGTAAGGACACTTGCCTCTCCCCCTGCAGTTCCAGGTCGATCCCCGGTCAAGGAACTAGGATTTTTTCTAAACCAGAAATTAATCCTAGCAAACTCGGACATTGAGTGTGTGTCCATTATCTCTAAATGTGTAGCTCTCTCCCACACCTTGAGGTACCTTCAGGAATACAGGGGGGTTGTATTACCTGTGGTGTTCAATAAAAAAAAAAAAATTTAATAGTTAAAAACCATTTAATTAATCTATCCAAAATATGTCGTTAAGTTGACAGTTAAATTGCGTAGAAGGTATTGTTGCCACTGGAAATGTAGACAGGATTAGAAATTGCATAATGTACAAAGAAGACAAGGAGTGGACGATTTAAGAGTTGGTAAAGAACTTAACACTCTACAACTTAACAACATGTTAAACAGAAAATTCGGTATCCACAGGCACAACTCAGTGATGACCCTTGAACTGAAAGTTATAGAATTAAAATTTAATTATTAAGGCCTAAATCATAAGTATGAAAGTGCCATATTAGCATTTATTTTTCATTTATACATAGGGCACCGTCAGGGCAATACCAACACAACTCAAAAATGTTTGATTTTGAGTGGTACTTATTAGATAGCTTAAGGAACATAATATTTACTGCAAAAACAACATATCTCAAAATTTACAAAAAAAGACTCCTACTTACATTATACGTTAGTTTACCTTTTTTTGTTAAAACTGAAATATTTAGTTAGTTATGTAAGTATTGCACGCAAAATTCGTTAAACATATTTCTGCAAAACTACCACATCTTATTTGCTACTCAGTGATTTCAGAAGAAGAAAGAGATAATATTTTAAAGGCATTTTGGGAAATCAGGGATAATACAAGACAACGTCAGTATATTTCGTCTAACATAGAAAATCTAAACACAAAATACAGATACCTAACAGAAAATAGAAATAGGTCCCTTAATCAAGCCTATTTTCTAATAAAAAACGAAGAAAAGATCCGCGTTTGCAAGAAGTTTTTTTATGGCAGCCCTAGATATTGGCGATGTGATGATCCGTACTACTATAAAAAAGCGTAGGTAATTCTAACTTAATTGTGGGATTAAATAAGCGAGGAAAACATGGAAAACAGAAGACTTTAGGCCAAGCTCTCGAGAATAAAGGAAGAATTCATATTAATTCAATCCCAAGGGTAGAATATCATTACATAAGGAACTAAACCAAACGGGAATATTTTGAAGGTTCACTAAACATTGCCACTTTATATAGGTTGTATAAAAAGTGTCTAGAACGAGGCTTTAATTTCGTGAAGAAGCCCTTGTATGAAAATATCTTTAATACAGAATTCAATATAGATTTTCATGAACCTAAAAAAGATCAGTGTACTACATGTGAAAGTTACAGAAATTACAATGAAGTTGACAAGAAACAACTGAAAGAGAGCTACAACAAACATTTAAGAGATAAAAATCTCTCTAGAGAACAAAAGGAAAAAGATGCTGAAGATGCTAAAACAGAAAAAAATAAAATAGTTACTGTGTACGACCTACAAGCAGTTCTGCCTACTCCGCCTGGAGAGGTTTCATCCTTCTACTACAAAAGCAAATTAGCGACGTATAATTTTACCGTTTATAATATTGTTCCCAAGCAAAGATATTGCAATGTATGGAGTGAACACTGTGCCAAACGTGGTGCTAATTAAATTGAAACCTGTGTTCTAAACTTTCTCAAACAAAATGCACATGGAAAAAGCGCAGTTTTTTTCAAAACTGCGCATCCCAAAATAAAAACAAATTTATAGCCGCCATGTATGATGTATTCAATCTGAATATCCCTGATATAACTCACAATTTTCTGGTGACGGGATTTACCAAAATGAGGGTGATAGTATGCACTCCTGCATTAAGCGAGAAAAAAAGAGAGTTCTAAAGAGCAGCCTATTTATGTACCCTTGCAATGGACACCAGTTATACGCCTAGCCAAGAAGAATGGAAAATCTTATATTGTCCACGAACTTGACACATCTGATGTATATAATTCGAAACAATTTTCTGAGGATTTGGAATATAATTTTAGTGTAACATGAAAAACGAGAAGGTCTATGGAGTGATATAAAAGTCCTAAATTTTAATAAAGATACACCGTATCTTGTATATTATAAACACAATTATGATAATATAGAATATCAAAAAGTTGATATTAGAGGCCGTAAGAGCACAAGGTCTATTACAACCAATATATTTTCACTTAATCGAACCTACAAAGAGCCACCAAAAAATATCAAAACAGAAGACGGACGGCCCTTTGTCCTTATGTTATATTAAATCAAGAAACAGTGCCACCATTTTTACAAAAATTTACCTTTCAATCAATAATGCTATCAACGTATAACCTTGTATTAAAAAGCAGGATCATTTTGTTCATAAAAAAATTAATTTCTCTTTATTAGCCTTTAATAATGTTCCAGATTTTTAGTATTAACAAAAGCTATAAGTTAAATTATTATTATTTTTTTACCTACTTTATTCTATCAGAAATGTTTAGCATGCAATTACATTTCGCCTATCACCAAAAGTAACTGTTTTTAAAATCTTTATTTTTTTTGCTGTCCAGATCCAAAAAAAGTAGTCAAAAAATGATTATAATTTCCAACCCATCTCAAAATGCCAGCAACTTATATTAAAGTAGCAAAATATATCAGGGCAATACCAACATATTTCAAAATGCAACAAGATTATTTATAATTAATTGACTTTAAATTTTGAATTATTAAGAACCAGTATTTTTCAGCAATAATCGTAGATTCAGCTAATCCAATTTTAAATCGAAAACACCAAATAGTTACCAAGATATGACATAATTTCTGTTGTGTAAAACTATAAAATGCGTTTTTCTCGAAAGTTCATAATTTTAGTTGTGTTAGTCTTGCACTGATGGTGCGATAGGTCACTTTAACAATCATTTTTTAAGTCATTTTACATAGTTATTAGATGTTCAGAACAAACTACAGTGTAAATTGCTTACCTGTATATTATTTCAAGTTTAGTGTGATTAATTTACCTAATATACAGCCTAATTTAACAGAGTTTTACAAGCAACTTTTACGTGCCACCATCCTTTCTGTCCACCTGAATAGATACGGGTTATAAAGCGGATGTGAAAATTTATAAAGGTCCATTGAAAAAATTCTTGATGGGTTGTATCCATGGTGGTCTTTAGAAGTGTATTATGTCTTTAAATATGGAAGCAACGAGTCGCAGTGATCGAGCTAACCCACTAGATACACGACTAGCGGCATTCGCAGTTTACAGTACAGTTGCCCATCTGTTTCCAGCGCGAATGTCAGAAGGTGCTTTTATAGTAGGTTAGGATATTGCCTTTCTCAAGAACGAGGTCTTTTTTGGCAACTAATTTGAAATATTTATTTATTTATATAATATTTTATTTTTTAGTGTTGGTAATATTTTTCTTTACTATTTATGAGAATATTAATTTATGTTTTTAGAATTACTTTTTGTTTCGAAAAAAAAATCAATATTTGAATGTGTGTTGTTCTGATATTTTTCATAATTTTAGTGTCTTACTATCTGTGGCGTCTCGGAAGAAACACTGAAATTACCCAAATACAGTTTCCGGAAGACGAATTTTTATTAGCTCTATAATGCTATAACTATGATCGATTGGGGAGGGATTAGAAATGATACAGGATGTTGATGAAGCGTGAGATTTCTTCTACAATAAATTGTAAGGAACTATTGATATGTATGTGCCTAAAACAATACCATTTCAATCTACTTATCCTCCCTGGTTTACTAAAGACATAATTCGAAAAATTAAAACTAAAAATCATCATGTCAAGATACATAAAGAACATAAACTGCTCGAGCATTCAGAAAGGATTAAAAACGTAAAACGTAAAATTAAAAGTAGTATTCGGAGGGAACACATTGACTTTGTAAAGTCCGTTAAAGATAACATAAAAACTAATCCGAATGAATTATGGAATTGTTAACGCAAAGAAAAAGACCACAGGAATTCCTGGCAATATCATCTTTAATGACGAACCAGAACTACATCCGCAGGATATAGTGAACAGATTTGCCACATAAAACATGTTTCTTGAAAATGACTATAACGGTGCTTCTGATAATGACATGTTACCTAGCAAAGTATAGTGATACTTTTTGAGATGTTCCCAAAAAGAAATTGGTTTGACACTTATCAGTGTTGATTTAGACCCATTAGACTATTCTAAAAAAATGCACCATCATTGTAGCACTTGTAAAAAATACTTTAACTGGCGTTAAACTAAACATAATCGGTAGGTGTCGGCAAATCTTTCCAGATGTGTTGAGAAATGTCTATCAAGAAACAGATTTTATCATTGTAAAGAACAAGCAGGTGTACAATTATTCGAGCATTCATTTTTTTTATTATTTTAAATGGCACAAAAATGAAAATTAAAATATATACAAAACTAATAACTGAAGGGGTAGATGGATAAAGATGTTAACTGAAATCGTTTCAAAAATTGTAATGTCCTATTTGATAAATGTGTTGTGATGTTACAACTTATCACCAAACAACCCTATTCTGGTGATCATTAGTTATTTTCTAATATCTCAAAACAAATAATATTGCTTATTGAAAATAATCGATTTTAATAAGTTGTCGTATTTTGGTGATCATATAGATATTGGAAAGACGTCTTTTAGACCGTCGGTTTATAAATAACATGAAACTAGTTGACCAAGCTCATAAACCATCATTATTCTTCAAAAAAAGAAAATGAAGAAAATTAGGGTATTTTAGTGCTGCACAGCTGTTGAAACACTTGGCAATCTTGACATTCAATAATATAACCTGAAAATGTTGGTGTGCTGTTCAGGTCTTATTTTAACTTTATGATTATAACATCATAAGATCACTTTCTCTATACTCAATATTTAATCATCTAGATTTTCTGCAAAAAGTGATCCATAATTCTTGTATTTTTTTATGTTTTATTGAGTTGGCACTCCTTGGCAGTTTAAAATTATAAAATACTATTCAGTAAGTTCAGGGGTTTCATTGTTTATTTGATTTCAAGTTGAAAATTCAAAAAGAATATTATACGTAACTTTTTATTCGATGATTAAATTATCTATTTCTATAAACAATGTTCAGTTGTACCAAGGTGTACACGCAAAAGCAAAGAACTTCCAAAACGCAGTACAGTATTAAAATATTTAGAAGGAAACAGCAGGTATATTATTATTTATCCAAAAAACTAACCCCTAACATGAATCCCAAAGAGTTAGATGTGTTACGGGAGAATTTATAAATTATTAGGCAAATTTGAGGATTGGAGATATCCCTTAAATTTTTTTTTCTATTATGCTCAATCAAAAAAAAATCTATTTATAAAAATGTTCCATTCTTATTGCAGACCTATCAATATGCTTTTTACCTCTCCTCATCATTAACAGAAGCATCTATTAAAAAAATTAACTCTAAATTGACCATAACTATTTTAATTAATGGAACTTTTAATAACTAAGATTCTAAATAATTTCTTTGATCAGTGTCAACTTTCCAATATCTTGTAGATAAAATTAAATAATATTGATCGCCAGAATAGCAATTATTAGTTAATTTACAAGGTGATCAATTTTTCAAAAACTTTGGTTAACAATCAATATTCAAAATTACTAATGTACACCAGAATCCTAAACCTTCATATGTATTAGATATTTTTCAATAACCAATAACTAATGACCACCGAATAAGGCTAAATGTTTCATAACTGTCCTGTAGTTAGATGCTTAGATGCCGAATGGATACGGAAGCTAAAGGCGCTTTTACATTGGTATAGTAAATATACGTTAGTTACTTGTACCACTAACTTGAAAGACAGCTACTAACCCAATGTCAACCGAATGAAAAAGTACGTATACCAGCAGCAAGAATAGGCTGAGTATGGGAAAATCGACTAACAAGACTAGCTACTTGTATTAGTAACTATACCAACTGTAACTGACAAATTAGCAATTTCTTCATGTTTGATTCAATTCTATATATAAGGGAACATATTATGTTGATTGTCGAGGTCTTAGTACTTGGAACTGGGACATCCTGTATATTTGAAATACAAAGCAGACACATCAATTTAGTGATGTAATAGTTGTTAATAATACAAGTTTGATTGTGGTATTTTTAACAAAACGAGTTTGATTGCCAGAACGAGACGTTGAACCGAGTTCTGTGGCAATCAAACAAGTTTCATAAAGCCATTATCAAACATGTGTTGTTCAATATTTTATCTTACTGAAAATAATAAATTTTCATTTTATTACATGTGCAAGACAAATTAAAATTAGAAGTGTCAGAAAGTTTGACGTAAAATTAGAATAAGTAATTATTTTCAGTTTTAGCGAAGTGATTGATGTACGTATTTCTATGGAAATTTGTATAGAAAGTAAATGTTGTTGTTGTTATTATTACTCAAATAAATAAATTCTATTCCAATTTATGTCATTTCTTGTTTTAGAAAAAACAGTGCTGTTTAGGAGTCTTAACAGCACTAGTGCGGTAATAATAGTATATTACATAACGAGCATGGAAAGTAGCATATAACATACGATTGGGATGTTTCGTAAATCACACAATTCTGTTAGTGCCCTTTTCAGCGAGTTGTGTACACAATTTTTCCCATAGCCCAGGACTAAAAATACGTGTTCAGAAAATGAAGAACATATCTTCTTCTCTTTTCTCCATTTCATGAAATTTTTGTAGCATATTTGGTATCTTGTTCGAGATTTTTCAGGTAATATTTCTAACGAGAAAGTTTTAGCTGCTTGAACTAGGTACTACTAGTGGAGTACCATTTCTGGAATCATCACTACTACTGTAATTTATATCCATTTCTGATATTTTCTTGCCTTCTTTACACTTTTACAGATTTCAAATCAACAATCAATAAACGTTTAGGAATTTGACGGGGGAGTGACATATTTAAAACAAAATAACGCGGCAGCCAATCAGGCGATTTTTGCCAGATGCCTCTGCGTTTTGTTTGGTACAGCCTACTTCGGCATATGTTACGCTCATCATCGACACGCCGCACAGTGATCAAAATCGACAATTTAGCTGGACAAAGTCCATTTTCGAGTCACTAAACCGGGCGCCAAGAAACATTCCGTTTAAAAAATCTGTTATGATTCATTCGGGTTGATAATTTACATTCAGAAAGATGTAACAAATGAAATTCTAAAGGTTGCCATTCAAAATTTTCGGAACTTTTTATTTTCACAAAAAAACCATAAGGTTATTACGGGAGCGCGCAACTCCAGCGTCTTAAAACCATTATAAAATAATTAGTAATTAATATTTTGATTTAAAATTTTTAAGGCATGACTTTTTAACGATTTTTCATAACATTGCGGAAAACCGTTTTAAAATTTCCTTATGATTCATTCAGATTGATGATTACCTGAAAGAATCATATGGATTTTTAACGGAATATATCTTGACGCCTGCACTATAATAGCAAATCTGTGCTTGTTTAATGCATTCTAGAAATTCTCAGTTTTGCGTAATCAAGAAGAAGTAATTTCGAAAATTTCATTTGCCTGTCAGTTAATATGATTAAGTATAAACACCCAAATACGAATCGGGATCATTAATTTTAACTCGGTAGATGAACAAACATTTGACCAAACAATCATGTGTCACTCCTTGTCATAAAATCTCATAAAATTTTATAATTTCAGGTTTAGTAAATCAAGTGCAGCGCTGTACTTGATTTACCAAACTTGGAATTATAAAATTGTATGACATTTTATGACAATAAGTGACACTTGGTTGTTTGGTTAAATGAAGTCCCTAAGCGATGAAAAATGTGAAACGAATTACCAACAATTACCAAAAAGTGTAGGCTTAGTACAATATGAGAAACTATTTATTTCGTATATATCTCATATATCATTAAAAGTGTATTGAGTTAAAAACACTATGCAATTATTATTATAATTTAAATGTTATATTGGAGACTTGTATACCTTTACTGGTTTTATCCATAACAGTGTTACTCAATAATGCCATTAAAATACTCTTGGTATGCACTGTTCATCTACAGAACTGAAATTAAATTAATGATCCCGATTACTTGGGTTGTTATACTTACTTTATCGCATTAACTCTCAGGCAAATGAAATTTCCGGAATTACTTCTCCTTGATTACGCAGAATTTGAAATTAATAGATTCCATTAAAGTAAACAGCACAGATTTACTACTATCTCGAAAATGGGTTTTGTCCAGCTAAGTTGGTGATTTTCACTGTGCGCCGCGGCCATTTCCGCGATGTTACTAATATTTGCTACAATTATTAATAATGTCTTAATTACTTATGATAACAGTATTGTTATTCTTTAGAATATTAATGCAATAACGTTTTTTGTTGTTACAAAGTGTGGTAATAAGCTATTTAAATGAATATTATTAAAAGACAAAATTTAATTTGCGATCTTCTACTATGCTATGCGTTATTTTCCTAACACACACGTGTATTAGGAAAATAACATACGTGTGTTAGCATTTATTTTCGCATCTACCCCTTTGAATTGTTATGTGTACTTTCTTAGCGGGTTGTGGGAATAGATTTTAACGAAACTCAAATCAATTTGTTTAATAGCCTATAACCACACCGAGCGCCGATAAAGTGATTAAACCCGTACAATTAGCAAAAATTAACGATCCTTTACTTATATCAGAAACCAATCGTCAAATAGTAACTTCAAAATGTATAATAAAATTGAATTATGAATGTTAATATTAGAAAGGCAATTTGCATAAGTCTTTCAAACAAACCATTCTTTCTAAATTTTAAAATGCTGTGTCCATAAATGTCAAACAAACGTCTGTAGAAATTTGAAAATCCAAATGCCAACATACTTTTACAATAATATTAATAATCAATAATAGGCAATAAAATTATCATTAAAACAATTAGTTTCGTAATAACATAATTAAATTAATGTATTTCATTTTATTGATTACTCAGATTGCTGTTTCTACTATCATCTCAGTTTAGTTAATCTAATATTTTTAGTCATTAATATCATTAATAATTTATATTAATTAAATTAGGTCAAACTGAGTTTAATACACTGTGTCCTTATTCTCCTTAAGCGTAACCTGGTAGGTTTCTTTTATTTTTGTTCTTTTTGATTTATCGTAAATTTTAAAGGAAAATGAATATAACCTTATAATGTTTTCGTATATTCTGTAGAGTAGAACAAAAAAATTGTCAGCTATTTATCAAAGTGAAAGAGCATTTATTTAAATACAGGGGCGTCATGTAAAATAGGTACATGCGTCTCAAGCAATTTATATACACTTGTCTCTTTCGTTTGAGCGATCAGGCCGCCTTGTAAAAAACAAAAACCTTGCCCGAAATCGCTGCAGCGGACCATATAATTAAAATAGTTGATAACGTATAAGAGACGAATGTTAAGACTGTTGGGCGATCTTGTGACCCATTCGAAGAATAGGTAGAAAAAAGTTAATTGACTAAACTCGAATGAAGCGGTGCAATTAGGAGCTAACGTTGGACATAGATAGATCTGAAAATGAATTTGTTTCTTAAAATTGTATATATGTGATTTAGATAGATATTTATGCATTAAATATCTTGAAACATATAAAAATTTTATTTAAATGAAATTTGAACTACTGTAATTAGTAATCACAGCAGACTAACTAAATTTAGTCCTCGAAAACATGTACCTGCCAGATCATCTTTGGTCTTCATTAGATGATTAATGCTTTAAAAACATTTAAAACTATTTTTTCTCATTATATGTCAGGTTTTCTCGAACTCTTACTTTTTTTTGAACATCAGTAGCTGATGGAGTTGGATTTTTTCATAGTTTCTCCATTGCCTAACACTTACTATATCACAATATTCACAATAAGATTTACAAACTCCCGTATTTCACTTTCGATAAAGCAATAATCATCTATATGCGTCGCGAATATCCTGATAGTACATATGTAGGACATGGAAATCGAAATGCAATTGATCTTAGACCATCCACTTATCTTATTATTCCTATAAACATGGTGTAATGAGCATAACAGGCCGGAAATACTTTCAACAGCGGGAGAAAATGTCTGGAGTAAGACCAGCAAGTAAGAAAGATATTTATTGTTTTATTTGAGTGTTGTAGATACAATTTTTTATAAAGAAAATCAAAAATAATCCGTTTGTTACTTTTTTTAATTAGAACTTTAATCAATACCTATATTTGCAAATAATAAATAATATTGTTTAATGTTTATAAAATTCAGATCATATAAATAAATTAATTTAATTACAACATAAGTTTCCCTAATGATTGTTTTTCATACCTATGAAATGTGTCGATTTATAAGAGAAAATATTAATAATCATCAATATGAGTTCATAGGTATTTTTAATCAAATTATTTTATCTTTATTATTGTATTATTATTCCCTACGCATGCACGCCATTAAATCCGCATTCCTTTACTCTACAGTATTTACGAAAGTAATATAGTATACAAGAGTCTTCTATATTAAGGGCCGGTCTTTTCATCTTTGGACAAGTTATTGATGATGATAGCTAATAAAATGATTAAAAGTAGTTTTACTTCAACATTTTAGTTATGACTAAATTCACATTATAGTCTTCTAGTTAGTTAAAATTAACTTACTCAAGGGTTAAAAGACCAGCCCTTAGCCTGCTAGCTACTAGGATAATTGTTAGCATGACGAAAGCCAGTAAACACCAAAGTATGGGCCTTTGATCGGCTTTTACCGAGCCTTTACCAGAAATGCTGGCTTAATAAAGGCCCAGTAAAGACCTAGTAAAGACCCATACTTTGGTGTTCGATGATATTTAATTCCGATAGCAGCGTAGGCTTAGTTCTTCCTAATATTATACACTAACAAATAAGACAATTTCTTAAACAAATAACTGGCTACAACTATTAATTGCAGATCACAATGTTTAGTTAATTTTTTCTACTGCAAGATAATATTCTTCTCAGTAGGTGACGAAAACTCTATGGGCCAATAGTATAAAAGGGAACAACAGGTTTAACTATTAGGTGACAATTGTGACAGCAAGTAAATATTAAACCGACTTTAAAGCTATATTCAGGAACCCACAGTTCTCAGAAATTCGACACTATGTTTTCGGCACTGACAACTTCAATTCCTGCGGGGGCGTAAGGCAGCAAGGGGATGTGTTTATCAGTACCAGTATCAGTGCTGTAAGTAGTTGGTCACTTATATTGTCCCATTACATCTGCGGATGTAGATCGATATCGCTTTTATTGAGTATACTGAAGACAATTGCATGGGTGATTCCTACATACGACATCCTAAAGTTAGTATCAGGAAATTCTACAACCATCGGCTATAGTAACAATATGTCACAGTAAATCCCTCGGTTTACGACTTAAGCCCGAAAGACATTACAGTTTTTATAGAAACAGTATGCAAAGGTTTATCGACGTGCTGCCGGAACATTCTCTATTTTCTTTGATTTGAGCTCTCAAACAACTTGTCTGAAGTTCATTGACTGTTACTCAGTACCTCACCATCCTACTAGTTTATTTGTTGATTTTTTTGCTCTTCTGCTCTCCTAATCATTTATTTACCATAGGAATGAATCCAAAGCCATGATGATATCAAATGCCATACTCAAACCACTCTACCATGCATACACCCCGAGCTCAAGTCTACGCTTAGTTCCTATGAAAATGGGTCCGGAAATGCTTCCCATTAAAGTTAACAAAAATAATGTTTTTTTTTGGGATATTTTTTTAATAACTCAGCATTCATTGATTATATTTCACATGTGAGTTGTAGCCTCCGCGTGATTATATTTCACATGTGACCAGTAGCCGCGGAGGCTACAACTCTATTTAATTTGGACACAATATCTTTTTATTCTAAAGGTGGATTTACAGTGAACCCAAAGGTATCCCTAATATAATATATTTTCATAGGACCAATTTGAAAATTGACGTATGACATGAAATTCAAACGCATTTTTGCATTTTTTTCAGCAGCGGTTTTATTGTTTCTTTTTTTGTGAAAATTGCTACTACTACAAAAAGAATCTCATAAGGCTGTTTCAATTTTTAAATAAGAAGTTATGTTAGAAAAACCTATTCGCTTTGATGTGTTTTAGTTAGTGGCAGCGATTTATCGAAGTTTTAGAAACATTGATGCATCGGAGCATAAACGTCGATGTTTTGCCATCGATGTCTGGATGGCGATACATCGATGTATCAACATCGAAAATTGGTCGATGTTGACCGACGTTTTCATCCACTTGATTTACTTAACCATTGAAATTTGCAGACCGCAATTATTATTAGACGTTAGTCATCTATCCACTAATGTAGGAACTAAACTAGATAAGACACAATTGCCACAAATTATTCGAGTAACCTGTAAAAATCTTTAAAAATTATAATACATATGTTCTCTAAAATATAGGGAGCTTTTTATTATAATTTTGTCTTTGTCACATGTTGGAAGTAGCTTTCAACCACACTGGTACTCATAAATGTAAAAACATCTAAATTTGCGAAAGATCGATGTTGTTCTGTGGATGTATCGACCGCATCGATATCTAAGCGGCGATGCTTATCGACGTTTTCATTCATTTTGCCATCACTAGTTGTAGTAAGATCTGCATTATATAGTTGTAAAACTGTAAAACCTGTTACAATACCGTTTAAATCAGCCTTTTACAATGGAAGAGAACGATATTAAGTATTCAAAATGGGGCGGGCGTAGATCTGCCTTAACATTACTGTTACATATGTCGATGCGAAAAGTTGAGCAACAGTAATCACAGTCAGTAATTTGATGGGAACTCAAGTGAAATGTAGAACCAAAATTCTACAAAAAAATTAATATTTTAAACAAACAAAAAAAATTTGCTTTTAAATCTTTCAAAATTGTATTTTCACTCTCGTGTTTCGGCTTTTTAGGCCCTTTTCAAGAGTACAGATGAGAGATACTAAATTATAATTTGTGTTCCCTGCTTATATATTGAATGTTACATCTGGCAACTTATACTAATAAAAATGGTTTGAAAGATTTGGAATTTTTTAGAAAAGTTAAATTACTTTATCTAAAATGTGATGACCTGCGAATATTTGTTGGTCATTTGTAATCGTTTTTTTATTTTTGGAAGCTCTCTTAATTTCAAATAAAAATGTCATCGTTTCATAGTTAGTAGTAGACAATTCAGACAAACCACATCGGGAGCTTTCACCTAATCGGCAGTTTTCAAAGTTGAGTAGCTTTTGTTCTTATTGCACGTTTTAAAAATTTTGACATCATGCTAACATCGCAATAGATGACGACACAACCCCTATAAATATAAAATTTCAGACAAGTTAAGACAATTACTTCCCCCGCAGCCACGCGAGAACGATGTAAGTAATAGTAAAATCATTTTCAAAGTATAAATTTGTAACTTTTGCATTAACATAGACTTGATGTCCCTTCGGGAACGATAAATAATTAATCTAAAACCGATTATGAACCCATTAATAAATACCAACTAATCTACAGCCCTCAAAACAGTCTTTCGTTGGCCGTTTCACAGGTAAATAGATCTCCACGGGCCCCAGAAGTCTTAAGATAGGCACTAAGAAATTTCTCCACGCGGTAGGCTGGGTTATTTTTTGGTACTCAAGACACGAAGATGGCGTCTACCACCTATAAAATATTTTTACAACATCCACCGTAGAAAACCAGAAGCACTTCTTCGACAGCTTTTATCAATCGTGGATTTTGGCTTGAGAAGTCTTCCGTCATCAGGTTTTATTGTAATACTCTACGTTGTTTTTTATTTATTAAACTTAGAAAACCACAAGCAGGCTCTTACGGACGTAGGCTGTCTACTAATAAAAAATTAAACGTTAATGCAAAAGAATATCATCGTCTGAGATCTCCGAGGACAGGTAAGTAAGTGACTTGCATACTTAAGAGACTTGGAATTATTTTTCAAAATTATTTTTTCGCTAGGCTAGGCTTTGGGGAAAATTCTCGAACCTCATTTTATATATAAAAAAAAATAACTTGTTTTAAAAATTAAAGCTTCACTTCGACTTAAAACCATTTATTCAACAAAAATTGGTTACTTCTAAGTTTCCCGGGTGTTTAATAAATTCTGAAACCTATATGGCAGCCTAGCCATATAGGTTTCAGAATTTATTGAAATTTTTTGAGTTTTAGGAATCGACAGCCAAAATTTTTACAAAAAAATAAATTTAATGAAAAGATTTTGTTAGTCCACCAGGACATAGAAAAATTCATTTTTAAATTTTTAATAACTTTTGATTTAGTCGTTTGAAAATAAATTTTTAAATTTATTTTCATTTTGATAAAATCACATTAAGCATAAAAATATACACTGCTCAAACAATTTTTTTTTTCAAATCGGACAGGACATTTTTTTTTTTTTTTTTTTGTTTTACAAATCGATCATTATTAAGAAAAGTTGTGAGGACTTCGCGACCTTTTGGGCAGGCTAGTAGTATCCGAGTTGTAGGTCAACTTGCTGTCCAGACGGCTGAATTTCAACAATTTTTTTCAAGAATTTTTTGAAAGTGTTTTGTGATTGTGAATTTTACGTTCATGTAAAGGACCCCCTGTCCAATTTTATTTTTGGTCTTAACGACAGTCAAAACATTTTACAGTTTCACAAATCGCCTGATCTCACGAGTAAATTTCAATTCTGTAAGGAACCCTCTGTTTAAATTATTTTTGGCCTTCAGCGACTAAAAAAAATAAATTTCATAATTCAAAAAGCACTCACAGGGAACCAAAAAGACATTTTTGCAGAGATCCTCTGATCAATTTTGTTTTTGCGTAAAAGCTGACTGAAAAAAATATGTTCAGTTTCATAAAGTCATTTTCAGGCTAGAAAAAAGCCAACATGCCAGGGATCCTCTGGCAATTTTTTTCCCCTAATAAATAAATAAAAAGCATATGCCACTTGATTAAATCCGAGGTAGAAACAGATCCCTCAAGCCAGTATCGCCGAAGAGGAGTTGGAGTTGCTGAAGTGTTGTTCAGCTCTGCCAGCATAGCCAACGGCACACAGAGAATTCAACAAGGCTAAGAACAGGCTACCTTACCTCTCCGTATAATAAAAATCGACCTTGAGATAATTCCTTTCCTACAATCAAATACCAAGGCAATAAAACTAAGGTTATTTTTCGTGGCAGCAAGTCACGTGGTGCCCAACTTAATAAAAGAATAATAAGCCAGCTAGGGAGACATCAAATCACAGGTCTTCAAAAACACAAACTAAGCCTTGTACTATTTGTGACAGAAACTCGGCGACCTCGTCTCGTCTTGTATATCGTCGTATACGCAGAAACTATGCAATCTTAGACGAAGGTTGTGTAGGTGGTATACCATCCTTCAGAAGGGATGTAAAGCAGTTGATTCCTGGTCTATTAGATGTTAGGCAAGTAAAAAAATCCTACTCTTCGATAGAGGTGAGGTTCCAAAAAATTTTCAGGTTGTGGGTAGCTCTCGCCTACTGGCGGCTCCCTGGTCGCGAAAATTTATTGATGTTAAATAAATGAACAAAAAAATAGTATTTTCGAAATGTACACATAAACAACGATTACACTTAAACGGCGAACATCAACAGAGAATGACGTTACGTTGAGATTTGTCAGTCATCGTTCGCGCACGCTCAGTGATCAGAAATCCGAATATAATTTAAACTTAAAATGAATCATTACAAAATAATGTTAAAGTTTTATTGAAATTAAAATTTTTATAGCATTAACTACCTTTTATAACGAATTTTATTTAAACATCTCGGAAATATATTTACACCCTATTTTACTGTTTGATTAAATAAAAATAATAAACGTAGCTGTTGAAAAATTTCACTAACTTCAATGATTAAAATTTAGAATACATCACATTCATAATAATGTAAAAGTCCCAAAATAAACTGTTCCGTAAATAACCCAAATCTAATTCCAATATTAACATAAAGTAGGTACCAAAAATCCTAGTAAAGCGTGGATATATTATACTATTGAAAGTTTATATCGGTTGCATTGAAAGATCAAGGCACGATGCATTCGATATACAAGCAAAAATGTCTTATTGCTTTAATCTGGACAGGAAGAATTCTATTCTATTTTTATACAATTTATGCAGCTCTATCGTCTCGTCTACATTAAACAGTCAGAAGATTTATGGTATATTAAAACAAACATTAAATACGAGGGTAACTGAAATACTAATTCAATCTAGAAAAACTTTTATTGCGATTATTTATCTTTCAGTGTCTACTATATTTTGACATTTGATAATTAACATAAATTAAGTGCGAATGAGATAAACATCCAAAGGTGTGACATCGGTGGATGGAGTTACCATCGACTCATTAGTACTCTGCCTTTATGTAGAGACTTGTGATTTTGAAATCCCCCTTGTTGTCGTTGTGTTTACCTACTTCGCACTGATGAAGGCAAAACCAGAAACCGGTCTGCGAATGATATGCGCGATGGCCTCAAGTAGGATTTCCATTTATTTGGTAAAAATCTTTCACTAATATGCAATCGCAATTAAAGCTTTATTCACTACTCTTAATATAATACAAATTTATAGAATATTAAGAAGCGTGTGTGACAAATTTATTTACTCTCAATTAAATAAATTGAGAGGATTTGGACTTACCTGCTTAGGTATTATTTCTACTATTTATTACTATTTGTAAATTAAAAATTTAGCGTTTATTAAAAGTATACAGGATGTACAAATTCTAGGTCCGTAAATTTAAACGGCGATTCTAAATAAAAAAGCACGAAAAAAGTTCCCATAAGCGTGGGTCCGTAAATCCATAATAACGGAGACATAGCCCTTCAAAGTTGTGTATTTTTTTTGGTTATTTTTTTTAATTCTGGGCATCTTTAAAAACAAATAAACTAAGATGTTGAGTCGAAATAAGCCTGCACTATTGACAAAAACTGATAGAAACTGTCCTGCATAGCATACTTATTATTTTTATTTTTTATTTATTTATTTTTTTCCCAAATGCAATGAATTTTGGAACCTTGATATCTCAAAATTGAAGCCACAAACCAAAATTTTGTAAGATCATTTTTTTCATAAAATGTTATAATTTTTAAAATATCTACAGTGACATAGAAAATAAGAGGGAAAAAGTGGGCCACTCCTCCAATTTTTACGTTACTGAACATTTTGAACCAAACCAGTTATTATCATTTCGTAATTGCTTATTTCAAAAAATGCCTCCCCAAATTTATTCGAAATCGGTAGAATGGTAAAACTAAAATAAGAAAAAAAAAAGATTCTTTTTTATACAACTTTGGAGGACTATATCTCCGTTATTATTGATTTCCTGACCCATATTTGTGGGAATTTCTTTTTCATGTGTTTTTTTTTATTTAGAAGGACCACTTAAATTTACAGACCTAAAATTTGTAACACTCTGTTTTCTTAGTTTCACGATATTTTTAAAATGATATAAAATTATATTTAAACTCTTTCTGATAGAAATATAAGATGCCGAAATAAAACCTTTATTTTTATTGAAGTAGCGAACTAAAAGTAATATTATTTTGATGTTTTGTATACAAGAATTAATTATAAATGGCTTTAATTTAAACTAACCATAAATTATCACTTTAAAATTGTTATGAAATTGAAGTATCTACTTTTAATAAACAGAAAATTTTTAGTATTGCTACATTTTGTATTTAATTTCAAATGACTGTACAACATTTTCAAAGAGACATCTTTCTTACAATTCATTCTAGAATAAAAAATAACCACTTTTATTTTTATTTTCCAGTGGCGCACCAAATGTTTTTCCTAAACTCCTACGGCTGGTGATCTAAAATGTATTTTCAGTTCAAATTAAGATCATTTGTATTTAGTTACTATGTACACGGTGATCCTTCGTACATTTATTCTCCCCTTATCTTCCTTGGGTGAAATAGGTTTTTCAAAGCACTTGAAAAAAAATATAGTTTAGAAATTAGAGGAGATACAAAGATAAGGTCACTTTTTTAAATGGAACACTATATTTTATTTAAGAATGGAATATCCCTTCTTTTTGATTTAAAAAAATATGGAACAATTTATATCTACTATTCGTAATTTTATATATATAGCCCGAATAATAATAATCATATATTTTTATATAAAACCATTCGCAGACCGTTATTATTTTTAAAGGCTTTGTTCTGTACACGACCTCACAAAAAAAGTCAAGTGGTGTTACATCTGAAGTTCTTGGTGGCCATCTTATTGGTTCATTTTTACCTATCCATTTTTTGAACTGTTCACTGAGGTAAATTCAGCAAATTTAATAATAACAAAGGCTATTTGAAGTCAATTGTTCTACAAACGGTGTCATATAAAAAATTAATATTATCATTTGTGCAGTATTTCTAAAACTGTGAACAATAGATATATAATGTTAATATCTTTAAAATAAGAAACATTTTAGAAACTATTTAAAAAAAGTGATGCTATCTTTATATCTCCTCTAATTTCAAAGCTATATTTTTTCTAAGAGCTTCTTAAAATATTTGAATAAATTATATTACCATATTTTTGAAATTTTTAAATACTTTGAGGATACAGCTTTAAGTTATTTTCGGTTTGATATTTGTGGATATCATTATGGGACTTAAAGTTATTTTCGTGAGTTTTTACAAAAAAATACTCAGTTGAAAATGGATACACGAAAGTGTAATGATTCTATGATACATAGAAGCTTCCTTACAATCATGTCGAAAATCTAAACGAGAAATAATTCTAACTGATCTCCGTTGAAGACCGATGGCTCAATGCTGCTTTGCCTGATGACTATTCTGTAGAAAATTCGAGAAGAGATAAACAATGCAAATTAGGCTAATTTAAAAACATTCATAGAAGAAAGAAGTACTCGAAGAAACATTAAATAAATTATACAGTAAATAAATGTTACTACATAATTTTAAAGCCATATTATTTGCACTTGAAGATAGAGTCTAGGTGTACACCTAAACATTTTACTGATATTGCAAAAAGTTATTCCTTACAATAACCTTAATTTAATCCTCAATAAATACAAGCTTAACAATTAGAACGCAGTAAAATTGTATAAACACATAAAAACAAATAATATAAACAAAAACAAACACCAGTGTTTAATGGTACTTAATGATATTACGAGAAGAAGAAGACGATTTAAAAACTTGATATTATTTGCCTTGTTTTTTCAATTGTTGGAAAGTTCTGCATATTTTTCACATCAAATTATTTAGTCGTATCTTCCCTTGAAAATTCGATAAGTAGAAAAAAGCTTTAGAATCCTTATAAAATAATGTATTATTTTTCTATTATATTTGTTTAAAATTAATAGGTGGCCTAAACTAAGCGAATTTTCATACTATATCCCTTCTAATTATTGATTAATTAATTTAATTTTGAAACAAATGCTGGTTCATTTTTCACGATTTTTCGATTTATGCATTTCGCTAAATACGAAGCAGACACCCCGTTATAATCTCGGGTAACGTTTATATAAAATTTTTGTTTACATGAATACAAGCCCATTATTTTATTATACCAATTGCCAAATTCTGTAAATACTAAATTATAATATTTCGATACATGAGAAAGTTTGTGTTATCAACACGAGAAATAGTTTTATTACAGACAACGCGGTGATCAGTAAGGTCGTTAAGAATAGTATAAAAAATAAGGGGTCCAAAATTGAGCCCTGTCGTACTTCTAGGTCTATGTTGTTTGCGTCTAGTTTGACTCCTTCCGTAACTATATTGTGTGACCTATTATGCAAGTGTGAGGCAGCCCAATCATGCGCTACGCCTTAGACTCCGATACCATATAGTTTACCCAGAAGATGTTGATGGTCTACAGCAGCGTTTTTCAATCTTTTTTAAACTGCGACCCCGTTATGAGAAAAAAAAGACAAGTTTACCCTCTCGCGACCCCTTTACTCAATCTCTACTAGCAAAATGTAAAATCAAACAAATTTTATAATTTCTTGGTATAGTTTTTGGTGTGATTTCTTGCGGCGGGCGCGAAAATATAAATGTAATCATTACATTGTAATAATGAATCACGAATTGTCAGCACCTGCGCTGCTCTTCTCCGCTCTACTTAATTATGTCAACACAGGTTTCTTCAAAATGGACAAGTTTTTCAAAAGACCAATGCATACCTCAACACCTGGTTCCAGTGCTAGAAGTGACCCTATACAAAAGAAAAATAGACTGTATAATGACGATTATTTGAAATGCGGTTTTATTGTCATAAATAGCAAGCCCCAAAATCTCCTTTATCACACAGAGGTCAGGTTGTTATCCAGAGGAAAGGTATTGTTAATGATTGTGGAACTCAAAGTCGAATTGTTAATGTACTTGTAAGACGTAAAATCTGATTATGCTGCTTTTTTTGTAACCTTGTTTGGTTGTTAAAACTAGCATATTTTGCTGATGTTTTTACACATCTCAATAATTTAAATACGAATCTTCAGGGGCGACAGGAAAATATCCTAACAGCCAAAGATAAAAATCAATGGATTCATAAACAAAATCTTTATGGCCCACATCTCTAGAAACAATGATGTTCGAATCATTCCCTTCCATTCAAGAGATTGTAGAAGAGTTGTCAATTGATCGAACACTGGTTACTTTTCACATTCCTAACATGGTTGTGGGTTTCCAAAATTTAAAAGGGCAACTGTTGAGTCATTTTCCAGAAAAACCTCAAGCTGGCGACGGGCAAAGATGAATACTAAGTCCTTTTCTGGATAAGTCAGTAGAATTGGCTGATCTGAAGATAAACTTAGAAGAATAACTGATGGAACTTTCTGCTGATGGAATGCTTAAGATGAAAATTAATTCGCAGATGTTAGACGCTTTCTGGGTTAAGACAAAGGGAGAGTACCCAGAGCTTGCAGGAGAAACTTTGAGGGTGTTAGTTCCATTCGCTACATCCTATCTATGTGAGGTAACTTTCTTATTAATGATTAGCATAAAAAAATAAAAATAGAAATAGATTGAATCTGGAGAAAGATTTGATTGTTCGTGTTCCAAATATGAGCCACGATTTAATAAATTATGCAAAAAAAAACAGGCGTAACCTTCTCATTAAAAAATTAAATATATATATATATATATATATATATATATATATATATATATATATATATATATATATATATATATATATATATATATATATATATATAAATATATATATATATAAATATATATATATATATATATATATATATATATATATATATATATATATATATATATATATATATATATATATATATATATATATGATTTTTTAATTGTTTTTCAAATTTATCCATCTCACATAACTGCTGATGTAAACTTTTTATTTGAATTGTAAACTACTTTTTATTCGTGTTTTGTTACTTTAAACTTAGTTATTGGAAATGCATAATTGAAACAAAAAATTAAACCATTGGCGTCATATAGTCTTGTCATTTTTCTGTGGCTACAAAATTTCTTCTATAGCCACAAGTAAAATTATTTTGTTTGAGAACTAAAGTGATAGTCTGGATTTAGATTATTACTACTGCCCCTCGTAAATTCACCAGAACCTAAATTTGGTACACGCGAATTTCATATCTTTACTTCATAATCAAATCATACACAAGCCGTATATAAAACGTAGCTTTTCTGCTGTAATTTCAGAGATGATAAGAAAACGGCTTGGGTATTTTTATGAAAGCCAGCTGTTGATAAAACAAAAAGAAACGTCAGGGAATGTCTAATGGTCAGCTCTACACCTACAAGTTACAGCAATATAGCACCATGGCACACAGTAATGGTAACATGAGATGGACGGCTTAGAGTAAATGATGAATGGGTTTCTTGCACATGCACAATGCACATGTGTGGGTGCAACTATTACGAATGTGTCTTTGCTGAGTTCGCAACCATTTTTCAATGAAAAAATAAATCTTATTGTTGACCGCATATGTAAAAAGTCATGTAGAAAAATGCATACTGTTGGAACACTTGTAAATAAACAGAATATTTATAACAAATGTGTTTTAAATTATTATTATTTGTTAATTTTGAAAAATGTTTGTGTACCAATTAGCAGTTGTTTCAATTTTTACTTTCTCACCTATCTATACTGATAGACAAAGTATTGGCGTCCGTCGTGAGAAAAACCAAATTCCAGATTATGATTAGAACGAACGATTTCATCATAGAAATAAAAACTTTATCCAAATTAGCATACCGTCTGGGTGTATGTGTACCTATGTGCCTATGATTCTGTGTGTCTACGTGTCGCTGACCATTTGTTGTGAACGCATTTTCTGAAACAAGTCTCAAAATGGAAATCTGAAATTTTACATAGAATATCTGTCACGTCCAAGGACGAACCCAATTGAATATTAGTAAAATTGGTGCACCAGAGAAGGCACATCTTAAGGGGGCAAATTTTTTTCTGTGTCAAATCAAAAAATGTTTCAAATCAAAAAATATTTCAAATAAAAATATTCATAATGAGGAAATGTGCCTAAAACGAGTCTCGAAATGATGACTGAGAAAAAAAAGGTTTAACACCAATTTTATTCGATTAAAAAAATAAATTCGATCTCGGCAGTGCTTATTCATCATATCCAATTTGAAATGCATGAAAAATAAATTATTTTATTTCGTTTTATTTCGTTTGTTTCATTTGCCTCATTTATCTCATTTTCTCAATTGCCTCATTTGTCTCATTATCTCATTTGTCTAATTTTTTCAATCATGCATTTTTCTTATTTGTCTCATTTGACTTATTTGTCTTATTTATCTCATTTATCTCTTATCTATCTTGTTTATCACGTTTATCTTATTCATCTTATTATTTTGTTTATTTTGTTCATTTTAATTATTTTGTTTAAATAAATAATCTAGCCGTGACCAATTTTTACATTTACAATTCCAACTTTTTTTCTTTTTATTTTTAATGTTTCTTGCTGAAAAGATTCATGGTAATTTTTTTGTTTCAGTTTTCTCGGTAAGGTCTTCTACAGTTTTCTCAAAAATGTCTTGTTCTTTATCACATTCACTAGTTTAATAAACATATTCATAACAAATAGATTAGTTGCCTTCGACATAACGTATTATATTTTTAAATTTTGATACACAACTGATACATACCATAATAGTTTATGCACACAATGTATACATTGTTTCGATACCTATTTAACACAATTAACGTTCGAGGGCTCTAAAACTACTATTGGGCGATATCATATACTCGCGTCTTAGAGATAATAATAATAATAATAATAATAATCGTCTTTATTTTGTGTATGCATGTAGGTATATTACACAATATACACATATATAAATTGATAATGATGTTGGGGTGTGCGCGGCGAAGTTTAGCCAGTGGGCTACTCTTACACTTAACCGCCACAGCTTAATATATTATTACATATATATAAAACAAAAAAAGAAAACTTAACTAAACATACAAACTATAAATTAACCTAAAACCTATAGCTAGACATGTACTAGACTACACAAAAGATTGGTCTAGTTTTGAAAATATTTAAAATAAATAAAATAAGTATGCACCTAAAAAAAAAGAAATAAAGAACTAAATTTCATATTTGTCTGTTCCAAGAAAGAAACAACTAATAAAGTAACATAATAAATACATCAATAACAATCATATAACCAATATTACTAATTTGATAAAAGATGTGATTTGATTTTTTTCCTGAACTGATTCACAGAAAGATCTTTGAAGTTATTGGGTGTAGCGTTGTAAATTTGTACTGTGTTGAAACTAAATGATCTGGTGAACATAGCCGTCCTGTGTAAGGGCATTGTAAGTGTGTTGGGAAATCCGATATTTAAATTGTGTATGGCAGTTCTGAAAACAAGCTTTTCTTTAAGGTAGGCAGGTGACGAATTTTTTAGAAGCTTTTGAATAAAAACATGATAGTGGTATCTAACAAGTTTTTCCATATTTAGCCAGTTAAGATTAGCAAAAGCATCGGAAATGTGATCAAATTTTCTTAAGTTGCAAATGAAACGGCAACATATATTTTGTACTTTTTGTATACGATTCTTTGTCATTTGATCCAAGCATGGAAAATATACTAAATCACAATAACTGAAAATAGGCAACACGAGATATTCAATACATTATCCCAAAAGGAGATATAAAAATTAGATATTACTGGATACACATTACCAGCTTATTTGACAAAAGATAAATGTCAGCTTTGAACAAGAAAAATGCATTCGATGAAATATTTTTCCTAACTTAAGTATTTAACGTATCCTTAACCGCCTCTCAAGTCATCGAAGTAACACCCAGAAAATCTCAGAATTTTATGTTGATGAGGCCCTACAGTTTATTGTGGAATTCGAACCACATCTAAGTAATCGAAAATTCCCTCTTCCATCTTAGTTCGAAACAAATTACAAATAAAATTTCTAATTTGCCCTAGGATGGAATCGAACTCTGTACAAATGAAGACATCTAATTTTAGGAATGTATATTTAAAAAATAATGTTTATACTCACAGCAGATATAATCCAACACAAGCTGTAAGAGATAAAAAAGACCCAGCTATAAATTGAAATTGCTTGTTGACAGAAATGACAATCGAATCGCGGCTTTATAACAAGGGCGCCGCGGTCTATTTATATATTATTTTTGCGCCAGGTTGCCACATTTAATCGTATTTGTCTGAAAATGTTCAGAAAATAATTGAAACTTAAAAAGCCTTTTTTCTAAAATGTGCACGATGTTTAATTTTTTAACCACACATACGAGAGTTACCGAAATAAGAAACAAATTTGCCATGGACATGAATCCGGATAAAGTTCGATTTCAAGATACAGAATGTTAAAATTAACATCTCTTTCAAGAATATTTCCTTTGAATATGGAGTTAGAAAAAGGAAATTTGGTGTACAAATTTTTAGAACAGTGATATTAACAAGAATCATTATGTGCACAAAAAAAGTAGATAACTACATGCAGACAAATGTTGTACATAAAAATATGTTTAGATTGAATTTAAAATATTGTTAAGTTTAATAAATATGTCTTGTGGTGAAAAATGTTTCAAGATGTAGTAATTCTAATTAATAATAATTAATGTTGTTGTTAATGCAAGGCTCTTGCTAATTATTGCTTTCTTTTCAGGTACTGCAGCAGGCGGGCAATGTGGAAAGACTAGGCAGATTTTTATGGTCCTTACCGGCTTGTGATAAGTTACATAATAATGAATCCGTACTGAAAGCGAAAGCGATAGTGGCATTTCACAGAGGGAATTTCAAAGAATTATATAGGATATTAGAAAGTCATACATTTAGTCCTCATAACCATGCCAAACTACAAGCCCTTTGGCTAAAAGCCCATTATATAGAAGCAGAAAGATTACGAGGTAACAATAAATTAATACGTGAAATTTAAGTTAGAAGGTATAGTACAGTCGATATATGTATATATAAAATTTGTTTACAAAGTGTTCAAAAAATGTCCAATACATTTTATGCAGACGACATACAAATATATATTGGGTCACGTGTTGATAATATTCTAGAAAATGTTCTTGCATTAAATCACGAAATAAATAATTTTTCAATTTGGTGCTCTAAAAATGGTTTACACATTAATCCTGATAAGTGTGTGTGGCCAATCTCAAAATACTCACCTGCGTGGCAAATCATAGGATAATAAATGTTGAACACGCTAAACGTGATACGGATGACGACGTCCATCGGCTTTGAGGATCCTCCAAATGAGACTATTGAAATCCCCAATTTAGCACCAGATCTTTTAATACTTGTTGATGGTTGCTGGTTGAAATGGTCCAATATTGTGGCTGTCCCCATTTCACTTTGAAGTGGAGTAAAAACTCTATCAGCATACGGTGGCATTCGAAATGATCCAGTCTTCCTTAATCAGTTGAATGTTGTAATGAATGTTGACTTCGCCAGCAATCTTCTGTTTGGATACCGCATTGCATACTCACAAGGAACAGCGGTGGCATTTCCATTGCAAAATCCGTATACGAATACCATATCGGCATATTCGCTGTTAGTGAAAGTTCGAGGCATGATTGTAATAAATTCTTTTACAGAAAATAACCCTATTTTACTAGAAGGTCTCTTTTTACTAACATCTTACTAATCATCGCTAACTAATTACTACTAACATTTTGTTAGAGATTTACTAAAACATATTGTCACAATTCACATGGTTATTTGACAGTAGCCCATCTTTTATTGAATAATGCAATATCACCAATCCCGGTGTAGATCGAAATTATTTTATTTTTGTATTCAAAATCTATTAGCTCGATGAAAACAAATAAAAGAGACAGGAAAGTTTCTAAATGAATCAAGGTTTCCAAGATATATTTTTGTACGATAAAATCGGGCCCGTTAAAATGTTCGAAGAGAATCTCTACCAAAATTCGTTTTTTGGCTTTTTCCAAATTTGAAAATAAAAAATTAAAAACCTAATTTTGGCCTCCGTCTTTGACTGGGAGTAACTCTTTAACGAAGGTTTTCCGGACATACCTCCATAGGAAACTTTTTCTTACATTGAGGTCCTAAATTCAGATTTTAAGTTTGTCTAGTTAATCTTGAAACACCCTGTATATGAGGCTGTAATAGAATTTATGCAACACTATATTTGCATCCATGTAGCCTTGCAATCGCTGACATATCTTGATAGTTATCTCTTAACTTGATCTCTTTTAGTAAGTTAGAGAAGCTGATTTTCAGGGGCAATATTATAATTATTATAACACTAAACTGTAGAGGACTCAAAGTTGTTCAGCATATTATTTGGGGATTATCATGGTCTGAGATAGGCCCACGCCGTACATAAGGACAAAGTCGTGCGGTGCACGATGTCGCCGAGGCGTCGGGGGCGTCAAAAAGCCTCAAAAGTAAAAAAAGATAATATAGTTAGCAAATAAAATATGTAATGATAGAAAAAATGTAATTACAATCAATTTTATGTATTTCATTCAGCTACGTTTTTTTACCTGTACCTTTATCCATGTATCAGCGTTATAAAAATTGGGGCGAAATATATTAATATGCACAAGAAAACCAAAAGAGTTAGGACGGGCCTGGACTGAGGCACCTATTTGTATAAATATTGATGTAATACGCTTGAAAGCATTCAACACATTTTAAATTGACCACTTATACAACAGTTTTAAAATGTTTTATTTTTTATTTTATTTAAAACGTTAACAATGGTTATAGGTTGACACGTCTGACAGATAGACATGAGTCATTTGGAAAAAAGTCAAAGTGGGTTTAAGGAGGTACAAAATGTATATAAAAAAAATCTGATCGAAGAAATCATTACTATCGAACTGTCTTCTTTGTAGTAATAAGGAAATAAAAACTCAAGATTTGCACCGAGAGGTCGGCAAAAGACAGGATCAAAGGCATCTATGAATTTTCGAAGGCATGTGTTTGATTTGACTATTAAGATGCCTATTCTGTAACTAACAACAATGTCATTAGGCGTCGTTAACAAACAACCTGACTTACAGTAACAGGGGAATCAGATAATCGTATTCTGTAATAATAATTTCATCGTTGTTAAACGTTTTATCGTTAGTCGACAGCCACTCTCAAGGTGTCTGCTTTCATTGACAATTATTTGAGTGACAGTTTCATGTTTCCTAACCCCTTTGTGCTATTGACAAGGACTCTAGAAGGAAATATATTATTATTGGCATTTTTATCTAATTTCATGAGCCATTCAAATAGAAGCTTTTGTCATTACTGCATTTTATGTATTGGAAATTTTGTACACATAAGACAGTTACATACGCAGTAGCTAATTGTATTTAATTTGAAATTCAAAAAATTGTAAGAGAAAATTTTGCCAGATCACCAGCATATGAAGGGCCACAGGGGCTATTTAATTTCAGTACAATTTATATTCAAGATTCCTCTAAAATATCCAATTTTTCTGGTTCTTATTTATTGATACGGAACAAAATATTATTTTCCAGCTCTCCGAGGTATATTGTAACATGCCATCTAGTAGTTTTACCACTCCTTTTCTTTTTGTTGTTGGTACACATTATATTGTCGGTGTTCATACTTATTTTTTTAACATGATACAAATACATTGTATTGTATTTGTATCACGTTTTCAAACAAAAATATAGGATGGTCACAAACTGTCATGTTTGACATTGGTACAAAAGTCAATATATTATCAAAGAAATTTTCCTTTAAGTTTTGTGAACGGAATCAGAAAGTATTTCGAAGCATCAACCTTTGTGATTTAAAATATTTGACATTTAAGTTTAATTTTCAGGTTAACATTTTTTATTGATTGTCTAAGAGTATTTCAATGGATTTGTGAGGATTTTCTGTTTTCATAATTCTCATATTCACATAACCACTGAAATAAAACAAAGTCGCCTTCGCGGAATGAAGTCGTTTCGCAATATTCGTTGTAAATGAATTTTGTAGGGGAACAATCGCAGATCATCTTTAAAAATGTTTGGCAGGTGCCATAAAATAAATGTGTCTGTTAGCTCAACCTCCTGAAAGATTTAGAAGAATCATTTTCCATCATAATTCTAACATTGTCGATCACCTCTGTTCTTTTACTTGGTCTTCCAGAACCTTTTCTCTTCCAATAGTGCCTAATTCTTGAAAATTCGCCACCACTCATAATGGTTTTAAAGTTCACTATAAAGTCGAAAAAACATTCTCTAAAAATTCCTAAAAAATGTTTTTTGTTCCAAGGAAAGCATTTTGAACTCGAAAAATTTTCTAAAAATCAATAATCAGTTCAACTGAAACTTTGACATCCCCTGATATAATGATGAAGTCTAACGAAGTAATAATCAAAGAAAAGCGTTCGAAAATTCTCGAAAATTCATAGGTGTCTTTGATCATGTTTTTTTGTCGTTTCCTATGTAGTAATTTATTTTATATTCCTAGTGTTTCATATTGCAGGGAGACCTTTAGGAGCTGTAGGCAAATACCGAGTCAGACGAAAATTTCCTCTCCCGAGAACCATTTGGGATGGAGAAGAAACTAGTTACTGTTTTAAAGAAAAATCTAGAAGTGTTCTAAGAGAGTGGTATTCACATAATCCTTACCCAAGCCCTAGAGAGAAAAGAGAACTGGCAGAAGCCACTGGACTTACTACAACGCAGGTTTCAAATTGGTTTAAAAATAGAAGGCAGAGAGATCGAGCGGCTGAACATAAAGACAGGTACGTTCTAAAAATGTGTCAGTATTTGTATAGTTACTTTAGTTAGTTTTGTATGGTTAGGACATTGAATTCAGCAGTTTCGACGATAAAACCTTTAAAAAAGTTGTTTTGCTTAATTTGTTTTCGTCACTTCCCTTTTTGAAATAACAATTTTATGTAATTTTCACGTAACTTTAAAGCCAACATTTTTCAAAATGTTAGTTCTAAATGAGAAAATAATTCAACTCTCGAATATAATAATGTCTTTAAATTATTGATCTATTTGTCGTTGATATATTTATTATTTTTTCGAAAACTGTCTAAAAATGTTTACATTTTCATTATGCGTTCAATGGTGGAAGTGGACCATTTTCGCTAAATACTCTTAAGTTCTTAAAAACGTAAAAATATTTCGCGCCCAGTAATTAATTTATTGAATAAAATATATTAACATATTTATAAATTTATAATTTTCACAGTTAGTTTTAACAATTATAATAATACAGTTAATTAATTAATTTTCTTACAATATGTAAATTAATGGTTCCAATATTAGAATGACTCAATTTATTCCGGACGTAGATGTAGGGCTGTTTCTTATAATAGCTTCTTGATCTGGACATTCAATCATGGTGCAATTATTACTGCAATTAGTGATATTTATTGCAGTTGTGGAAGCAGTTGGATCAGGATTTCAATAATTATTGATGGTTCTCCAAACACAGAGTCGCATTAATTTAGGCTTTTATTTGAAATCTGATTTTATTTCGAATAGAATCTTCGATATATACTTCCGCTACTGTAAAAACCGCCACCCCCATGTTGCTTGAGGCTGTTATTATCAGCTCCAGAGTTGGCCAGAAGCATTGCAGAAAAGCGCCCAAAACAGTGGCCTGTGTAGGTTTCTAATTGTGGCAATTTCAAATATTTTTACTTTCCTATATCTAATATAAGGAAGTATAGTAATCGTGATTTTTTCAACCTCGAGATTTTAATTGATATATAAGTTTTGAACCTTTCTGAATCCATTTTATTTTCCGAATGATGTCTGTCGGCGCGTGTATGTGTGTGCGTGCGTGCGTGTGTTCGTGCGTGCGTGCGTGCGTGCGTGCGTGTGTATCAGCAATAACTAAAAAAATACTAATGGGGGGGACTTTCCACATTTGGCAGTTAAGATTGTCAGCAACATTTTAGGTAACACATTAAATTTGGTTATTGTGGTACCACCAGAAGAGACATAATGAACGAAAGAAGAAAAAAGGTACAATTTCGGGAAAGAAATTTAAAAAATTTTATTGCATTTTTGGACGAATCTCGACAAATTGTAATGAAAAAACATAATTTTATGAGAAAAAATCTGTCTGCATGTCTGTAGTATCGCGATAGCAGTCACAGTTTTTGAGATAAATCTTTCAAATTTGCTACATTTGTTCTTGGTGTAATTCTTATTTTGTTAATGACAACTATTTGATTTTCGCATTTTTCATTAACGTATTTAAAGAAAATTCTGCAACTGCTGGTATACTTGGGCGTAAAGTAACATACTTTCTATATAATTTTATAATCCAAATTTGAAATAACAAAAGTTCTTTAAGTGTGAGTCTTAACATCAGGGATTTTTATGATAAGAATCAAATACTTGTCCTCTATATCATGTACTGTCATTACTCATAATAATTCATCTCTTCTGCATGCGCCGTAAATGTCTATTATTAAAATAACCTGAAAGAAATACATCATAATTATTCGTTAATATATTAACAAATTTAAACTAATATATATGTTAATTTTAATATTAGGAAACGTTCGTCAGGTGTTTTTGGTATAAACTTCTTAATGTCTCTTTTATTTATTTTCTTTTACCTAATATAAGTATAATAATCGGGATTATTTCGACCTCGTGTGTGTGTGCGTGTGTTCGTGGGCGTGCGTACGTGCGTACGTGCGTGCGTGCGTGGGTAGGTGGGTGCGTGCGTGGGTGCGTGCATGGGTGCATGCGTGTGTGCGTGCGTGCGTGCGTGTACGTTCGTGCGTGCGCGCGTGTGTGTCTTTATCCGCGATAACTCAAAAGATACTAATAAGAGAATTCCCAAATTTGGCAATCAAGATTTTCAACAACATTTTAGGTGACACATTAAATTTGGTGAATGTGGTACCACCAGAAGAGACATAATGAATGAAACAAAAAGGTATAATTTCAGGAAAAAATGTGTTGCATTTATGGACGAATCTCAACGAATTATAATGAAAAAACATAACTTTATGGAAAAATCTGTCCACATATCTGTAGTATCGCGATAGCAATCACAGTTTTTAAGATAAAGCTTTCAAATTTGGTACACTTGTTCTAAAGGCCAAAGACAATGGAAAATTCGGTGATGAGCAAAATTGGCCAGCGGGACCCAAATTTTTTTGTATTTGTCTACAAAAAAAATTTATTCTTGATGAAAGATTATAATAAATCATGTCTACTATTTCAAGCGAATAAAATATATTTTCCAAGTACTTAAATAAAACTGATGCAAACTGAAATTTGATCTCATAAAATGGGGTTACGATAAATTTGGCAGTTTGACATTTGAAATATCTAATATGTCAATGTCAATAAGAAGAAATTATTAAAATATAATATGACATGGATTATTATTGACAGTATCGAACGACGCTGATAATTAGTTATTTAAAAATTTTAATGAAACATTTCACGGTACGCAATTAAAATTTAATTGAGGTAAGTGAAGAATTAGATACAATAATTTTTTTAGATCAGGATGACATACTGGTATAAGAAAGTTATGTGCTGGCCACACCAGATGTTTATTTTAAATTTTCTTAATATTAATACAGTTTTCGAATAAACATTGTTTGTATCTCGAATGCGAAATGATTTTGCTTTCCATCATTCTCGAACAAAAATGTAGCATTTTGCATTCTGGATACAAAAATAAATATTTTAAATCAATTATTTAACATCTGTCTATTTTCCCGATCATGGCCAACCACAGACACCAGGAGATAAATCCTTTGTTAACTGTATTGTACATTTAGTTAACTTTCGTATTAAGGTTTCACTTTTAAAATTGTGAGGAACAATAGAATGTTTAAGAAATAAATTTTTTTTAAAATAGTCACAAAACTTCTTTTTGACGTGTCGCCTATGTTTCCACCTTCCTGAACGTCGAGGATTAACAAGAAACAATGAAAGTAAAACATCCCCTTCATTTTTAGCTCATCACACCGGGATATCAAATAATAATTGTACGGCTTCCGCTGTAATTTGATCGCTAAGTACGCATCATAGCTCGCCTGCCTGCTTTTCACTACTGATTAAGTCAATTAATATCGATCTCAGCATGGGAAAATTATTTTAAACCACAATTCAGGTAGAAAAATTAGAAATTAAGTTGTAGAGAAATAACCACACGATACACGATGTTCTTTTAAACATATGTATGTGATATTAAAATTAAATATGTGTTTACTAAAAGGTCCTTTTTTACTTATATACTGACCCTCACAAAAAGTGCAACAGCAGGAAAAATTTGAATATTTTTAATTAAAACTTTTCTGTTTAAACAAAACGTGTAAAATTATTTCTTGGTATTTTTTCTAAACCTTTTCGCTTAAAAATATAGTTATTTTAGAAGGATAACCTCAATTTTTAAGATAAAAGGTGTCCGACAAAAATTTGTGTATATGACATGAAGAAAGAATACGCAATTAATTATAAAATGATATTTCTTTATTTAATAACGAGTATTACCTCCGCTATATCTGATTACACTCTCAAGTCTATGTTGCATGCTTTCAATTCAATTATATGTTGGATGGCCTATTGAAGAGTGTTATCTCACTTTTCCTGTGGTGCATTCCTAAGTTGCTACAATGTTATCAACTTAATCCGTCTTATCAATATATCCCATAAGTGTTCAATGAGATTTAGGTCAGGACTACATGTTGTCTAGTCTATGGCTTTAATACCGACGTTATGGAAATTGTTAGAAACTATCTAGTTTCTAACAATTCTGGCAACGTGGAGACAAGCATTATCGTGCATTAAAGAAATTGATTACAAATAATCTCCACAAAACCACCACATGCTCTTCCAAAATGTCCTTAATGTACCATCTAGCTGTTAACGCACCTCCATCCACGAACACAAGCTCTTTGCAAGCCGTGAAAGATATGCCAGTCCTCACCATTACAGACCCACCACCGAAGCTTACTCTCTCACTATAGTTACATTGCGCGTATCTTTCTCCGCGCCTCTTCCACACTGTCTCTCTCTCGTCCACCTGGAGAAATAGTTGTCAAAATGAGTTTTTTACAAATATGTATATCCGTTTTGGTAGGTAACCTGCTACAAGAAAAGTGTAATAGAAAAAATTAAAATAAACTTCTAGTAATATTTTCTGTATGACAGAATTGTCCAATAAATTTTATTAAACGTGTGAGTTTTTTAAATGACCATTTTACCACATTTTTCATGTAATTCCTGTTTAGCATTGTTTATAGCAAAAAAGTTGCCTATTTCAATTGTTACAAATTACTAAACAAGAAATTTTATTAATAATTTCTTTGGTTATATACGATCGTTGTTATTGGGAAAAGATGTAGGTGTTTTAGTCTTACTGACTTCACCGACTCCGACAGAATGAAAGATGTTCTTTTTAAAACCAGAAAAAGCTAAGACTGTAAAAGACAATATTCATTCCAAAACTTACAACAACTATTTCTACACACATTTACGATGTCCTTCATTTTAAAAAAGGATAAATGAAGCAGTAAGTGTTTGTGAAAGGAAATGATTTGCTACTTTCAAATATCGCAACATCTCACAGAATGCAGTTATCAGGGCAGGAAAAGATTTTTGTGCCATATATGCTGCACCTCAAAATGAGCAATACAACCACAGACACATTCAACTGACTCATAAAATCAGTTGCTAAAATGAAGGTTTCTTTAAGTTCCTTACCTCCCCTATTCAAGTAACATTCATATATATCGAGTCGACCCACTAGATACACGCCTAGTAGTATGCGCAGTTTATAGTTGCCCGTCTGAATGCGAAGTCCAAATGAAAGTTAACGATTGTCAGGGCGCTTGATGAGATTGGCTGAGAGGAGCATACAAGTAGATTATTTCTAGTGATGAGCATAATCGAATGAATTCGATAATCGAATGATTGATACTCGAGTTATTTTGATAATCGAATGATCATTAGAATGATTATTCGAATACTTTTGTAGTAAAATCTCGAGAAGTATGGAATGCGTCAATCGAATTATGTAAAACTCGATGCTAAATAAGGAGTCACAAACACGAATTTCTTAATATAAATCTGGATCTCCAATTGGTATTTCTCGACCTTGAGAAAATGTCTTTATTTTTATTAACTATAGTTGTTTTATTAATATTCGTAGCTGTAGTACATTTTAAATTTAAACAAGTGACGCCAAATGTCACTCATATCAATTACTAGCATTAAATCATTTTACCTATTTGAGTCACCGCGCACCGGTTACCGTTTTAGTTCTCGGTGCTCGTATATTATGCCATCCGAGATATGAAGTTCTATATCATTCGATTGATTTAGGTCTTGTAATACAGTTGAGTGTCGGTTGTTCTCGGTTGTGCTCGGCATACAACTAGTTATAATTGAGTGATGAGAAATCTGAAATCATTCGATTGATGATCACGGGTTCTCGAGATATCTCGAGATATTGTAGTAATCGATTATTTTTCATTCGAATTATCCCAACACTAATTATTTCAGTATTTCTAAAGCTGCTGTGGAGAGTGTTGCTCGTTCATCTAAAGAAATGTTTGCGTATTGACGTATTTACTAAAATTATCTGAATGTTGCACAATTTCAATGTTTCTTCACACTTCTAAATTTAATGTCGTGAATTTGCATGACCGGTTGTGGTAAAAATGCAATTGCCACAAAGTAGGACAGAAATATACAGATTTATAGTAAATGCCAATATTGCCATAGACAACATTGTCTGAACTGTAAAGATGACAATGATGAAAACATATGTGATGATATTAACACATCAGAACATTATATACCTGACCCAATTGCAGCTAGTGACTACGACATAGATGATACTGATGACAAATAAACTACAAAACATAATGGAAAAGCCATTAGAGATACTACTTCAAACAAAAGAACCTAATACAGTAACCTTTATGATGGTGAGGAAACTTATTGACATCTTATACAGGTTGGCGTACTTATATCGAGTACGCGGGTATGCGATAAAGTGCGATAAAGGCGTACTGTAGCCATATGTGACTCCTTTCTTAACAGTGCCCGTGTACTCGCACGACGTACACTAACCAGTATTGTATACCACAAGATTTCTCGCTTTGTTATTCATGAGTATATTTAAAATAGGTATATTTTGCTATAGCTATTGGTAAACATAAATATTTAAAAAAGGTGTCAGACAGTTGGCGAAGGCATTACGAGCGAGAATAATTTCGAACAAGCTGGAATCAATTTTAATCTATTTAATTGGGTCACAGAAGTTACATATTAATATTGTACCCCCTAAGAGGTTGAGTGTTTGACGCCATCTTGAGAAATAAGATTTCTTTGAAACATTTTCAAATATCTCGGTTATTGTCAGAAAAACATGTTATAAAAATAAAGATAGGTAAATTCTCTAAATGTTCTACGCATTTTTTTTTCTAGGGATGTCTATTTCGGAAAAATAGGCGAGGAAATATGTACCACTAAATATTTACATCTTTAAATGAGTTTTAATAACTCCTGAGGACCTGCTTCGTGTAGAGTGTGGATCGGTAGTTAAGTGATTCCTAAATATTTCACCTCCTCCGCAAATGGAATAGTTTCACTCATTAAGGAGGGCGGTCTTAAGTCCGCCAGCTTCCTTTTCCGGGTGAATGGTACTATTACTGTTTTTTGAGGGTTTACAGACATCTGTTCTTTGTCACACTAGTTATTCACTGCATCCAGTGTCTCTTGAAGTATAATCGATATTACTCCTTCAGAGTTTCCTCTGATTAGTATGACTAGATCATCTGCATATGCTAGAACCTCAACCTCCCGCAGTGTGAGAATAGCCAGTAAGTCGTCCACAAGAAGTGACCACGAAAGGGGGAGAAAACCCCATCCTGCGGGCATCCTCTTGTGGCTCTAAAGCTAGCAAATGGACGTACAACAAAGATAAATAGAAATTTTTTTTGTAGAGAATTTACCCATGAATTATGTTTAATCTAATTTTTTGGGGAATCTGTAAGTCATAAAAAAAGTTATTAAACCTTTTTTGTAGAGAATTTTGTTTAATTAAATTTCGCGACTATACTTTTTTATATAATCTACCGATATGAAAACTAAGTTTGTGCATTGTTTTCAAAGATAGTGGCGAAAGTTACAATTCGATTAGTCTGAACTTACAAGTTATGTGCTAGTTTTAAATTTAGAATAATACTATATAAAATATTACTTGAGAGTGTGAGCAAACAAAATTTTAATTATATTTAGGACAGATGGATACTTGGAAATTAAAAAAAATTAAAAAATTCTTCAACTTGATGTTTATTTAATATCCCGTATAGATACATTTTTCATAATGCTTAGATATGGGCAATAAAATAAATCTTTAAAAATAAAAAATTTGTTAACTCGAAACCATTCATGTCTTTTAAATCCACAATAATTGTTTATACTTGTGGTGTATAAGTTCTTTGAAGTTTACAAAAAAGGTTGTTCTCATTGCAACTATAAATATTTTCCCATTGACTATATTATTTCCATTCGGTAATATAATCCCTTCTATGTCAGTTTGAATAAAGCTAAATCCTAGTATCATTGTCCAATGAGTGGGCATTGTGGTTTCTGCTAGCCATAAAGGCATTACGAGAAACACATATTGCGTTGCCTCTTGCGGTGTCGGATGTCGATTTCAGTGAGTCATGTGCTAATTTTAGCGCCTTCGGCCTGAAACCGAATAGCTAGCTGGATGTTTTTACTGCATTACAGCACAGTTTTCTTAATTTTAACCTAGATTTAACGTAAATATTAAACAAACAAAATACAACGATGTTCAATTTACTCTTGTATCTATTTTTACTGGTGTTGTTTTACTGATATACTCCTTAATAACATAAAGGCGCACATAAAATAAACCGTTTGAAACGCGAGTTAAGATTAATGTATGGTTAAAAGTGATATAATTGTTAAATATAAATAATTATTTAACATGTAGAAGAAAATGGTCGATCACACGCAAAAAGACCAAGAATTATTTTTTTGAATTCATTTTAGATTTTCATTGTTTTCTCTGTTGATGACTATTGTCCAATACGAATTGGACGTCACATAATTAGGAGAATCCGTACCAGAACTCAGAATATAAAAAGTTCTTGAGTTCAAAATATCCATGAGCTGTTTCATATAATACATAAAGCTTATTATTGAGTACTGTGTACTGTACTTTCCAGCCTTATTTTAGTTCTTGTTCCTGATCTATCCCATCGTAGATCCAATTCCTTAGCTATGCTACGCTGATGAGGGGCAATAACTCCGAAACACGTGCCCGTAGCTGCATAATTATTTATTTTTGGGGAATATGGCACTAAACCTTTGTCTTATTATTGAAATTAATCTTGAAGTGGTTGTTTTTTACTAGTCAGTTTTAACTTATAGTAAATAAATAAACATCATAGACATTAAACAACTCCCGAATCCAAAGCCAAAGATGCACGGGTGAGAGTTATCCTAATGAAAAAAAGCTGACTCACAACCATTCGCAGCGACATCGCCAGTGCCGATGGCGGGATTCGACTCACAGCTACGATACCCCCCACTTTTTTCTTTATTTTTCAAGATAAAAATTTTAAATTAGGATACAGGTTATTTGGCATAAAAATACATTTTTGACGTCACCAGACCCAAAAATACACTTCCGGTTTAATCGGAACTACTAGTAACTTTTTTATTTTAAATAGTACCCTATATGTTTTATAATAATAATAACACCACAGATAATACAACTCCCTGTATCTCTAAACTGAGGTTGTGCGAGAGGGGACTACACATTTAGTGACAACTGACACACATCCAATATCCGAGTATACTACGATTAATCTCTCTCACAGAAAAATCCCAGTGCCACGGCCGGGATTCGAACCCGAAACTTTATGGCGAGAGTCAAGTGTTCTTGCCTCTCGAGCATCAGTCATATATTCATTAGTCATTATAATCTTATTCCCTATACGGGGTCTCTACGACCGTGTATAGTGTCATCTTTTTAAATTGTAATTATGAAATTTTCTATATAATAAATCAATATTTTTGACATTATCCTCAAATATGGCGGGCTAATTTCAATTTTTTATGAAATTCAAAATTAATTATCGAAACTCTTTGTATAATGAGAATTTTCCAAGTAGGCATTGGATATCATAATATGGTTCATTTTTTATATTTGGGTGCAAATTCAAAATATTTTTTTTAGTAACTTTTGGGCGACAATTACTAATTTTTTTCAAATACTTACCCCTACTTTTCCCTATAGGAATCGTCATAATTTAAGCTTTAAGTTGGCGTAAGTATAACAGATTTCATTATAAATGAATTGTGGCAAATTTAAAACTTTTAGTCTCGTATGAAAAATGTTAATATAAAGCATTACAATAATTTGCAAATATTATTTGTACTGTCAGTTTTTAAATAACTACTAATTGATTGTTGCTCTTTTACGTTTACTGTTTCAATATCCATTAAAAATGTATACACAAAATTGTTGTTAATTTACGGCGAATTCCAGAAAAATTCCAGAGCTGCTGCAATAATCTACGGACAACGTTTTGCAAACAGAAGACGCCCGCCACAAAATTATTTCATATGACTAGATTCTCAATTGACCCGGTAAATGATGTAAATTAAGGGATAATTATAAAGGAGGAGACTGAAGTAAATGTATTAGACCTTGGTGAAATTGATAGGACTGTATACCTCCGGAAAATTGGTGATGAGTTAAATATTTGCCACGAATCTGCAAGAGGGATTTTAAAGACGCAATTACAAAAACTAAATATCAAATAAATCATCATTTATGTGGAAATGGTTTTGAAAGAAAAGTGATATTTTGTGACTGGGCTATAACTAACATTAAAAGAAATAATGGCAAATACTATTTTCTAATGATTCAAAATTTACAAATCTGGAGTTATTCAACCGGCACTCGAACCGGCGAAACACTAGATACTAGGCACAACAAAATCAACACCTCTTTAGGGAAAGAAATCAGCAAGACATATTTGGTTTTAATGTTTGGTTGGGCATGTTTGGTAATGTGTTGCTGCCTTCAATAATTTTTGTAGGTCAGATGACTTCCGAGAGATATCTAGAATTTTTTACTAATATTAACAATGATTTTATAAATCAATTACCAAAAGAGGCCAGAGATAGTCTGTTTTTTTCAGCAGGATGTCCGAATTGTCACCAATTATTTAGATTTCGAGATCAGTAGATTGGTACAAATGGTCCGATCAGGTGGCCTCCCAGGTCACCTCACTTAACACCAATGGACTTCCATATTTGGGGTTTTCTGAAAGATAGAATCTACATTGTACATCAGCCACTAGGGAAGAACTAGAAGCACGAATCAGAAGAACTATAAATGAAATAACTTCACAAAAATTGGATAATGATAAATAAATTCTCATTTATTTTCAAAGGCAAATTATTTTAATGCTTTAGATTAACATCTTTTATAATGAGATCAAAAGTTTAAAATTTTCCACAATTCATTTATAATGAAATCCGTAATATTTAATCTAACCTTTAAATTGGTGACGATTTCTGTAAGGAAGGAAAAATGAATGAATGAAAAAAATTAGTAATTGTCGTCCAAAAGTCAGGAAAAAATTATTTTGAATTTTTTTTAAATAATTTCATTATAATGAAAAATATTCGCTTCATATTGCACCCAAATATCAAAAATGAACCATATTATGATATCCAATGTCTACTTGGAAAATTTTCATTATAGCTACAAAAACTTTCAATTATAAATTTTGAATTCCATAAAAAATTTAAATAAGTTCGCCATATTTGAGGGTAATGTCAAAAATTTTGATTTATTATATATAAAATTTCATGCATAATAAGAATATGTTAAAATATACAGGGTGTTCCATTTAAAACCGGAAGTTTTATTGATGATATATGTGCGTCAAATCAATGGGATGGGGCAACTCCGCATAGTGTCCTACCCGTTCGAGTTCATTTGAATAATGTATTCCCAATATGGATCAGGAATAATGGACCTATCAAATGGCCACCTAACAGTCCGGATTTGACCCCTATGGAATCATTTTTGGGGATTTCTAAAATACATTTTCAATAAGAATAATAGTATTCAGGTCATTAAAGACAGGATTCGACTTGAAATAAACAATCTGAATGTAAATAATGAAGCCATTTCCGGTGCAATTATAAAAACCGCTGCCAATTATTTGGGGATCAGAACTTCCTCGCCGTAGTAAAACTCGATGTGTGGTGGACTTTGTAATAAAAGTAATTTTTGACGTTTCAAAAAGTCACATTGGTGGAATGTCACTAATATTTTTTTTGACATTTCAAATTGACGTTTCAAAAAAAGTCATATTGGTGGAATGTCACTAATATTTTAAAATTTGAAATGTCAAAAACTGCTATCGCGAACCACACAGACAGACAATTTTTTCTGTCTGAAATTTTGTGTATCGTCATAATTCGTCGAGATTCGTCTAGAAATGCAATAAAAATTTTCAAAATTTTTTTCACGAATATATAACTTTGAGGGGTGAGGAAGTAATATAAGGCGACGTTATCAATTATGCATTGACAGTAATAGTGAACACATCGAATATCTTTTATGAGATCATTTATTTATATTTAAATTTCCTAAATAAATCTTTGTTATCTATTTTCTATAAATATTTGGTTTTTTTCTTCCTCACTGTAAACTATATTGATTATTTCATTAAAGAAATGTCACTTATCAAACATAATAGTTGTCATTTTCATAGCTCACTTTAATAATGTTAACTTTTCTATATTTACAGTAACTAGTTTAACTTAGACATTCGACGTTTAATAACTCAAAAACGGTATATGGTAGGGGTAACATATGGTATATTTTTGAAATCAGGAACAAAGGATCATTCCAATTTAGTAATATAGAGATTATCCCATTTAAAACAAATATACTATTTTTTTTGTACCCCCTGAAATCTGCAAGCTACTGTACTTTTAATAGCATTTTAACAAAATTCATTCACAACCACACAACTTGTATTTAAAACTTTTTTTCTATAGGCAATAATAACGATGATAAAGGGTGGGTAATTTATAATGAATAACCCTTTACATACATCTGTTGTGTGAAAAGCTGAGAAAAAATTGCTACCAACTTTAATTAATAAAGTATCATTGCAGTCTAAATGTTCTTCATAGCTTGTACTATACAAATATCCACTCAACCATTAAATACGCTATTCCAAATTGGGGCACTTGTACACATGTCCAGAGGGTCTTTATTTTACAAAAATATGCAGTTAGAATCTTAGAAAGACTATCAGGTAGGAATCTTGTAGAAGTTATTTTAAGAAATTGAATATTTCAACTGTTTATAATACATATACTTTCAAGAAATCTGCTGTTTTGTGTTTCAAGATAAATAACTTTTTCAACGACCCCCATGATTTTTCAACTAGATTCAAAAATACTTTGAACCCTGGTCAACATTCCACCGCTCTTTATCAAACAGGGGCACTATAATTTTTACAAATTTTTAATGTTTTACTACTCAGATGTAATAAAAGAGTCTGCCAATAATAAGAGAATTATTTTTACTCCCTGGAGAATTTCTTTATATAATGACACATTTAATTTTTTTTTATATTTATAATTTTTATAGTAACATTATTGGTATTCTTTTCCTATGTTATTTGACTTATTCGATGCGACTGTATCATATTTTTCTTTATGTCTGCAATTTATATATATTATTTTTATTTTTATATTTATTGACGCTGTCTACCAGATACTTTTGGTATCAGAAATTTTTTTGTTTTTGTAACAATAAAAACATAAATTTTATTATGCTATATGAAATATCACACAAATTTGTTATAATTGCTTTAGTTGATTTTTTTCCTTATGTCGCTAGATTAACGATGGCTCTGTCATTGACTTGTTTGGCCTTGGTCAGGTTTGATGTATATTATGTGTTGAAATTGTTCCAGTAGATTAACAAGTCGAAAAGTAAAAAATATGGAAGTATCCCATTCAGTTCCAAGAAGTCAAATTAGCTAGATGGAAATATTTCTGACATTGATGAATAACAAAATCGTAATAAACGACTTAACATTATTTATGTATTGAATGCCCTACTGCAACATTTTTTCAGAAATATGTTTTAAATTCAAAAATGTGTCAAGAAAATGAAAAGAAAACAGAATTCTTTCACGATCCACACCCTCCAACTAACTGCACTTTAAAATTGTCTTTGTGATTCATTGAATTAAGGATTTAGTACGTTTAATGAAAACCTAGAGATATTTTTCTCGTTATATTAAATTTATTTCGATTTAAAATCAATACCTCGTTTATGTAAGCCATAGCCAATATATTTTATATGCAAAGTATTTCTAAATGAAATTCCACAAAGTTATATACAAAAACAATTAATATCCTCCCACATAATGTATATAATCAAAATCTTAAAAGTCGTACATACAGCAGGAAAGTTGTTATTCAAATTTCAGTATTAATTTAATTAATTTAAATATACTGTGAATTTATTTGTTGTCATCAACATTGTTAACACTTTATTGTTTGTTTTTAACTAATCAGTTGTCGTTTTTTGTATAAGCAATTAAGTAATCGATTTCTTGAAATTGTAGTTTATACACACCTAGATACTATTTCAATCAGTTTCATGATAATTTCTGAAATTTCTTCTTCAACGAAATATTGACACAGAACTTAACAGGTAGCAGTAATAATAATTTTTAACACATTAAACAGTTAAATTAGAAATTGTATAAATTAATATTCAGTCAATAATTTCACGAAGCGAAAGAACATTGTAAATAAACAAAATGTTTTTATGCATGTATGAAATATATTCTTCCTTTACCTAAGTCATAAATGGAGAACCTAGGATCCACGTCTAAATTTGTTTTATACAAAAGTTTTATTAAAGATATTAGAAGCACACTCCTCCACCATGTGAATTCTATAAACTACAAAACGGAGAAGTTCGAAAAGAATGGTTCGGTTATTTTAGGCCCAGTAGAAAAATATAAAACAATAATGTTTCAAACTTCCGGGACAACTTTTCCATACAGATATTAGCAGCTGCTTGAACGGTATAGGATCGAATATCCGAAAAGATTTTATAACTATTCTCTACATTTTTCTTCACAGTATGGTTGGTCACTTTACATTCAGTATTGTATGATCAACTGTTCTTTACACATTTTTTCGTAAATTTGTCATGTTGAAAATATAATTTTTATAATTAATTAAATTCTATTATTCACATAATAATGCCTTAGAGAATGGGCATTTCTCATATAGGTATATTTTTTTATTTACTTATTCTATAGTATTTGTAAATATGAGCTTACAGAATTTTTTCCGGATTTTTTTGAGCCCAGGAAACACAAGCAGCCAGTGAAAGGGAAGTCGGTACCGCAGTATTTTGAAATCGTGATTGGTGATTACTTATTCAATTATAAATACAACTATAAATTCATTCATATAGATTTTGTTTTTCCTTAGTACTAGGAAAAAATTGTATTTGTACCTATTTTAAAACTTCGACATTTAAATATTTAAAAAAAAAATCAGCAGAAATCGAATAAGTTAGGATATGTTATAGATTTATTCTACGGTTCTGTTACGGAATTGACGATTGAAAACAAATATTAACTAATTATTATAATCATTCTTATTTATTTTTAACTTTCGCGTGATTATGATGATTTTATTTGAATAGTATTGTAGTGTGTGATTTGTTTAAAAATCGTAAAAAAAATTTACTGTTTTACAAAGAATTTAGATTATAAATAATGAATCGCAATAGTAAATCAACAACAGAATTCGCAATTCATTAAGTGGAATATAAATCTTAATAAATACGACCAAAAAATTCACAATTATTGAAAATACCCATTAAAATCAAAAATACGTAAACATTTATTTTGTACCCAAATTAAAATAGTCTTGAAATTGTTTGATATAACATAAAAATTAATGTCCAAATTCACGACGCTTTATGATATTTATTGAAAAGTTTTTACAGTTATAATCTATGTATAAAAAAATCCCCCTAAATGTGCTGGCAGCTATCTATTTAACAAATTACCTGGTAAAATTGGCAAATAGTATATAGCATTTTAAGTAAATTGTTGTGTATCAACTGCTTTTACTCTGGATGATTACATACATTTTAATTTTAATCAAAAATAAAATGTCTTTTTTTATTTTAGTTATACACTCTGTTATTTTTATCCTCATGTTTATATTTATATGTGAATGTATGTGTGTATATGTATTGTATTTTATACTATATCTTGTTACTATTTACTATATATTTGTAATTTAACATTGGACGGATTCATTCCAATTTTTGTAATTGGCACACAGAATCAATAAATCTATCCATCTATCTATGAATGAAATATTGAACATCTAATATGTCATTCCCCAGTTCAAACAGCGGGCAAAGAACCCGAAATAATGTCACACTAGGAAAGACTAGAGCTGTTGAAAAGTATGCATTCTTAGCGGAATTTGGTAAACACATGTGCACCACTTGTCACACCAACTCTCTGGGGTGGCGGTTCGGTCGGTACAGACTCGGAAAAGAAAGGACCTAATAAGTGTTTATTTTATACCATCAATTTGCCTAACGGCCTCTAAACTGCCGTCTTCCCAGGCCTGCTACGTATATTTAGTACTATATTTAGTTTTGTTTCAGCCTCAAGTAACTAACCGTATTAAACAAATACAGCTTTGCAGAGCAAAATAAATAAAATATACTTATGAAAACTTGTTATAGTAACGGGCGAAAGTCGAGTAAATAGAACCTATGACAAATTTTTGAAAATACAAATTTGTTTTCCTATACTACATATTTTCTGATTTTAATTATTATATACACTGTGTCTCACTTTTCACCACTGCACCTCTACATCTCGGACATTTAATAATAATAATAATAATAATAATTAATAAAAATCAGCCAAGTGGTTGGTAGGCCAAATGCAGAAGGCGGTCATTCTGAGTTCACTCAGTCTGCTTAGGGCACAAGATTCTGGTATCTACAGTCACTAACCCTGCGGGATGTGGGGAGTGGCTGTAGCTTATGCGCCGGTGCGACTCCCGTGAGGCGTCGGAGGCCACGAGAGGACTTTCCGGCGTCGGATATTCCGAAAATAATAATAATAATGCATAGGGCACATGATTCTGGTATCTACAGTCACTAACCCTGGGGCATGTGGGGAGTAGTTAATGCGCCGGCGCTACTCCTGTGAAGTGTTGGAGTCCACGAGAAGCCTGCTTGACATCGGTTCTACTGAAAAATAATAATAATAATATACTCGAAGGGATAAAACCTACGCTGCTCTCGGAACCGAAGACCATACCGGCCTGCCAAAAATGTTAATGTTTTTTTAAGTTCTTTATCCCTAAAGGGACAATGTTATAAAAATGGCACCCATTACAGTATGCGCCTATTTAATATAATGTAGAAATGTGGTGATCAGGATAATGGATATGTTTATGACTATGATTGGTAAATAAATGAAAATGACGATATACAAAACATAATTTTTCCAAAATGTAAACAGTTGTAGCAGCCAGAATCTGCAGGATTCTCTTGGTTTATTTGTGTATGAGAAATACTCTATTAAAATTTTTACTTAAGCCCCAGTGAATAATTCCATATTGAAGGTGTAAATAAAAACTAACATAATACAAAGATATCAAGACGTACTGACTGCACTACTTTGATATACACTTAAGTCCGTAATATGCCGTTGATAACTTACGACATAGATTATCCACTTGAATACCCCAATCAAGAGTCTTATCAAGATGTATTCCTAAGAGTTCGACTGACAATTTTTTAAATGCGGTTAATTTTATGTCAATAATTTATTTTTCAACTGATATGTGTTTGTGCATCTAATTACCGCATAGAGAAAAAATTGTATAATTATTTAAAATGTTTAAATTTAATTAGTTGCGCAAATAGAGTAGTTTTTTTGTAATTGCACATTTTTTTAGTTCCAACTTTACTGCCTTAATTTGGTATTGCTAACTTTTTTCTTTAATCTGAAGTGCTCAATAATATTTAAAAATTTGAGTTATTCGAATGCCATCCCTTCCACGTTTGTACATAATCTTATTCTTTTCAAATCCTCTGTAACTATTCATTATTTTAGTAAGAGAAATATTGATGATGTATTTTCTTATTTTGTCGTCATTATTAAAATTATTCCTAAAGCCGTTGTCTAATATAGATTTTGATTTACGTAGCCCCTGGAGTAGAAATGTATCGTTGCTAAATTAGAACTCCGAGGTGGCCATGGATTAACTCCGTATGTTTCCATCCACTTGTCATCAAATTTACCATTGGGCCAATTCCGAACTGCCATGGTTGAGTGGACAGGACATCCACTTTGCTGGAAATAAATTTTCCTTTTTTCTTCGGTAGACATTTCGTACAATAATTGCGAGAAATAATTTTCCATTAAATCCAAATAGGAACCTTGAATCAATTTACCTTCTAAGAAATTATGGTCATATATACCATTAGATGTCACCACGCACCACACATAACTTTCTTCGAATATTGATTGCTATTATTGATGCAAAAATTTTTGTCGTCGGCAGACCAATACCTACAGTTTAGTAAATTGATTATCCCATTAGTAGTAAAGGTAGATTTGTCGGAAAAAGCATGTATCTTGAAATACTTCTGTCTTGAACTATATCTTGTCCTACTGAAAAATTAAAATCGAAACATTTGGCATCATCACCTTCTGTCAAATAATGTATTTAAGGCTTTGTTAGACTTGATATATTATTTGATATAAAAATGTCTTGCAGACGAGCATTATTAATATGTAAATATTCAACGCGTGCGTCGCTTCAAAGGATAATTTTGAGAAATATTCAACGCTATTAAGAGTTAATACCGTAGCGGCATCATCGTCATCAAACCTTTTCTTTTTTTTTACATTCTGGACATGAATATTGTTCACCTAGATCGTAACAACGAAGGATAAATATCTTTTGTTCTAAAATTAAGATATTTTATTCTTGATAATAACAATGACAAATTTTGGTGACTCTAAACTTTTGACATTTAAACGTAGATGGGATGATATTTGATTAACTTTGTATCATTCATGGATTGCTTTGTTTTATTAACCTGTTTCTTTATTCTGTTAAATAATAAAGTCTATAAAATAATCAAAAGCTGAAGTGGTTTTCCACAAAATATCTAAACACCATATACAACACTCGACACATGTTTTGCCAATCAAGTTGGCATCATCTAGAGATGATTAACTCACTAACAAATAGAACAAACTATATGGGATTGGCCCTCTGTTACTATTCGTACTATTTTTACACTTTGTAATTTCCAAACTTTCAAATGCGTCCAACTGTCTAGTTGTTATATTCCTAGTTAATCTTAAATTGCTACTATCTATTTTATAGTTGTTCTCAAATGCATGCTGTGCAACACAAAACTTATCTGTTCTACCATATTTGACAGGAGCTATATGCTGGTTAAATCTAGTTTGAATTGATTGTCTTGATTGCCCAACCTACTTTATTACAGTTCCTACGGCTAATTGTTTTGAATGTAGTATATGGTGTTTAGTTGTTTGTGAAAAAACATGTTAGTGTTAGCGTCACATTAAAGGTACCAACCCACTTTAATATAATAATAAATATTTCGTATTTTTTGAGATTTTCTAGATTTTGTCCGATAAACCCGGTTTTTCAAGTGAAAGAACGGAAACAAATCGAGAACAGCGATATCGGGAGAAAAATATGTTCTCATTTGTTGAGACGAATATAAATTTAATTTAGTTTAAATACATAAATAATGCCTTTATTGTATATAATTACATAAAAAAATACAAAAATTAAAAAATCGTTTTAAGGAAACAAAAATTTACATCGTATTAGTTTAGTAGTCATGTTATAAGAAATAAAATTCAGTTGAGTGGCGTGTATATTTCTATTTCTAGTGTTAAGTATCAGATGACGATATAGCTTGGACCTGGAATCTGAGAATAGCCCACAGCCGCGCTATTTTAGACGACATCGCACATACGATACGTGCCAACTCGACACCAATTATTATATACCCAAAAATCTACGCCTCAACAGCTTAAAAATACAAAATAGTTCAAGAAAACATAAAAATATATACATAAATTTAGCACAAAATGAGCACCTGGCTATCATTTCAGTCTCGTTTCAGATAAAATTTGACACCAAAATATCACAAGGTGGTCATAAAAAAATTCTAGTTTTGTATAAAGCGTCTCAGATTAATTTTATGCTCATATCGTTTTATTTTAATACTTACAATATCGGAGAAACCAACCATAAAAATTAGTTTGTTTTCTATTAAAGCAATTTACTAAGTTGAACGTGATGGGAATATTATCCAATATTATGGCTATTACTATAGAAGAAAGTGGTATCAAAATCATGGTCATTATCGAGTCCACCTATGACTTTTGTTAGGGAAGAAAAATAAAGGAGTTTAGAGCGCCAGTCATGTATGGTTCCAGGCAACGAGAAGGCCGATAAATTGACTAGACTTGAAACCGAGGAACCCTGTCTAGAGCCTGAGCCTATGTTGGGCGTCACAAGAAGACAGGTCAAGACGGCCCTCAATAAATGGGCCCACGAGACACTGAGGAAGCATTGAAGGACCAGCAGCACCTGTAGGCAATCTCGAGATTTTGTGACGAGCCAAAGAAGTCTAGATCAGTCTAGTTACTGGGCTGGAGTTGAAAGACTCTGAATCGATGCATTGAAGGACTAACAGGACCTGTAGGCAATCTCGAGATTTTGTGACGAAGCCAAAGAAGTCTAGATCAGTCTAGTTACTGGCCCGGAGTTAAAAGACTCTGAATTGATGCATTGAAGGACCAACAGGACCTGTAGGCAATTTCGAGATTTTGTGACGAAGCCAAAGAAGTCTAGATCAGTTTAGTTACTAAGCCGGAGTTGAAAGACTGAATCTTTGGTTGGAGTTCTGATGGGCCACTGCAGACTTAGGAGACATCTGTCTTTGTTATGTGTTGAGAAAGACCCTACATGTCCAGGATGTGAGTGATGACTGATGAAGAAACAAACGTCTTACCATTTTCTGGGGCAATATGAAGCGTTCGGGCGTTTGAAGCATAGCATCTTCACTATTGAGGCTCTTGTGAAGAAGATTAGGTCCCTCGTTCTGAGTGACATCCTGATCTTCATTATAAAATCAAAAAGATTCGACGAGGGAGCAAAAGAAGTACATAGCTGAGAGGACAGTTGTGGGTTGGTAAAAGGAGTTCGTCTGAGGCCTACGAGTATTTGCCAGGCGTCAATCTCACGTGACCTGATTTCTTAGATCAAAATAAAAAAAGTAATCTAATGAATAAGGGTTTAGGGAAGTTCCGTTAGAGAGATATTAGCACTTAAATAGGGTATGTGAGAAATTCTTATTTTGCAGAATTTTTTATTTTAAATTTTGGTAGTGGTTTCTACTCGTTTCGATACAAATTTGAATGTAGTTCAGTGACATCCCTGAAAATTTTTAAACTAAACGGGTGCCTATATTTGGATCTTGTCACTATTTTTGCTGGATAAATTAGATTTTACATCTGCATGTTGGTTTCCTTAGTAGTATAACTACTACTTGTTGCTGTACTTATTAATTGTAATTAATTGTACACATTATCTCTCGGTTAAATAGAACAGAATAATCTGCAAACTAAAAACCAATATAGACCATTTTCGTTCGTTTGCAAATAATTATATTAAAAAATATGTAACAAATAACAACCTGGGCATCGATATATGTATATTTTAATTCCTTTAATATCGTAATAAAGAAGATCCAAGAATTTAGAAGCCCTACATTGTTTTACCAACAAACAGGGCTGGCAGTTTGTGGGCTTGGTATAACGTAGCAGCCGGGGAAGCGTACTCAGTGGAAACGGCAGTGTCAGGTTTCACGAAAACAACGAGGTCTGTTCAAACATCCTCCCTCATGGCAAGCCACTACTCTATCAACCACCGCCCGGTTGCGCACAAATGTGTAAACAGAAACTTTTCTTTCTCTTCTTTTCACGAGAACTAACTTGCTTTTGTTAAAATGTGACATGGCAACTCACGGCCTAACATTGACTAAAAGCATTTGGTAAATTTTTATGTTTTATATCTAATAATTTAATTTTAGTACAGTTTTAATACTTTATATATATATATATATATATATATATATATATATATATATATATATATATATATATATATATATATATATATATATATATATATATATATATATATATATATATGTTGCTTTTCAGGTTTTCGTGGGTGGTGAATGTTAAATTCGTTTTCCGGGTATACTCCCGCGTAGGTGATAGGCCCCGAGAGGGACCGTGGTTGTCTGAACGACGTTTCGGCAGAATCTCATCTGCCATCTTCAGGTTCTAACCGATAACTGCTTACTGCGGCTTCTGGTTACTCGAACTGAAATGATATATATATATATATATATATATATATATATATATATATATATATATATATATATATATATATATATATATATATATATATATATATATATATATATATATATATATATATATATATATATATATATATTTCTCATATGGTCTGAATGCTACTATCCGACCGACATCCTCGATGTCTCTGTGGCGGATAGCAACTTCCATCACAGCAAGTACCGAGAGCGGCGACCCCTAGCCCAGGTGGACTAAACTAATGTGATTAAATATGATTTGAAGGAAACAACTACTCAGCGGGCAAATACCCCGACCTGCATTGAATTACACCTTCAAATCATGAGAGATCGATAGCCAATATCATTTGTCAATTCCTAACCAGTAGTAGCATTCAGACCATATGAGAAATTTCATACCTCTCACCACTATTCACTTCACCATAGTTTGTATATAACTAGCAGGTTGGCCACTATCATTTGTCTGTTCCATAACCTATGGCATACTGAAGAGAACAAATAAGTTCGAAATCGATCTATGTCTGGTTAGGAATTGACAAATGATATTGGCTATCGATCTCTCATGATTTGAAGGTGTAATTCAATGCAGGTCGGGGTATTTGCCCGCTGAGTAGTTGTTTCCTTCAAATCATATTTAATCACATTAGTTTAGTCCACCTGGGCTAGGGGTCGCCGCTCTCGGTACTTGCTGTGATGCAAGTTGCTATCCGCCACAGAGACATCGAGGATGTCGGTCGGATAGTAGCATTCAGACCATATGAGAAATTTCATACCTCTCACCACTATTCACTTCACCATAGTTTGTATATAACTAGCAGGTTGGCCACTATCATTTGTCTGTTCCATAACCTATGGCATACTGAAGAGAACAAATAAGTTCGAAATCGATCTATGTCTGGTTAGGAATTGACAAATGATATTGGCTATCGATCTCTCATGATTTGAAGGTGTAATTCAATGCAGGTCGGGGTATTTGCCCGCTGAGTAGTTGTTTCCTTCAAATCATATTTAATCATATATATATATATATATATATATATATATATATATATATATATATATATATATATATAAATAAAGATAGACCGTTAATATCAAATAATATCTGATAGTTTTTTTTTGGGGATTTCTGTTAGTTATAATTAATTTTATTATTTTTTTCTAACGTTTCGATTATTACACCATCATCAGAGAACTACAATTAATATAATACTTTAAAAAACATAGTTATGATTATTTTACATTACAATTTACTTACGCTATTAATTATTAGGTATTTGTTTTAAATTTTGGTACATGTTATTGGATTATCTGTTTTAACGCAACTGAGATATTTTAATATGGTTTGTAGGCTCTTAAAGTTTTATGTTACAGAGATAACGTTGGAAATGTATCCATATGATTTACTGTAGGTGTTTTGCTTAAATAGTGAGTATATAATAAGATATTTTATTTCAAAAATTATTATTTTGTATCGGTAAGATATAAAAATTGAATTCATGTAATGTACCCCAATCATTTAATTAAGTTAAAATAGATTTCGCTTAAATTTTCTATATCAATGCGATTATTTATGGCGTTGGTATGTCTTTTTATTTGCAGCATTTCATGTATGTTTCTTCGGTAATAGTTAGGTTCTTTTTCTAATATTTGTATGTTGTTAAAATTAAATCGGTGATTTTGTTCTATGGCGTGTTTGGCTAGTGCTGTCGTGTTTTGGTTTTGTGTTTTTATGCGTATAGGCGTCCCATGCATCCGATTTCCAACGTCCGATATCCAAAAAGTTTCAATTATAGTAAGCAAAAATTTTGCAATTCACTTAGATACCATTGTCGTATCCGAAATCCATTAAAACATAACATTAGAAAAGGAATAAAAGAAGTTCAGCTAATTTTAGAATAAATTGTTTTATCTTGGCTTGTACATTATTTGCTTTGCAAATGTAGTTTCATCGTCTTTGAGCTAATATATTAGTTAATTCTGTATTGAAAATGCATGAAATGACAAGACAATACGAGTTATTCAAATAGTGAGGTTAAAAAACGCACGATATCGAACAAAAGTTGAAATTATTTTAACTTCGTACGATGTCGGAAAATTGTTAAAATGTACAGAAAGGAAAAACTTAGGCCGGCGTCCCATGCATCCGACTTCCGACGTCCGATTTCCGAAAAAGTTTCAATTATAGTAAGCAAAAATTTTGCAATTCACTTAGATCTGATTTTCATATCCGAAATCCACTAAAATATGACATTAGAAAAGGAAGAAAAGAAGTTCAACTAATTTTAGAAAAAAATATTATATCGTGGTTTGTACATTATTTGCTTTGCAAATGTAGTTTCATCGTCTTTGAACTAATACAGAAGTTCATTCTTGCTTGAAAATGCATGAAATGATAAGACAATACAAATTATTGAAAAAGTTAGGTTAAAAAACGCACGATATCGAACAAAAGTTGAAATTATTTTAACTTCGTACGATGTCGGAAAATTGTTAAAATGTACAGAAAGGAAAAACTTAGGCCGGCGTCCCATGCATCCGACTTCCGACGTCCGATATCCGAAAAAAGTTTCAATTATAGTAAGCAAAAATGTTGCAATTCACTTAGATCTGATTTTCATATCCGAAATCCACTAAAATATGACATTAGAAAAGGAAGAAAAGAAGTTCAACTAATTTTATAAAAAATTGTTTTATCTTGATTTTTACATTATTTACTTTGCAAATGTAGTTTCATATCATTGAGTTAATATAGAAGTTCATTTTTTATTGAAAATACATGAAATAATAAGACAACACAAATTATTGAAAAAGTCAAGTAAAAACGCACGATATTGGACAAAAGTTAAAATTGTTAAAGCTTCATACGATGTCGGAGAATTGTTAAAATGTACGATGAAAATTGGCGCCAAAATATTTTGACCAATAGAAGCATCATTGGAACATCGTATCATCAGAAATCGGATGCATGGGACTCTGGCCTTAATCGTTTTATAATTTTCGTTCTTTTTTTATCTATATATTTTTTATAAACTACATAAAAACAGCAATTGTTTCGCCAACACAATGTCCTCTTTGTGAGTAGAAGACTATTACAATGCTAAATAAGGTCCAATAAGGTTATAAAATAGTGTTGAATAAATTGTGATTGATAAAATGTTTGCAGGTATACAGCAAAAAGTTTACAAAAAACATGTCAGTCATTAGTAAAAATAGTAAATGAAATAATAAAAAACGTAATTAAAAAATTACAAATTAAATAAAAATATAGTTTACATTAAACCCAAATTAATAGTGTTGACAAATTTCTTCATTAAATATTATGTCCGAAATTTTTTTTTCATTAATTTCCAGAGATTCTAATAATGTTACTTTTAATTTTGTATTTTCTGAATGCAAAATTCTCTTTAAAACTACGACACTCTCTTTTAATATGTGATTAGCAATCTAAATCATCTTTTCTATTTATAAATCTTCTTTTGTGTACAGACATTCTTTTCTTAAATTTTCTTCCAATTTTTCCAATATACTTTAGAAAAAAGACCAAAGGCAAGCTTATAGACTCCAGATATATTTTCCTGTTTAGTTTTGTTTTTTTTTATTTTTAATTAATTTACCGAGAATGTTATTTGTTTATAGGCAATATTGGTGCAGTGTTTCCACATTTTTTTTGCAATTAGGTCTGAAGGTTTACCAACATGTGTAAGAGTTTTAATATTTAATTTTTTTTGGTACATTTCAATATACTAGCTGTTTTGCTTTTTTAAATGTTTTTGTAACAAGAACATTCTGTCGTTATTGGTTATAATTATTGTTGGCCAGGAAGATAAGCTAGGTAGAATTTTCGACATTGTCGACCTAATATTACTTTAAAGGGGCGTGATAAAGGCGGCCAAATAGGTTGCTATGTAAGTATAAATTACGTAGAAATTCCAACAGAATCTACCTAGTTAGAATATTCTACCATTATGACGATTTCTAGTCACCAAGAAGGTAAGTATTACCTGATTACTACCTATTTCAACTTTAAGAGAAATTTACCTTTAAAGTAGTTTGTGGTGACCTACATACACACATATCCATATACATATCTATAAAAATATGCAAATTTATTAAAAAATATATTGTTTTACAATTTTTTGACTGTGGCTACATTGCAGACGAAAATATCAAAAATATGTTGGTGTTCATTATAATTATTGCACATTTGATGTAAAGGCGAAAATTTGTCAATATTTGAAAGAAGTATACTCAAAGTAAAGGTCATAATATGTTGCCTTGTGGTTACTTTGGGAACACGACAATTTAACATTTGTAATATATCAATGTCATTAGTTATTATTTTGTTCAAGAAGGTTAATTGAGATTTCACCCGTCTTTTTTCGAGACTATCTAAAAAAAATCTTTCCAGCATTCGGATATCCAATAGCTGGGTATACTCCATACTCTCTGAAACAAGCATGTTAAAAACTTCCGCTGTAGCTTTTCAATACTGTTAACATGTATGTTATAATAAGGACAGCAAAAGTGTTATAAAGTAATTTCAGCGTATCTGCATTAAACCCATAGGAATTTGTTATAATAAAACCTACATTTTAAAGCTTTCTGATGCTATTAACATGATTTATGAAAGAGAGTTTACCATTAAATATTATACCTAGGTCTCGAAAGATAGTACGTCTTGCAATTGCGATATTATTAAGAGCATAGTCCAAATTTAGTGTTTGTACTTTATTAGAAAATGTCATAACATTGCACTTCGAGATATTTAAAGGTAATTGATTCTCAATGTACCAAATATTAAGGTTTTCCAAATCTTTCTGTATGGAAAATTTTCAATATTTTTAATAATAGAACAGATCTTTAAATTATCCGCATATAATAAGTATTTACAATTTAAATTAGATATGTCATTTATAGAGATATTAAAAAGCAAGGGTCCTAAATTCGAGCCATGAGGCACTCCAGAAGTGGCATGTATTTCAACAGACCATAACTTTAGAGAAGTTATTAACTATAATAATAGGCCTGTAATTTTGTATTATGGCACGATCTCCCTTTTTGAAAACAGGGACAACTCTAGAGGTTTTCCTAGTTTCTGGAAAAAGAGCAGTTTTAATAGATAAATTAAAGAGGATTATTAGAGGATATACAAATACACAGCCACAGTCTCTAATAAAAAAGGCAGGAATATTGTCTCATCCTGTGGTAAATTTCAGTTTTAATTTTTTTAAACTTGCATACACATCAGTTTCCGAAATACCGCTTATATGAAAGATCAGAATTTTAATCAGTTATTTCGTTTTCATAATTTTTTTGCCGAGTTGTGTATACGAATCCTGAAAGTGTGTAGTAAGATAATTATACAAAATACGTATTATATAGAACAGTGTCTTCATATATAAGGACTTAATTAATATCTTAAATGCGCATAAATTAAATGCGAATCTAACGTCGGTAGTAGATAACAAAATGTGGAAGTTCTAGTGACGTGTCTGCTCCTTGTTATGTTGGCTGCTGATGAGCACCGAGTAACAGTTCCCCGTTCAGTCGGCGTATACAGATATCAAGTTACCCGTTGGAGGCAGCCCGTAGCAGAAATTTGATATAAGACCGGGTAAACTCAGCGTTACCGCCATCACTAAGTGCACCCCCAACGAACGGACATCGTGGCGACTTGGTGGTCTCACATCCATTGGATGGACCTGGCTGAAATGTCGAATCTGTCAGGACATATCAATAACTAATTCAAGACAACTACCTACCATTTTTTTATTAGGCATGTGGACCTAAATTTATTCTTCTAGAGTTAAAATCAATACATTTTATTAATAACTCAACCTATTAAGATGTAATTAATTTAAAAGTATAAACATTTTATGAGAAGTATCATAGTCCCCTGAATTAAATTAAATGTAACTATTTCCGTGTTAACCTTTCTTTATCATGCTTAGTAATTTTTTTTAATTTTTAATTCCTCCAAATACAATATTTATTATAAAAAATGTAATTATTATTTTATAAATGGATGTATTGATGCACCAGATTTCGTTTTGCTTTTGATTTTGTTTATGTTTTTTCTTTATGATAATTAGGGATTTGCTCTAAGGACCTGATTATACTAATTCACAATAATTAAAAAACGAAATTATAACATAACCATATAATCATAAACTTATATAAAAAATAAATAATTGTGATTTGCTTTACGCAAACAAGTTGCTTGCGTCGAGTCTTTTTGTTGATTATGCTTATTTTGATTTTTTTTATTTTCTTCTGTAATCCAGCTCGAAAATTGACAATGTATAAACGGGCGTACTGATGTACTACTTTTTGTTTTGCTTTTGATTTTGTTTATGTTTTTTCTTTATGGTAATTAGTGATCCGACTCGAAGGACCGTGTAATCGAAAGTACTGATGTGCACTTTTTGTGGTCTTGTTTCTGTGATTTGAACATTATATTTAGTGATATTCTCAAAGGGCCTGATAATGCTCATTCACAATAATTGAATCGTTTATTTCTGAAAGGGCCTAATTGATATTTACCTATTCCGAGAAAAACACAAAAACATTCTACTATGGTTAAAACTGAAATTTCTGCTTCTTTTCAATTTTTAGTATTTAGTTAGGTAAAGTTTAAAGACATCCACAATAGTTATATCGTCTTAGTTTTTTTTACTAAAATTAAAAAAAACTAAAATTGTAACCTTTCAGAAATAGACACAAATTTTTAAATTTAGAATGCACTTATTTCTTTAATAATGAGACATATGTGTTTTTTGGAATACTTTAATCACAGTAAACAAAAAATAAGCATATAGAAATATTAAAAAGTTATAATAATATAAATGGTCCTAGAAAAAAAAACAAAAACTTTTTATTTTTTACAATTTCTACTTTTTATGCATTCAGATGTATTCGATTTTAATTTTTTGGTCTTCCAAGTGTTGATAATCTCATAATAAAAATCTCTGTGCGGTTCGGGTATCCACTATACTAAACATTTTAGATAATTTATCTTCGACTCCAAAATGACACCAATGCAGATTTATTGGCCATTCCAAGTAATAGAGTTTTTTGTTTGGACAAGAAAAACAGGAAGTTCAACTCTTGAAACTGTATACAAAGTGGTCGTGTTTTTTATCAGGATGTATTTCATCTAGAAAACTTGGTATATTATTATCATTCCCTCCATTACATTCAGCCGAACTAGGCATTTCTGTCGGTATAATCGCAAAAACATAATATCATACACCCTTTCGTGCGCAAGTTTTAAAAACCACTAAACACATAAATAAAATCAAAACACCTATCAAGATCATTATTAAAATGGAGCTAAAAACATATGCTTAATTTTCACATCGTTAATTTCTGAAAATACCTAATTTGGTAAACTTGCATTAAACATTTATTTAATATCCTCATATTTCACTAAATAAGAATGCAGTATACATACTGCATTCTTATGGTGTAGATTTTCTTTGGATCAAATTATAATCAAATCATAGATTTTGCTTTGAAATATACATTTTTCTGTCAAATCCAAAAGCACCAAATATGCACTTACAATTAGACCATTTCAGAAATAAACGATTCAATTAAAAAACAAAATTAATAACATAACCGGATAATTAATTAATCGTATACTTATACAAACAAATAAATAACATTTGTGCTCTGCTTTACACAAGCAAGTTGCTTGTATTGAGTCTATGTGAGAACTGACTGTGTTAGAAAAAACCATCTTAGAGGAGTCACACCGGTTTTTATTAAAAAACTGCAATACTAGATTACCCCTTTTAAATAGTTGTCCCAAACATGTATGGCATTTCAAAGTGTTTATGATATTTTCAAGGAAATGGCAACGGCATGAAGTGCACTTGACAATATTTACAGTGTGTGACAATTAGAAATCGTAACCATGTGCCCTTTTAAATGTTTTCAAAAAGATTCATGTTTTATTAAAGGCGTCCTAACAATTATCGTATTCATTTAACTAAATGTGTATATGTTTGTATAGAACAAATACAAACATTTGTATTAGTACACTTTGTGTTTCTGGTTTTAATAATATAATTTTATGTTTTGTTTCTTCCTTATCTTCTATTTCAGTTTTTATATTTTGTAAAAATATATTTAATTTTCTGGCGAATGCGCCAGTAAAAGCAGATAAAAAGGCGACATCCCCGAAACTACATCTTTAATCCGCAGTGAAGAGGAATACATCTGTAAATAATTCGTAGGCTGCAGCGTAGGCTTTATCCCTCCGAGTACACCGATTATAAGGACGACCATTTTTACCGAGTAGACTGGGTACAGCATTAAGAGCTCGTACTGGAGGTCGCGATATTTGGTCCGTTTCTCCTTCTCCTTCAAAGTGATGTTTTTCTCCGCAGGTGCCGAGAACTCGATGACATACATCACCTTAAGTTGATGGTCGAGGAGGACTATGTCAAGTTTGTTGGCTTGGATTAGCCTGACAGTCGAGATCGAGTAGTTCCAGTAAATCCGGCATTTCTCGTTCTCGACAACGGACTCAATATCTCCGGACACGTAGGCAGCACTGGTGTCTGGTTTACCTCGTACGAGTGTCTTAGATGGTAGTATACCACTCGTAACGCCGTGTTATGTCGGTGGATGTAGGCCGAAATCGCGTATATGGGGCATGCAGATAGTATGTGCATGGGCGATTCCGGCACCTGACGGCAGGTCCTGCAGTGGATATCAGGAACCTCTACACGCCACACGCGGCTACGGTAGACCAAGGTATTGATACCATCTTGGCAGGCCATAATGAATCCCTCGGTCTCCGACTCAAGGCCGGCAGATCTTAGAAAGGCGAATGTCAGCCTGGTCGATAACCCCAGTGTTTCTATGTTCTTATAGAAGACACCATGCTGGGGTTTATCGACGTGCTGCCGAAACAGATTTTCCTGTTCGGCAGCTCTAATTCGGGCTTTCCGACGAGTTGGCTGAAATTCAGTGACTGACACTACATCAGCACCTCGCCGGCCACCTCGCCTGGTGTCAAATGCAAGACCGAGTTCATCTGCTAATCTTTTTGCTGCCTTGAACAATCCTGCTCCCACTCTTACAGTTTCGTGATGTTTTACAAACCGCAAGAGGGGATCTGAGCTCCTGAGGATGTTACATGCCATACTCACTACTACTCTACCATGCGTACACTCCATGCTCTAGAGTCCTCGGACCCCCCCGTTGACGTGGGAGGTACACACAAGGAACGGACGATCTAGGATGAATACTTCTGTAAATATTCATGATGCATGTATCTCTGTCTAATTGGCGCAGCTCATCTACCGTCCACTTTACTACTCCGAAGGAGTAGAGCAGAACCGGAACATCAAGCGTATTAGTTGCAGACACCTTGTTCTTCCCCGACAATTCGGAAGACCAAATCTTTCGGAGGCGGTGTCTGTACTTGCCGCAGAGAGAATCCTTTATTTGTGTTACATCCTGAATGTGCCTTTGTTGCACACCCAGATATGTATAGGTCTCTTCGGCATCTAGATGTCTTATGATGCTTCTGTCTGCGAGCTGCGCATCTTCAGAAAATTCCTCGCATCGTCTTCTCTTGAGGTGAACGACTGCACATTTGTCCAACCCGAACTCCATACCAATTGCCCGCGTGTATTCTTCGACCACCCTAACAGCGTTTTGTAGTTCGCGCTCTCTGGAGGCATGAAGTTTAAGGTCATCCATATAAAATAGATGAGTGACCTTATGCCTCCAGTTGCTGGGTGGCCCACATTGATATCCGCGAGTTTGGCGGAGTCCAACAGACAACGGTAGCAGTGAGATACACTAGTTTTATATTTATTCTCTCACGATTACATTGTAAGTTAAGGCAGTAATCTATACTAGAAATTAAACGGTATATTTTCATATCGTCTGCATATAATAAATATCTTATATTTAGGCCGCTCGATGTGCTATCATTTATGTACACATAAACAATAGAGATCTTAGAACTAAACCATGAGGTACACCTGCTGTAACGTTTAGGTTATCTCTTAATCTTAATCTCTTGGAATTTTCTAAAATTTTATGAACAAGTTTTTTCCTAAATATTTTTAAACAGAGCTTGTTTATTAATATTTTTCACGATTGATCGTTTTCTTTCGTATTTTGTTTCAGACAATGATCCATGTTTCTTCCAGGGTAATCAACAGGACTCTTTCTTAGTTGTCTTACAATTTTCACAATTTGCTTTAGTTTTGCTGTTCTTGTTCTACCATTATTTCTATTTTGATATTCTTGTACTATTTTTCGTTCCTCATAGTTTCTTTATTAAAATTTTGTCATAATGCAAACTTTTCAACTTTTAGAACTATTATTATGACGACCTCCTTGAAAGAATTTTCACCAGATGATATTGAATATCATGTACTGTATAATCGATAAAATAGTTTTTAACTATTTTAGTATATTTTTTTGTTGCTAATGAAAATAAAAACTGGATATACTTAGTTAATTATTCACTTCATTAATTGGCATAGATTTAATTTAACTTTACCTTAAACTTCTTGGAAATAAATAGATCAGTTTTGATGGTTCAATCTGTGTTTAATCTACTGTCATGTAATATATAATTTATTGTCAATAGAACAGAAAGGACAAACTTCACTAAGATTGAAGTAGTTCACACAAATACTTAAATTTTCAGTACTGTACTCGATTCTCGTGTTGCGCCAACCAAGATGGCATTATCTGGAGAAGGTGAATCATCTCTGGATGATATCTTTCGGGTTTAGGCGGAAGGAGACAATCACAACTCGTCTATTTAAAATGGCATTTTTTTCTTAATTTTTACAAGTTATAAGTTGTTACTCCAGTTTAGTTTCACAACTGTCAGTAATATTTATCTAAAAATCTTAGTAAGATACTATTGATATCCAGCTGGTATTAACATATTATGCCGCTAATAATATTTAAATTTCTATATGATCCCTAGTATGATCCATTCCCCCCAAAAGAACGAAACAGGTCTTTGTATAAATGGGAGGATTTTATTAATGACCGTTGACTGAAAGAAAGACTATTACTAATTAACCCTTTTTAATTTCAGTAGCCAAACAAATCCCGAGAAACCTCTAGACTCAAGTGGATCGGACAGCGAAATAGAACCACACAAAATGGCGACATATACGCCCTCGGGGATGACAGGAATGACTGGAATGACAGGAGTGATCCAAACTCAAATAAATCCATACCAAACAATGCCACCACCGGCACCATATCCGTGCCAAGCCATGTACCAAACTCCGCCAGAAATCTTACACGACTATCAAACGTTGTGACAATGGTTGGCAACTCCACAGGATGCTGCAACCACTGGCAATATGTAGATAATTATTAGTGAAAAAAAATGTAATGAAACGTGTCTAAAATATTGACTTGAGTATTTAACAATTTTTTAAGAGAGCCCTTGCAAGGCTCAAAGAATTAAGAAAATGAAAAATTTGTTTTAAAGTAAAATTAATGATTCAATAGACATTATAAATGTAAGTAGATGTTTTTGAGGGATATTTTATTTTATCTCATTTTCGATATCTTTTATTAATGCTTTTATAATTTACACAGCTCTTCAATTAGAAATTCGAAAAAAGAACTAAAGTCGTTTCCAATTTTATTCAAAGTGTTTTCGATGTATTTATGTTATTTCTAAAACCGTATAACTTTATACATATTCGAAAAAACTTCATGCGTATAAACCTCGCTTCTAGTTGGTCGATATCAATATTAAAACTGAATTTTCTGATTAATGCCAGAATCCTAGATATATAATTTCAGATGAATAGGGTGCTAAAAATAAGGCGATTGACGGCCTTCGGTGAAAAGTCAATATTTTTGTTGCTACAAAAATTAATCCTGCACTTGTCAAAAGGAATTTAAATAAATAATGCCCAAGTTTTAAAAAAATCGATTTTAAATTTACAATTTTTTTTAGTATCTTCGTTCCCTAGCGAAATCAAATATCGACTAGATTAAGATCAGGTGATTGAGGCGGCCGATATGCTGGTTCACCACGTCCACTCCATCTATGGATATCTTCGGTTTAATATCTACTTATCTACTTGCAAAGAATAATGGACAAGTGCTTCGTCCTGTTGGAATAATATTTTAGCATCGTGCTAACGCAACATGATGTAAAAAACAGATAATGTATTTTCGCAATAGTTCGAATAATTTTCACCGTTTAATATTTTTTTGGAGTAAATGGAGTCCAATTATTTCATTTCCCAACTAACCCATCCGTACGTTTACACACCATCACACTTGCCGATTTCTTTGGCGACTTACGTGTGGATATTCATAAGCCCATTGATGCAAGTTGTTCTTAAATACTCTTCGTTGATTAAAATGAGTCATCGGTCCACAATACTTTGGGAAAAATACCGGGTCTATTTAAATTTGCTGTAATGCCCATCTACAGAACTTCAACCGCAACTCATTATCACCAGGGTGCAGTCTAAACTGGTTGATGATATAAACTTGACCTTTGTTTAAAATTGTTAATAGTAGAGTTGGGAAGGTATTAATTGTGTTCCAATATTCTTACACTTACAGCAGAATAGTTTTAAATATCTTGCAACAATAGTTTTTCTTTCTGCAATATTTTAGGGTGAAGGGTGTTGACACGTTTTAAAGCATCTGGATTCCACAAGACTTATTTCGGCGGCTGTACTTGTATGATTTGGATGTCTAATTTGGATAAATGTCACTATAGTGCCAAGCTGCTGCGCGAACATCTTATTATAAGCTGTCAGTGGTTTTATCATGTCCACATTTTCTATTTGTAAATCTTACGGCAATAATTTAAAGAAAAAGACACGTAATATCGCAAGTGAACTGTGATAAAGTTTGACACTTTATGACTTTTATTATATGTTCGTTTGCAAAGCATCCACATTTTGTTTCAAATTGTTATATAATTCAACCGCTCAGAACTCCTTTAGGAAGGATTTTTCGAAATTTTGAATACTTAACTTTTGTCTTATTTTGGCTCAATATAAGGCGTTGAGCAGCAAATTTTCGAACACCCTGTATTTTTGATCATACTTTTATACAATATGGATACTTTGTGCCCACTTTTCTGCTTGTTAACGCAGTTTAGTGTCTATTTCAAGATGACATGAAGCAGTAATTTCGAAAGTATTGAAATGCAATCATTGCTGTCCCTTCCTCATACTTTTAAGCCTAAAACCACTACTAGTTATGTGATAAAATCTGTTTAGTACGTATTGGTGTGTTAAAGAACTTGATAGAAGTTGTATCAGATGATCTAGAATATTGAACATTAAACTTTAATATTTATATGGGTTGTATTTCAATCACATAATAAAATCTTTGCATTAACGAAAATATTGACGTTTCATTAAATTTGTTACCAACCAGTTATGAATATGCATTAATGATTATTTAAAACTATGGAATTTTCTTTGAGTAAAAAGAGATAAGGAGAAACTGTAAATGGAAGTGGGGCTGTAGACAAAAGTGACCTCTCGTAATGGCCGACTTCCGATACAGAGGCGTAACATCTATAATATTCAAGTTGAGTAAATAAAACAGAATATTTTTTGTATTATAATATTCTAATTAAATAAAACACTGGATAATTTTTTTTATTATTATATTACTAAAACCTAAGCATATAAAGTAACACAAAACACAGGGCAAAGTATTTTACAGTAGAATATTTATATAATAAATATGTCTCTGATTCAAATATATTTGACGTTAGACTAAATTTGGTCTTAAAAATTATTAAAATATATAAAAAACTAAAACTAAATGTCGTTAAATGGTTGTTAATCTAAACAAGAAATATTTATGGATGAAAGAAAATGCCTTGTTTCTTTGCCTTATGGGAAATTCCACAAGATACACAGCTAACCATTTTTGTTGTTGTATTTAAATGCAGGTTTAAGAATATATACTCCCAAAAACGTTCTAATCTCGTTTCTAAAGCTCACTGCACAATATATTCACTAAAATAATAAACAAACATAAAGTAACATCGAAAATATAAAAATGGTTTCTGCCTTCAACGACCATAATCTACTACAAAGTGGTCTCTCGTAATGACGACTTCCGTCTATTGATTTCCTTACCCCCACCACCTAAATGTTATTTCCTTTTCTCTTCTGACTCAAAGGGAATTTTATAAGTGCTTGATCCTATTTATAGAAAATTTCTTTTTAAAAGTCAAATATTTTAGACGTGTTTTTAATATGTTCGAAAAATATAATATAAAATATGTTTTACGTATAATTTTGCATTAGGGATCTTGGTAACTAGCAATCTTTCAATTAAAAATTTTTAAAAAAAAGATGTCTTTATACTACGTTAATAAAAAATATGTTTACTGGATGTACCTTTAAAAAAATGGACTCAGTGATAGGCGATGTAATTTGAAACGAATTATATAAACTTATTCAACTAAAAATATGTGTAGATTATATTTTCAGAAGTGTTCTCACTGCATACCAGAATTCTGAAATTACACGCCAATCTATTAGTAGCTATATATTAAATAAAACATCCTACACGTTTCCAAACAATTTATTATATAAATAATAAACACTGATTTTCCTTATTGAAGTAACGGACTAACTGTTCCTAGGACGTGGCGCAAAAAAAGATTGGTTTGTCAGAAAACTGTATGTTTAATCTAAATTTCATTGTATTATCCCTTTTTGGCTAAAGCAACCTATCTATATTTTGAATATAACATTTTTGTAATTAATTGCTACACTAGTTACCAATGTCCTTAAACGAAAAAATGTGTACTTAAAAATATTGTATTATTTTTGTTTATATTACTTTAGTTTGTAAATATTATACAGAATGTAATTTAATTTTCTATTTAAAATTGTGAATTATGTAAAAATATTTGTTACAGCCTATTCATATTATTATATTTATTTTTATCTTAAAGATATTATCTATTTGTTATTTCCCAAAATCCATTAAAGGATTGCTCTATTCCATACTATATTTTAATATCTGTAACAGTTATACAAACACCATATAAACGCTGTGGTTAAATATTTGGGCATTTAAAGCATTTGCTAATACTATAAACAGCCTTTTTAAGTCGGTGTCACATATTCGCCTTTTCCTCATAATCTACGAAAATTTTGTGTTTAAATGTAATATCACAATTGCATTAAATGTTATCTACATCTGTGGTATTAGTCATAATTCTCAATGAAGAAAAATCATTTTAATACACCGACTTTAATATATCATTGTTTCCACCAATATTGGGAATAATTGAAAAATTACCGCTGTCGAAAAAAAATGTATAACAATGAACAACAATTTTCTCAAACAATGTATATAATTTTGCACAAAATATTAAACTAAGCAATAAATTTCGAATGCTTTTTTATGAAAGTTTCTGTTAACTCAACCAGTTTTTAACAGTATATACCCATAATTTACCTTATTATTATAAGCAGATACTACATACAAAATTTACAAATATAAATCTTCACAATATGCGTACTTAAATAATGAAGCACACTGTGTATAATAAAAATGTTTTTGTTGTAATAAAAGTTTTTAGAATTATCTGACTTTTAATTTAAATCCCAACTAGCATCGAAGTCACAAGAACTGAAATGGGAACTTCAGGCTCATTTACTAGGATTAAGAGGCCCATTCACTTCGATATACTATACTAAAGCAACCGTCGCTTTCAAGAAAATTTCCCAACTATCGTAGCTGCGGATTCCAATCCCGCAACCGGCACTGGCAATGTCGGTTAGTGATGCCGATTCAATAATCTTTAATAGTTATTTACGTAACCAGTTATGAAAAAACTAATTTTATTTGACGAATGTAATATTACATGAGTCAAGTAAATTTACTTTATCTAACCCCGTTATGAAATGTCAAGTTTTAAATGCATTTTTGACGTTACGAAACGTCACATTTTTCATAACTCAGTCCCATTACATAACTGAGTGATGTAATGAATGTTTACGTAACTGATTATTTTCATTTTCCTATTTTAAAGCGGGATTAGATAAAATTTTGTACTTAAAGGCCATCACAGACGGATTTGCATAAGCGCATAAGGCATATGCATAAGCATATGCATAGATGTAAATATAAAAGCAATAACAGACAAATCGCATAACCATAGCAAGTGATCCAATCAGATGCGAATCAAATGCGCATGAGTTTGATATTCTGACGTTTGGCTGGTTCGAATCTATTTGTGTCACTGGTATTTATGATGAAGACGTTCAATGCGGAAATATAGAATTTCCTCACTGTTTTCACGATAATTACTTTCTATTTCAACATATTGAGAGTATTTATGATCCATGTTTGAGTTTGAGGTGTTTATTAATATATTTCTTTGGTAAATAAAAAACAAATACCTACAACCTCAAAATACCACCAACAGTGTTAACTGTCAACTATAAACTGTAAAAGAAATCTACTTTATCCATCGATTTACTAAATTGTGATTGGTTGTGCATAGTGCATAAACATAGAAATTTCAATATTTCGGTATTTTTCTGTGCGCTTATGCGAGGAGCTATGCAACAAAATGGCCGCCTTATGCCTGTACTGTGATTGGGTAATGACTCTATGCATATGCATATGCGCTTATGCAAATTCGTCTGTGATGGCCTTAACACGTTTCGAAAAGTAATTTTACCTGACTCATGTAATTTGCAAACCTCGCTCGCTCGTTTTGGCAAATATTACATTCGTCAAATAAAATTAGTCTTTTCATAACTGGTTACGTAAATAACTATTTCATAACGTGTTAAGTACAAAATTTTATCTAATCCCGCTTTAAAATAGGAAAATGATAATAATCAGTTACGTAAAAATTCATTACATCACTCAGTTATGTAATGGGACTGAGTTATGAAAAATGTGACGTTTCGTAACGTCAAAGATGCATTTGAAACTTGACATTTCATAACGGGGTTAGATAAAAAAATATTTCTCTAAATATTTGTTTTTTTTTATGCAATTGGGAATTTTTTCTCTCATTGCTAATAGTAACGAGCGAAAAAGAATCATTGCTGTTTACTTATAAGAAATTGTCAACTTAGTGTCATCTGATGACAGTTCGAAAAACCTGTTCTCTATTTATGTCGTACAAAATAGTTATTTACGTAGCAAGACCGGAAACTAATTCTTTAGTGGGTTAATTAATTGAGGTCCTTACTAATGATAAGACGATAAATTACCTTGCTTTAATTTTAGCTAATTGAACCACATCACTGGACTCAATTGTTGGGCAACAGTTGCATCCCACTAATTATTTTCTAACCAAGAACCAATCAAGCTTAGAGTTATCTCAATAATTAAATTGGGTGAAGTCGCCCAATTATTTTTAGAAGGGAGAAAAACAAAAAGGTTTTTACATATTTTTTCTTCAGTAGGTGCTATTTAAAATATGTTATAAGTCCTACAAGAACTGGTAATTCAATCAATTACCCCACTCAAATATTCTTTTCGTAAAATACATATTTTATTATTTTCATTTGTCCTCCAGGGTAATAATGCTATCCATTATTCACTGCAGTGAATAATGATTTCTTTATGCACTGGTTCTGAAATTGTTTGTTTTGAATATCCACAAACATTTTCTGAAAATTTCGTCGAATAGACCGTGACAGGTCAGTCAAAGCGCTCTCATTTGCTTGTTATTTGATTTGAAACGTCAATAAAATTTATGCAACATTTTTATCGCGATATTTTACCAAAATTTGTTATTATCTAATAGTCGTGGAGAAAGTGTACCATATGAAATCTAATTGTGAGTGGCGGTCCTAGTGAAGGATGGAATAATGAGATAGATATGCAGTCAATCTAGTGGAGAGTGCTCATTTACATAGTGGACATTTACATAGCAACATTGCAAATACGTTGCATCGTATGTCGTATATCTATTTCATTACGCCATATTTTATTCAGGCTGGGGTGCACAATTAACTTCCATACTGTAGTATTCTACTCGTATGTAGTGGCTATTATTCACGGGTGATTTACCACACTCATCTACGGCTCGTGCTGTAAACTTTATCCTCATGAACAATAGACATCATTGCATGCCTGTTGAATAATTTACCATGTAATGTTTTTAACAAAATGATACACTTCCGCGTTCAAGGTGACCCGAAAAGTGTAATGATATTGACAGTCGATTCCCCGTTAGTAATACTGAATACTTCTCAAACAATTGACTAGTTTTTATTATCATTAAAAGTTAGTTACTTATTCTTTGTTTATTTTGTGATAAAATCATCATATTTAAGGACTGCATATTATATTTTTAAACTCTCATCACAACATATAAACTTAAAATTGTCACTCTCGCTGAGAGATATGGTTTCTCCTTGGAAATTTCATAATGACGTCACAAATTTTAAGGGTCATTAGAGTAAATACTATAAAACTGACATGGCAACGCGAGACTAGATTCATTATTTGAACCAACGAGAATTCGATCTAAATATTTTCTGAAATCATAGATATTCTGAAATAGTTATGTTATCGCTAGCATGTTGGCAAACAACCTTGGATAAGCGGTCCTTAATCTGTCATTTTGTCAATGTTATTTTTATACTTATCAAAATAAAGCAAATAAAAAGGAAAGCAATGAGCTATACAGAAAAGCATGAAATCACAACAAAGGAAGACTGGGTGAAATTATTGGAAGATAACGATCTTGGACGTAGTAATATGAACAAACTCATTATGAACTACTTAGTCACAGGTAAGATTTAAAAATATATTTTCTAGATTAATTATGAAAGAAAGTAGACATTTTATTAAATTTGGGACATTTTTAGAGGGTTTTAAAGAGGCAGCAGAGAAATTTCAACAAGAGTCAGGCGTCATTCCTTCTGTTGAGTTACATTCTTTAGATGATAGAATTCGTATTCGAGATGCAATTATGACTGGAAGAATTCAGGAAGCCACAGCGCTTATAAATCAATTACACCCTGAACTACTAGACAACGATAGATATTTATATTTTCATTTACAGGTATTTGTTATATTTGATAGATAAAAATAGTGATAAGAATATTATCCACATTCTTAATGCTTATTAAATTAGGTTTATATTAGGCATAAGATGTTATACCAAGTCTAATATATCTTTATGTAATTTCTATACAAATGTTTAAAAATTTATATAAAAGGAACAGCTAAATTAAATTAGGTGTAGCATAACTGGTTACATGGTACCATTGCCATTTAAGAGACCTATGTCTAATAGTTCGATATTGTATAGACATCAAATTTGATGCAGAATTGTTTTATTTAAAATTGAAACCAGATTTTAAAAATTTTGCAGTGAAACTAATACCATTTTCGATCTAATATACTAATGCAATATTTATTGCACTGAATATATCTCTATCTCTCAGATGCATAAAACAGAGGTATATAAGTAATGGAATACAAATGCATATACAAACAGTTTACAGGCGAGAAAGGAGAGGGGTGAGAGCATTATTGTTGTGTTTGCCCGTTGAACCAGTAGTGGGAATGTGAGAAGGGGTCTATATATCAAAAAATATTATTTATTTTCTTTTGCAAAATATTGATCTGAATTTAATTCAACATTCAACTAATACTCTAGTAGGTCTTTGTGGAACTGCTCCTTTTTTTAAACACCTTTTGCCCGAAGGGAGTGATAAAAATCATCAAGCTAGAAATGATTTGAACAAATATAAGTATAAACACTCAAATCACTTGTCCCATAAATATTAATGCCCATGATATTCAAACATTTTCGCATGGTTTGAAAATCCTTAGGAACCCTGTTGACCGCAAAACAATATTTTAATTACTCTCAGAAGAAACCTCAAACTATGCTCATATGAATTGTTTACTTACTGATGTAATGAGAGGGCATGTCCTACGTCGTACTTTTTCCCACATATAAAGCACACACTAGTAATTTTAAAGTTGAAACAGTCAAAATATCCAAAAAACAACTAAAAGCAGTAAAAACTATGAAATAAACGACCCTTCATCAAGCACCATAAACGTGAAAATGTCAACTGTCAATATCTCCAAGCTCGCACAAATCAACCCGACTCAAATCATGGCAGTAACCAATGAGATCGAAGGACTACCAAGACATTTTTTTATTAGTAAATATTACTACATTTACAGCCTTGTTATTTATCTACCTATTTGCTTATTCATCTGAGAGGAACAAGGAGTTAGATACACTTAATGTGCACTAATATGATAAATCGACAATGGCATAGATTTTATTGTTTTTTTTTTTATTATTATTATTTAGGTAAGATTATTAAACCTGTGTACTGACAAAAATGTCTGTCTAAGACAAAGAATAAACAAATAAGGAGAGTAGTTCGAGCTGAGTTTGAAACAAAGAGAATCAATAATTTAGAGTTCATATTGTACAGTTGCTTTCGAATGAACTGCTGCCTGTTTCTTATGACATTTGTCCTAATATCCTTCTTTGCTAGTTCCTTTTATGTGTTTATTAAAAAGTTGAGCTCAGCCGACGTAGGCGACGCATTAATGTTATGATGATGCCACGTAGAGGATATTACGACAAATGTTCAAGAGACACTAGCCTCAGGTCGTTCGAAAGCAACTCATTTCAACTGTATTAACCAGTTCACTCTCATAGTAATTTCAGGAGCTTGTTTTCAAAGCGCAATTTCTGACAAAACATTTATTGAAATATAGAGCTCGTTTTAATGACCTCTTTTAAAAACAGTACATTTATTTTAGCAGAATGCAATTTCTGTAGTATAAAATGCATGATAAATATAGGGGGAGATATTATTTTTAATTACAGGAAATTATGCAATTCTGAAAACGTGTTATGCAGAAATTATGTTTTAAAAATAAGCTCCTCAAATAATATGAAATGTAAGACATCTAACACAATATTTTAAAATTTTTAAGTTTAAAGCTACATCAGTTCAAATCAACTTTTCTTACCTGCCTCGAACTAGGAAGTATCATTATTTAGTAATATTATATTTATTAATATTAACTAATCATATCATCACACAGTCCTGACAACTCAGTTTCATAAACCATATGGTATTGGCTGTAATTATTGACTTGAAACATGTTTGGTGATAATTAGTTTGTTGTTCATTGTTGTCAATAGTAATGAATCGATTGAATGAAGTCATGAACTATGAACGATTCTGCAATACAACTTGCATAATACATAAACCATAGATATCTGTAATACTTATGAAATAGTAACTCGATAAGAGATCTACAAACCACCATGTTTCATGTAATAAATTGTATTATTTTCGAATTTTTTAGCAACTTCACTTAATTGAATTAATAAGAAACAATAGAATAGAAGAAGCTTTAGCATTTGCCCAAAGTCATTTAAGTGAAGCTGGAGAAGAAGACCCTTCAGTTTTATCCGAATTAGAGAGAACAGTTGCCCTTTTAGCTTTTGAGGATCCTCTAAATAGCCCTTTTGGAGATCTACTGGCTCCATCTCACAGGCAGAAGGTAATCATACTTCAATAATAGTTAAATCCCAAGTAGCATATTAAGGAACATGTTCGCAAACAATTCCAATGTGCCTGTTACCATGTCTAAAATGGGAGCTGTTTCCGTCATATTGTGATAAATTTTCCATACATACATAATTTCATATGATTATACAGTACGTGTTTCTATTGTGATAGCACTATGTGCTTCTTTGCTGGGTTCGAAAATAAAGAGAAACATGTTTCAAATTTGAGGCTTTGTACACAGTTTCGCAAATGTATCGATAATTCATTATATTTTGTATTGATAAATGTTTTTATAACTAACATTGTTGGGAACGAAATGTGTGCAATCAGTTTCTGAAAGTTTTATTATCTTTCATGCCTATTAAGAATGTTTCAATATTGTAAGTATTTTTGTTACCTTTCAATATGGAAACAATTTATTAAGGTGTAAGATAATATTTGGAATAGTGTGAAAACCACAAAGTAATGTTTGGCAGATGTTTGGCCTGAAATAACATATGTGACGAAAATTTTATCGATTAATTTGCAAAGATACTTCGATATTCTAAATGCTCCTTACAAATACAAATGTTTTTAATTTAAACTTTTCATTGAAAAAAAATTTTTTTTTCATAATTATTTTTTGATAATGATTAGTAACATAATCCGAACTTCAAATTATTTTTCTTTTTCGTAATTTGTATCAATATTAAGCCTTTAACTAACCAATGTTTTCTTTTAAAAGAAGATTGCCCATAATGGCCACTAAAATAGCAAACACTCTCTAACACCCACAACCAAAATGGTACAGAAACCGTTATGCATATATTTCGAAAATTTAGATAATATTTAATGAAATGAAACTTGTTTTTCTAATGTAACTATTCAGTTCCGATTACTGCAGCATATCACCTTTGAAGGAAACTTGTTTTAGAAGGGTTTCGAACTGTCTGAAACACGAATGTAATCATTAAGAAATTCGTGATCTGAAAAGAAAGTTAGGTTAGGTTAGGTTTGTTGTGAGTGGGTCTCAGTAGACCCTCCACTGCGGCCATCAGCAAGCCTATTGTGGCTCACGCCTAATGATATTTCACCCAATACTACTAGTATCACTCTTGATTTAAACTAACTTCATGACATAAAGTTAGAAAAAGTAAAACTGAAAAGAAAGTACTCTATCATCACTATATCCCTCAAATATTTTTCATTACAACTTTTTACCTTCCTCAATATTTTCTATCGAAATAGAAAATTCTTCTACTTTTGTCGTATTATCTGACAGCATTGTAAGTACATCAGTTGCAAGATTTGGTAATTTGTTATTTGCTTTTTTTATATTCCACACCAACTTCTTTTAAAGCCGTTGTTGGTTTCACATCCCTTGTATACTATACCTACCAAGAAGAATGTTTAAATTGTTTGGATTTTACGATTTTGTATCTCTAAGCTCCGATAGGTATTTTCTATAGAAAGTAATAATAATGCTTGTAAAGAATGAGGTTATAATAACTCTGTAAACGTATGCAAAAAAAAATGGAAACAGTTTGGAAACATTTGGATACATAGGAATGTGTTTCATACAATTATGTATCAGCACAAGTTTATAGTTGAAAATGAGGTAACAGATGCTGCAGTATGTTTTGAAAATGTCTTCAAATACTTGTTCAGAAGAAAAATTGTACCTAAAGGTGGAGACAGTTACTAAACTGTTCCATAATCAGAGCTGGTCAAGTACTTTGAAAAAGTATATAAATATTAAATAATAAATACTTTCGAAAAATTGAAAGTATTTAACTATTAAATATTTTTCAAAAGATAAAAGTATTTAAGTAATAAATAACAAAAGTAATCAGATAGTTTTACTGGGTATTTAAATACTTTCAGAATATTTAAATATATTTTGATAAAACTGAAATATTTTAAAAGCATTTAAATACTTTTTGCAGTGTTTGAATATTTTCAAAGTATTTAAATATTTTTCTGATACCTGTTTATATAATTTTGAAATATTTGATATTCACAGTTAAAAATAATGAGCTGTGGCTGTGGCCTTGAAATATTATTTTAATGTAACTTTCATCAAATATTTCCAATTTCATAAAGAGCAAATTTCATAAATTTGAAGTCATATTGGGTAAGGCTGGTAAGATAAATATACTGTTATGTTTTGCACAGATTGCGCGGTCATTCATAACTTTAGAAAATGTCCAGTTTCATGAAATATTTAAAAATTTTAAGTTTAATGAACTTCTACAACACTATTTTAAAACCTATATAGTTAATTAGTTTTAGTTGAGTATTAGATCTTTATTTAATATCCGTAGAGCTAGACCAGGAACAAAAAAAAACATTTTAATTTTCTTTTCAATTTTAATATGAAAAAATGCCCAGCTAACATCGAACAGTCGTAGAAGTTAGGGCCGACGGAGTATTTATTTAAATACCACATGTGTTACTTGGTATAATGCTCAGCTCTGTCCATAATATTGTTGTGCTATGTGTAAAAGTTAAAAAATCGGTAGTAATGTTGGAAATCTATGTAAGTAAACCTCTGTATATCCCATAAAAGTCGAAACAGTTACAAAACTGTTTCCTACTATCGAATTTGTTTCGAAATTGTGTTTAAAAATGCTACTTGGGATAGCACCCCACAAAATGTATTTCGTATTTTCTTATTTGGTATATTAATCACTTAATGAACTATAACATTTTCCTAAGTTTACTTAGTTAATTTATTGTTAACTCGTAAATTATTCTTATAAGTAATCCGACCCAACTGTCTTGTTCAGTTAAATTGCAATGTCAGGATTCTTACCAATAATTAATAAAATTTCATGACTCCAGATTTTCGATAACCAAAATGACAAGAAATTTTATATTTAATTTTTTATGGGGTAGAAAGAAAATCAAAATTCTTATTTCACTTATAACCTCAAAAACACTGAATCAATCTCTTACAAAGTTCGTACAGGGCATTAGCTTATTAATTATATTTATTGAATAACTTATACAGGGCGCTCTCGAAAAATTAACCTTGTGAAAATTTTATTGCATTTTTTCTTGTTGAATTAAAATTAGAATCTTTTTGAAACACCAATGGAGGTCCCAAAAAAAGTGCAAATTTTTTGGAAAGTGGAACAAATTTTGAATTAATTTGTATTACAATTAAAATCAGAACATTTTCATTTGTTTAGTCACATGTTTTGGTTTTTTTCTTCACAGTAAAAGAATATGTATGTATTATAATATTTTTAATTAAAGCACTAGATAATAGAGAAATATTTTTCAATTTTACCTAAAAACTTAGCCCACAGGATGTTATGTTACTACTTATTTATATACGTCACGTTTTAGCAAAAATTTTAGTGAAATCAGCAAATGTTCGCATAGAACAAACACTTCATATACTGATTTTAAATTTTTTTACAGACCGTGTCCACTCTCTGAAAAAATTTGCAGTTTTTCGTAAAATATTTCATAGATGCTTCGAAAAGAAGATTCTAATTTTAGTAGATGGCAAGTGGGACTAAACAATCTCTCTATTGTAGTTACGGGTTAGAATCCCACCATCGGCACTGGTAATGTCGATGGGAATGGTTGGGTGTCTGTGTTTTTTCATAATTGCAACCCTCACCCATGCAGCTGTGATTTTGGAGTCAGGGGTGTCCAGTTTCTGTGGCGTTTATTTATTATTTATTATGGTGTTTATAATACATTTCAAGTGATGAAATTGAAGTATACAATAATTATAGTATGCAAATTAAGATTTTATGTATGACAAGAATAGAAAAAAATTTCATGTAACACGGAATTAAGCCAGTTCCATGGCTTGTTGAAATTTATTCAAATTCCCTGAGGTTTCATGGCCTTTTTTGGACTGTTCTAAATTTCCTCACTTTCTCTGGTTCTCCAGATGTTCTACTTTGGTGGGAACCCTGAATACTATTTGAATATGAGCGTTACATATATTTTTTTTGACAGCAACAAAAAAATAGGTCAGAAATCCTGGCACTGCTGTAGGTACTGAATGTGATATCAGAGTATCTTATTTTAAAATACAGTTTCTGATTTTGAGGGTTGGCTGTACAGTGGCGTTATTGATTAAAATCACTGTTCCTGATTTTATGGAAATACCTGGATTTTCCTTTTATGTATCGAAAAAATTGTTTGATTTTGTATTATTTGAAAATGCTAAATTGTATTGTATGTATAACTTATTTGTAGGTTAGACTAGGCCTGCGTATAAACCAATATTGTAATAAAATATGTTTCATACAAGAACACCTTATAAGGAAATAAAAATTCATCTTGATTTTTTGTGCCTCGCAGTACAGTATAGATACTAATCGATTGTTTTTTTATATACAGGTTGCCAGTGAGGTTAACGCAGCCATCTTAAAAATGGAACATCAGGAAACCACTGCACCAAAAATATCAACCTTATTGAAGCTTATATTATGGGCACAAGAAAAACTAAACAAAAAGAACATAAAATATCCCAAAATGACTGATCTCGCCACAGCAACCATCGATGATTCAAAATAATGTTATTTAATTTCTAGTTGTTTTATACTTTTTGTTAATTTAATTATTAATTAAGTGTAGAAAATACAAGTTTTAAAAATTTTAATATTTCTTAAAATATAAGTATTGTATACATTACCTTACATCATGACAAAATAGATTCTTTTATACCTTTTCATTTTTAAATAATATGTGGTCATCTACAGGATACGCCATCACAACATTAGGCAAAGTCCCAAAGGGGAAATATTAACAGAAACATTAGAATGTGTAGCAAGCGAACAGTTAGCAAAATATACCATAGGCAAAGAATTTTTCTAAATAAGAAGCATGGCCTATTTGACTGCATACTAAGACCTCGTAAGCATACAATAAAACAATACTTTATAAAATACAATAGCACATTAATGAAATTTAATAAAAAAATATATTACTGAAACAAAATTTATTTTTGTTTCATTAAAGTAAAAACAATGGTAAACGGGCAAAAAAAATTGTTAGATTGAACCTGGCAGAACTATTACATAGTAGAAAATATATATAATACGTGTAAAGACCTTCCTTTTATACTGAACCACCTAACCCCAGCTTATTACTTAATATGATTGAAGAAAGTACTCTTAGGTAAAGCATTTATGTGTAAGTTGGCAAAAATGCGCCACAGGACATAGGCGTATGCATCATAATAAGTGTAATAAAAGAAATTGACTAGTAATAAAAGCAATAAACTGTTACAATTTATAACAATGTATGCACAACTTATCCTCTTAACTAGCTTGGTTATCACAAACTGGAAAAGATCTGTAAAAACTTTGTAGCATCATGATATGCTATCAAATGCGCGAAGATGTTTAGGAGATTAAAGAAACACTTTTCTTATACTTGCTATTAATGCATCTACCTCTGGAAAACCTTGTCCAATAGTTTCTACCACAAGGTGTAAAGCATGCACTTTATGAGTAACATTTACCAACCTACAACTGTGTTCTTAAAGAGAACGGCCTACCAAACTCATTATCGCGACACCATCGGTCACAAACATCAACCCTTGACTTTTTGACAGGTCAAATTTGTCTAACATCTCCAGCATCACCCGTGGAATTGTTTTACCAGTACACTCAGTCTTTTGCTAGCTAATAACAGTGGAAATGTCGGTTTAAGAGGGTGCAGTACATGTACTATAACATTTAAAATTGAATTTTTTTACAATCTGTCATCTCAACACAATCACAACCGTGTATTTTTTAGTACACATTTGATCTTATTTACAATATCTACTTACAGTTGGTACATAGTTATGCAACGTTGTGCGACTTGGTAACGTCACCTTGGGTCTGTATTTATTCCAGAACTCCTGAAATTGTTGTTTATCGAGTATGTGCATCGGAACATCACAGGCAATCAGCATTAAGAATAAATCGAACATAAACTGTGTTGTCGAAGGCACACCATTTTTTTAGTTTTATGTTGTACAGAATTTACGTGATGTTTACAATCACGTTTGTCCCAGCACATCAGGTCTGCCTTGCACACTTTACAAATTATTATAACACCAGTAGAATAAATCCGGGAATTCACGCCTTACAACGCATAGACACACCTTCCCTACCCCAAACTCCACCACGGATATAAAACCAATTTTTATTTTCAAAATAAAAAATCATTGTTTTGAGCAGGTTTTTTGGAATTTTTACAATTATTAAATTAAAATGGAGTCATGTTATTATTGATTTTATCTTAGCTATTTTAGTTTGTGCAAAGTGTCTTCAATCCAATTAATAAGCATGTTACAGTGTTTCATGTTATTTTCTGTTTTTGTGGATATCAAGTAGCAAATGTACTACAAGTTCTTGATATTACTTTATCACATTCTCTATAGATAATAAACAAATTCAAAAAGTCTTCGTGGGTGTAATTTAAACGCGGTGGCATTTTTTGACATAAGAGAATGACTGACATTACTGATGATGATTTCTAATCATGGCTAAAAAATTCTTGAATTTTTAAGAAAATTGCAAATATTTCAAAAAGTTGTGTAACTTAAACCTCCACAATGCTTATATCAGAAAAAAAGGAATTTAATTATACATAACTTGATGTAACAAAATACCGGGTGTTCCATTTGACTTAAGCAAGTTTTCGCAGTTTGAAGTTTACAAAATGTAACGTCAAAAATGAAACACTTGGTATACTATTATTGAATTTAGGCTAGCCTAGCGCACTAAACAAGGTTTTCGGGTTTAATTCAATGCAGGTCGGGGCTTTTGTCCGCTGAGCAGTTGTTTCCTGTGTCTTATTCAGTAAATAGTTTAGCCCACCAGGGTTAGAGGTCACAGCTCTTCGTACCTGCTTTGCAAGTCGCTATCAGGCACTTAGACATTAATGATGTCTGACGGGTAGTAGCACTGACCACCAGAGGGATACACTTATCACTCACTATGTCTATTTTGCGCAGTTTGCTTTAGGCTAGCCTGGTTTGCTATTATTATTTGTCTTTTCCATTACTTATGGCACTGACCAGAACATAAAAAGTTCGAAACTGGTCTATGTCTAGTGAGGAATTGACAAATGATCTTACCTATCAAACAAGATTTGCAGGTTTAATTCAATGCAGGTCGGGGCTTTTGTTCGCTAAGTAGTTGTTTCCTGTCTGTAAGTCTTATTCAGTATATAGTAGGGATGCCGATTTTTCATAAAAGTATCGATTTCATAAATCGATCTAGATCGATAATCAAAAAATCGATTGTGAAAAAAATCATCTCCCAAAAGATCGATTTTTTTTAGAATCGATCTTAAAATCGGGAATTCCGTTTGTGTATTATTAGGGAATTATCGTAAATAGAGGATTAATTTCGTTGAGCGTTATTTTTGACATCTAAGCGTAATTTCAAAAATAACGTTTAATGCTTTCGTTTCCATTTTTCGATAATTCCCTCTAATCTCAATACTTTAATAACCTTGACTCGAGCCGTATTTCTTTGACAGGGTATTTCAGATCAGATTAGTTGATTCTCGCTTCTGATTGGTTCTGTCAGTTTGCACCAACTGTCTAAACCAATCAGAAATGAAGATAACTGAAATGATCCAAGAGATTTTGTCAAAAGAATACGGCTTTAATAACATGACAGAAGAAGAAAACAGAACAGGGTCGCGTTCTATTTCTGTCGCATCCCCCGATCGTAGAGTAGTTTGACATTGAGTTTGACTTGTGTTACTATTGTTCTTTTCTCGGACTCTCGAATCAGATCTAACTTTATTTTTTATAATCTATTATTTTAAATCGATTCTTAGAAATACTAGGTTTCAGGATCGATTCGGTAAAAATCGAAACTTTCGAGAATCGATTAAAAAAATCGGTTCATTTTTTAAAAAAAGATCGATCTTCAACAAAATCGATTAAAAATCGGCATCCCTAGTATATAGTTTATCCCACTAGGGTTCGAGATCACAGCTCTTGGTACCTGCTTTGCAAGTCGCTATCAGTCACTAAGACATTAATGATGTCTGACGGTAGTAGCATTGACCACCAGAGGGATACACATCACTCACTATGTATGAAAGTTATAAAGGTTATTGTAAACCATTACACCTATCAAAATTTTCTTTAAATGTCAGATATCTCTGAAACGGCTGGGTTTAGGCATATCGTATTCTATGTTTTTGACTCAGAATTTATAAATATATAGGGTATTCCATTTAAAATAAGCAAGTTGGTATTGACTTCCGGTATAACTGGAAGTGCCAGATGCTTGTAAATATTTTAGTTGGATTGGCCACACTGCCGTTAGTAGTTCCCTAAATTTTCAAAATTTTCTGGTGCGTACTTCTCCCTATATCAATCGATGCAGCTCCTGGTGAGACACCCTGTATATGTATCTATAATAAATAATAATTAAAATGGTTCTCAAGGCTTCTAAATTTCCAAAATAACACTGTGTTTATCTTACCCTCTGTCTATCTGTGTGTCTTATCATAAAAATGATTGAAATATTAGTAATGAGTTTCACAAAAAAAATTAAGGTTAATAAGGTTCAGAAGTTAAATTAAAAAATGCATAGGAACAAAAAGGTCAGTTCTTATTACATAGATAAATTTCAAGGGATAATGCAACACAAGACTCAAAAACAAAAAGAAGAAAGATCATAAAGACTAAATTATCGACAGCCGAAGAACAATCAAATTGAGACATACCTACAAAAGCAATCAGATACCTTCGATGTAATGCAGCAATTCGATTGTCATTCACCGTCAACAATTAACATAAATTTTTAGCCTGACCTTTTTTTTTCTTTTATATCCTGTGAGGACTGTATGTTTTTTAAAATAAAATATAAGGAAAAATGTTACGAACCTTTTTATATGATACCTTACAGGAGAAATATTTCTTTAAAATTGTTTTGATGTAGCGAAATATAAAACCTCATAATTTCCAACTTTATAGCTTATGACTAAAGCCCTGATCCGAATTACATGATATCTCACAAATATTGTACTAAATTTCCATGCCATCAAAATCTAACTCCAAGACTGTCCAGGAAATCATTTATTCACCGTTCTACAGTACTTCCAAAGACCTTCAATGGCAAGTGGACTCGACATTTTCAAAACATTCCAGTTATATTCTCAACGTAACATTTGGATCGGGGCTTTGCTTATAACTTAAATTATTAGAAAGTCATGTATAGAATATCACAAACATCACACACAGTGTCATAGACCCATTAGTGTTAGTGGTATGAATCTATTGCAACGACGATTTTTTCATTTGCCTAAGATGAATAATTTAAAATAAAAAATATATATATTGTAAAATGAATACATACATAAGAAAAATTATTAAAATGACAATCTAAAGACAAATTATAATAGAGTAACAATAGAAAAGAAATTCAATGATACATAATAAACCTAACTATTCATAATGTTTACCATCCAAAAACATATTCCATAGCTTTCGTAACAATTCCGGTAGATTTTTGGGGCACAGTTTGAGGTGGAACTACAGTATTTGGGCTCTGAGGGGAAACAAAAGAATGTCTTAAAGATCTCGCCCTAATAGGTGATGTGTAAATTGTATTATCATTTTCTTTATTTTCTTTGTTATAATGTGGTTGTACACCAATCATAATAGAATTATTTATTAGCTTTCCATTTAGCGAAAGAGCTCGTGAGACTTCACTTAAATTGTTAAACTTAATGTGTACCCAATTACCCTGTGGTGGGATTTTTTTATCTGCAATTGGTCCACAATTTGCTAAATGAGATAAAACCAATGTTAAAGCACTGGGTGGGAATCCAAAAACTGTTACCCAGTGTGAATCAATTCTCTCGATACGACTTGAACTTATATTGTTGGCTCTATTAAAAGTCTCACTTAAACCAAGTGCACTTCTGCTATAATTTAAACTATCTTCGTTGTGTATTCTTGAAACACTTTCATTAAATCCAACAGAATCATTAAAGTGAGCAACAGTACTGCTCATTATTGGACTGGTGGGCTTCTTTTTCTGCTCTATTGTGTCAAATAATCCCATTTTAGGGGGTCCTGCTTTTTTCCGACATTGCAGTAAAAGGAGACAAAGGAGCAGGGCTTTCACTCAGCGACTGATTAAACAGTTTCTGACGCAAGCTCCTAGGCTCCGTTGTACTTAGCCCCATTTTGCTGAAACTACCAGAAGTTCTATTTCTTCCTGGCGATGTGTTTGGATTCGGAGTATTGGGTTGGGTTTCTCCTCCCATTAAAAAACCTGGTAGGAAATTTGGGTTGATTCCTGGAGATGCAGGGCTGGACGGGGCACTTCCTAGTGTCATTGGTTCCATCTAGACAAAAAAAGGTTAATTACTTTAGTTTGTATATAATATATATACCTAATTAAGTAGCAATTAATAACTTTTAAATTTAATCCAGGTTATTTTTTCTAACTGAACTGTTGGCAGCAAGAACTTATAAGGTGTGTTTATAAAATATTAGCCACTAAACATTAGCCATTTGCAACTAACAATTATGAGATAAATATATGTATTCCCATAGAGGGGTTTATGAAGACCATTATGCATTATCCACTAACCGGTCCAAATCTTACATCTTATTGGCTACCTGATAATGCTTAATTGTACTTCATAATGTTTAATGGTTTATAAATCCACCTATATTCACCTTAAAATTAATTATCACAGCAACAATTAGGATAATTGCGTCTTATTTATCTTATACAAAACGGCTATTTTGACATATGTTCAAATTTTTATTTGACAGGGCGACCGTACTCCGTTACGGCATCGAGGTTTAAAATCTTCAAATTCTACTATATTGACAGGTCAAGATATAAATATAACAATTTTTCTTCCAATTGGTAGATGTCGCGACTATATTATACGACAACAGATTTTAAGTTATTTTTTATGTTGCATTGCAAACACTGGTCACTAATTTTTTCGCTTCTATTACGGTTGCTTAGCAATGAATTATAAATGTGATTGTCGACCTTATGGGTTGGTATATATGAATAAGAAAAAATCCGCTGCCAATTACTTGGGGATCAGAACTTCCTCACCGTAGTAAAACTCAACGTGTGGTGGAGTTTATAACAAAAGTAATTTTTGATGTTTCAAAAACGTCACATTTTTTGACGTTTCAAGAAAGTCACATTTTGATGTTTTAAAAGTCATTTTGACGTTTCAAAAAAAAGTCATATCAAAAATTGGGACCGATTTTGCTCATCAACGAACTCAATCTCTCTAGAATGTGTGTACCAATAAATTTGAAAACTTTATCTCAAAAACTGTAGCTGCTATCGCGAACCAGACAGACAGACAAACAGACAGAAAATTTTTTCTGTTTGAAATTTTGTGTATCGTCATAATTCGTCCAGAAATGCAATGAAAATATTCAAAAATTTTTTCACGAATACATAACTTCCTCACTTTGAGGGGTGAGGAAATACGTTTTTTTCCTTCTCATGTTATGTGAATGTAATAATTATTAATAGTCACCAATCTCAACGAAATGTTTGTAGTGTCATAAGTGAAGTGTTATTAACGAATAATGACCTAAATATTTGTCTCTAATATTCAAGTTATTAGTGATATAATTGTATATACTTGTGATTACTACATTTTTTATTTCTGCTAAATAAGTAAACCAATAACACTAAAAATACTGTGTTTTCGTAACTAATGTTATTGGAAGGCAGCCGCTAATGCCCAATTTATTAGCAGCAATTATATAGAAACATTGGTAATTTTTTTAATGTTTACTATTTATTATATTCGTTAGTTATGACAAGTAGATTTATAATTTATTATAAACATTGTTTATTTAGAAGAAAAATATTATTATTTCTCAATTTTTTTTAGTAAAACATGATATATTTGTAGCAAATAAAAACAGCATTTAATAAAAAAATATTTATTTTTAAAAATAAGAATCATTCTATACATTAGAAAAACAAAAAAAAAAATAATATCCAAAAAATACTCTTAGGTAAGCACTTAGAAAAACATCACAACTTAAAAATTCTCTTTAAAGCTATAAATTCATACACCACTATAACCTATAATCTTGATACATCAGTGCTATTCTGTGCACAGGGTTATCCAACGAAAAGGCCCACACCTATACCACCGTTTATAGTTATAGTGATCAAATGATCTCTTTTGGAACCTCTACAAAAAATACACAGCTTGTGTCATAAAAGCGGGACAAACCAAACTTGCATTTTTTTAAATGGAATACCATATATTTCTTTACATTTTTGAAATCTGTGTTTTTTGTGATTTCAAATATATGTATATGTTGCATCTTATCATTTACTGTTTTTTATTTATTGCAAATTTTATACTACCAGCATCTGCTTGCTTATCACTATCAGATTAGCCATGTATGAAGACCAATTAATTTGACATTTATGTCTTACAGAATAATTATTTAATAAATTTAAAGAGCAAACTCTGTAGTTTTGTGTCATATTTGTGAAAATGTTTACTTTGTCAAAGCGATATGATGTTACAATTTATAAAAAATAACAAGAACGCTTCGTGGTATAGTAAATATAATAGTAGTTAACAATTATTACGTAGTTTGCTTTTTGACCTTATTAAATTATTCTGTAAAGCATACGTGTCAAATTAATAATTGTTTTTCATTCATGGCTAACTTGACAAGCATAGATACTAATGGTATAAAATTTGCAATGAATAAAAAACATTAGAAGATAAGATACAACATATAAGTACATATATTTGAAATCACAAAAAAACACAGATTTCAAAAATGTAAAAAAATATATAGTATTTTTATTTAAAAAAATGCAAGTTTGGTTTTATGAGACGACCTGTATATTCTTTGCAGGGGGATTTAAGAGAGCTCATTTGATTCACTATAACTCATATTTGAAATATTTCTTTGTCGAAAAATAAACAAAATATAGAGGTGGGCCTTTTCGTTGGATAACCCTGCAGTTAACAGTATTAATATGTATTTTTAATAATAAGTAATAACAAAATATAATGCCATAACAATCAATTCAGGATCGCACTGAAGTGCCGTAACGTCACGTATATGAGACACAATTTTAGGTCAACCGGCATGCGTTCATGTAAACGCCATTTTTGTAATTTCTAAACTTTAAAAATTAATAGTTCGACCTATTTCCATTCCAAATTATTTAATGACATAAACATCACTGTCTTTATAATTTAATCGCGCACCACACAAGAAGACTACAACCATAAACTAAATTTTTTATTCTAACTACGCCATACAACATAGCACTGCACAGAACATCGGATTGAGGAATCGAGGACTGACGCGCACTCCCTACTATCCCACCAAGAACAGCGGGAAACGCTTTTCGGTAGCGACGTAACCACACGAATATCAACGAGTTTTGATTGTAATAAATTAGTAATTTGCACTTAGATCCTAACTATTTGCTTTAAAAATCAATATATTAATCCCACAACCTCCGTTATAAGTAATTAATAAAATGAAATAAATAGAAATGTATATTTGTCATTAATAATCATATCTTAACCATTAATAATTTTTGTTTAATCATAATATCAGTTATTTGTACTAGAAAACTTGTGTTAAATAAAAGTTTTTATTTGGCATTATTAGTGGACTTTATTATTACTCAAGAAAAAACATTTGCAACTAATAAAAAAGTGTCAAATTAATTTTGTCTGTGCATTATTGTAATTATTTAGAATTTTTTCTACTAATAAATAATGTGGCATATATTTTTGGTGATTTTGAATTCTTCGTATATTATAGTATATACCAAAGATTATAATCTTTGTATAAACCAATAATAGCCCACTATCGACCTATGTAAGCTGATTCTGTGGCCCGATGGATTCGCCGCGCCAGCTCTAGACCCTGAGAAATTTCTGTTGTTAACAAATAAGCGGCCTCACCTTGACATTTTCACGTTTTCCTAATAAAATGTGGTGAAACTAATAAAACTTTTATAAAAAAATAAGTTACAAGTGATAGATACCAGATGTATAAACAAAACAGAAGTATACAGTTCAATTTGTATATAAAGTACAGTTCAACATTGCCCTTAAAACATCTAATGATATCATGATGATAACGGGCCCAGAAAATAAAATTGCATAATTATTTTACGGTTTAAGTAAAATACAAAAATGAAATCATGACATTTACAACTTGCCTTGAATTTGCAACTAAAAAATTCACTTTTTTTCGAAAACACCTTTAATTAAGCACGTTGCAGTCGTTGCACGATTATAAAAGAAATATGCAAAATGAATGGGAAACATTTTTTTTACTATTTATTAGGGCTGGGAATCGAATACGAATAATTCGAGTATTCGAATATTCGAGTATTCGATTACGAATTATTCTAATGGGAAATTATTCGAATATTCGAAATATTCGAATACTCGAATATTCGAATACTCGAATATATTCGAGTATTCGAATATTCGATTATATTTGAGTAAATTTGAATATTAAAATATGTTATTAAATTATGTACTAATAGGTATGCAGTATGCATCCAACCAAAGTAGGTAGATAGTGGGTATAGGTAGGTACCTATTCTAAAATCCAAATATATAAATAGACCACATTAGTCGCACGTTTTACTCCCAGTCAAACTATTCCATCTCTTTCTCGCCTCGCCCTTATTCTTACTGTACTAAAGCAGGGGATAAAATTAAATTTTAAATTTTAGAAAACCTGTAAATATTTAACTATTGACTTTTCATGTATTTGTTTTACCTTCACAATCTGCGTCTTTTTTAAAAACATTCTAATTTTAGAGCACTTTTGTTATTTTCGAAAAGGAAAAATAGACACAGAAACAAACTAGCTCTGTTTTCGTTTTATTTAAGCTTCAATAGTTAAATGTGAACAATAGCGCCTCAATCCTAAAATAAAATACTAACTAAATAATTCTGACCCTTAAAGTACATGTAGGAGACATACCCTATTGTGGGTATGGAAAACAAATCAAATTGCCTGCTTAGTGGATTACGTCACGACTATTATTGTGGTCTATCCAACCAAATACTCAAATAGAGTATTCACCATTCACTAGTATTCAGTGCTATACCTATTAATAATGAATATTCGAGGATCCGGATTATTCAGATACCTATTCGAATAATTCGGATTAATCGAGTATTCGAATATTCGAATTATTCGAATAGTTCGAATATTCGAATATTTTTTCGAACGAATATCGAATACTAAAATCTGAAAAATTCTCAGCCTTACTATTTATATATTGTACATATTGTATAAAAAATCGCATATAAAAATTACTGCTTTTTTTCATTGAGGACGCGTGCCGCTTTACCACTAGTTTTATTGTATGGATTAAGGGATTACAGTATCGGAACTGCAAATTTGCAAAATGCCTTTACTCTTTGAAGTTGCCGCATTTTTTCGGCCGGTCTGCTGCAGTCACCAAGTAAAGCGAAGATGTGTTGTTTGTTATGATAAATAACATTAAAATAATCCTGTATGAGGCTAAATACTATTTAATAATTCTCGATTGTACACCCCGATGTAAACCAACATGAACAAATACATGATATAAAGCATGTCGCTACCGTTGATTTTTTTTACACCGCGATTGGCTGATCGCTTCTTGCATCTTCGTTTCTTTCAATTTGCCGGCCTCCTAGGTCTGCCGCCTGGGTGCGTATACTCTCGCGCCATGGGTTGGTGTAAGCCTGTCAAAATCCGTTTAATTTTTGAAAAATTTGAGTAAGTATAATAATTCATGTGACTCTTACAGGTTCATATTTTCAAAAATATCGTATACCGTTTAAACGGAAAAAGTTGCGCTATAAAGGGTTAAAATTACTTTTTTTTGTTGCACTCCACAATCTAACGTAGTTTTTTCTGCAGTGAATAATTCAACGTCAAGTTTCACATGCCCGAATATGTCTATAACTAAACTCCGTTTGAAGTCTTTCTATTCACCTTTATAGGGTATAGTAAACATGAACATCCCCTAAGAAAAATAATTTATATTTCTTAAACCCAGAAAAAAAAATTTTAAAACTTTGATTGGAGTATTCTCGAATATCTCAATAATTGAACACCACTTGAATATTCTCTTGCAGTCTTTATTGGAGGGTGTAGAAGATATAAAACTCCATGAATAAAAATAACACATAATTGTTAAAGCCTGCATTAAATAGTTTTAAAATTTTAACGAAATATTCTTGAATATGTCTATACTTGAACTCCGTTTAAATCTTTTCTTGCACTCGCCATTAGTGGGTATAGTAGCCAAAATATCCCAGAATGAAAGTAAATTACATATAGTTAAATCCAACATGAAATAATTAAAAAATTCTGATTAAAATATCCACGAATATGTCTACAACTAAACTCCGTTTGAAGTTTTTCTTGCATTCACCATTAGACGGTGTAGTAACATCAACATCCCTCAAGAAAAACAATTCATATTTCTTAAACACAGCATAAAATAATTTTAAATCTTTGATCGAAGTATTGTATGAACGTTATTTGTGGCATTCTCTAAATTTTTCTCTTTTCTTTTTTTGTGATTTTCTTTAGGACTACCACATGAATAATTCTTTGTTACCTAAAAAAATATAGTTAGTTACTAAATATGTTACTGGAAAACTAAACCTCTGCGCTTGTGACTAATCTATTGATGCAAAGTCACAAGCGCAGAGGTTTATTTTTCCAGTACTGGGTAACTAACTATATTTTTTAGATAACTATAAGAATAATTCATGCGGTCGTAAGTATCAAAAATGAAAAGAAAAAAATTGATTGAAGTATTCTCGAATATCTATATAATTGAACACCACTTAAATATTCTCTTGCACTCATTATTAGAGGGCGTAGAAGATAAAAACATACCTTAATAAAAATAACATAATTCTTAAAGCCTGGATCAAATGGTTATAAAATTTTAACGAATTATTTTTGAATATATGTCTATACTAGAATCCCGTTTGGAATTTTTTCTTGCACTCGCCATTAGAGGGTGTAGTAGACAAACATACCCCAAGAAAAGTAATTTATATTTAAATCCAGCATGCATTAATTTTAAAATTTTGATTAAAATATCCACGAATATGTTTACAACTAAACTCTGAAGTTTTTCTTGCATTCACCATTATAGGGTAGAGTAGACATAAACAACACAAAGAAAAACAATTCGTATTTCTTATACCCAGCACAAAATAATTTTAAAATTTTGATTGACGTGTATCTCTATAATTGAACACCACTTGAACTTGAACTATTTATTAAAGGGTGTACAAGATAAAAACATCCCACAAAATAATAACTAGAGCTGTCCGAGGTCACCTGGCCGACAGAGCCGTCATATGACTCATATGTTTACATCATATCATAATACTTGAATAAGTACAGTAAATGGAAATAAATTTTAACAATAATGTTACATTTTATAAAAATTTGTATAAAACTCACCCTTTTAAGCAGATTTATGAATTAGTTTGGTTGTCGTCATCACAAAGTGGGGAAGATCTATAGTATAATAGCATCAGGTATGTTTCTACAGCTGTCTCCATCAGCGATGTTCGCTTTGGTGAAAAAATATGTTTTGCATTTTGAAAATGACCATTCGACATCTACGGATGTAATACAGGCATAAGTAAAACAATCTGTGAACTCACTTAACGAAGTTGTAGATGCACCATCACAAATTTGTCTTAATTTGCTAAAATCAGGATCTTTCTGTAATACACTCTCGAATTTTTCACTAACGCGATTATTTTTTGCGTCATTTATAGCCTGTAGCTGTGTATTTACGTCGTCCACTATTTGCAGCGATTCCACTAACGACAACGAACTATTTTGCAATTTTTCTATTGCGTCGTGTAGTCCTCTATAATTGTTATTAATAGTTTTTAAATCTGTTTCAAGGGAAACGTCTTGAAAGCTTGTCTGGCTTTCCCTAATAGCTGCAGCCTCGTTAGGGTTGAACTGTAGTATCACAGCTTTTATTTGCTGAAAATATTCAGCATAATAAAAAGCCGCTTTCAACCACGTTCTCCAACGTGTAAGAATCGGCTCTGGTGGTTCAGGGATACCAGGACACTGTCTGTGAAATGCTCGAAGCCGTTTAGGAGATTTGAGAAAAACTTTTTTTGTATTTGCTATTAACGCATCTACCTCTGGAAAACATTTTCGAATCGTTTCTGCCACAAGATGTAACGCATGCACTTTACACGTAACATGTAAAAACCTACAATTGTCTCTTTGAAAAGAACGGCCTACCATGCGCATTGTCGCAGCACCATCAGTCACAAACATCAATACTTGACTTGTTGAAAGTTCAAATTTGTCGAATATCTCCAACACCCCACGCGTAATTATTTCGCCAGTACACGCAGTTAGTCTTTTACTAGCTAGTAAAAGTGGAAATGTTAGTTTAAGAGGGCCCAGTACACGTACTATAATATTTAAAATAGAATTTTTTTTACAATCTGTCGTCTCGTCAATACATAACCAGAGCCGTGTGTTTTTTAATCCACATTTAATCCTATTTACAATGTCTTCACGAACAGCTGGAATATATCTACGTAACGATGTACGACTTGGTAAGTTCACCTGGGGATTGTATTTATTCCAAAACTTCCGAAATGGTTGTTTATCCAGTATGTGTAGCGGAATATTACAGGCTATTAACATTAACAATAAATCAAACATAAACTGAGTTGTCAAAGGCATGCCATTTTTTTTATTTTGATGTTGCACGGTGTTGATATGACGACGACAATCTGTTTTGTGCCAGCACATTAAGTCTTGATTACAAACTTTACAAATTATTTTGCATCCGTCATAGAATAAATCCGGAAATTCACAGATAAATTTATTCACTGTTTCCGCGTACGGTCGTTTTTTACCCTTTGGCGCGTTTGACATTATGTATAATTTATAGGTACAACCTCACGCATCAACCTTTCAAATAAGACTGCAGCGTAAATCACTTCTAAATCGGCACGTGTGACGCCATCGCAAGACCGTGGCTGTACTCCAGCCACCTCGGACAGCTCTAATAATAACACATAATTCTTAAAGCATACATCAAATAGTTTTAAAATTTAATCGAAATTCCTTGAATATGTCTATACTTGAACCCCGTTTGAATCTTTTCTTGCACTCGCCATTAGAGTGTGTAGTAGACATAAACATCCCCCAAGAAAAATAATGTAGATTTATTCTTCGTTGCTGTTACGGAATTGACGATTGAAAACAAATATTAATCAATTATTATAATCAGTCTTATTTATTTTTAACTTTCACCTGATTATGATGATTTCATTTGAACAGTATTGGAGCGTGCACATTTTTAAAAAATCGTAAAATATTTTACCCTTTTAAAAAGAATACCTAGGTATAAATTATAATTAATAAATAGCAATGTTTTTAATTTTTAAACGACATAATTCACGATGTTGAAGAACCTAAATATCGCATCCTAAACTGCGCTACTGGCAGAATAAATATTTGTCAACTACTGCAGTTAATGAGCAATGATAAGAAATTATCTTATGTAATAATAGAATGTGAAATGCACTGGAAATCCAACTACAAATTTAATATTTCTTCACAATTCTGAGCAAGGCAAAACAGTATTAACTGCGTTTTCACAACACAATGGTTTTTTAATATATCTGATATTTTAATTTTAATATTTTAGAATAGATCCAGGGACATTTCATTGCATAACGTAAATTTTAGGAGGTAGGTATTTCTAATAAATTTTAAATTAATTCCTTAAATGTTTCCAACATCTGCAACCAACAATTCATATAGAGATACAAGTGTGTTGTGGGTTATCTGATGATATTATTTTGCTCCCTTTAAATATCACATAAATGTAATAAAATCATAGTAAAATATATATTAATTAATAAATTAATGTTTATAAAAGTATTCCCTTAAAACTTTTTTGAAACAAAATCGATGTGCGCAGTAGGGGATGAGACTGGAAGCGGCATGAAATAAAAATAAAGCAGTCTCTGTCAGTACGTACAAAATGGCGATACCGAGGGTGCTATGTCGTGTTCGTCTGTTGTTTAACAACGAGTTTTCGGTGGTTTCTAAATATTCTACAATTGTGAATAGTGTTTCATTAAATAAAGTAAGTACTTCCCTGTTAAACTTCACTATGTTTTTAATTTTTCGCCGTGTATTTCGTATAGTATTCCGCATAATACTGCATTCATCCCTTGAGATGCCATTCACCTGTTTTGCAGATGCGGTTAAACCCCTTTTTATTGACTTGCACCTAATTTTTAAATGATATTTAAATTGTCAGTGGTTCGTGGTATGGAATAGTTTTTGGAGGTTATGTTCTTCTATTCATAAGCGGCATGATTTTTAATTTATTCTCAGTAGACTATTAATTACCTGCATCTTCTAAACAGTAATTTGTCCACCGCACTATGTTTTGTAAATAAATAGAAACTAGAATTCATTTTCTGTCTAGTAGTGAAGGTTATTGTAACAAAGTGTAATGCTATTATTTTTTTGTCTGTTTACTATTTACTTAATATTGTATTACAATGAATTATTACAGGTGGGTATTATTTATAGTAAACAGTTTTATAGAGAAATTGTCTTTCTAAAATTGTGATTCAAGTTACCTACAGAATACTTACGGATATTAATAATATTACTAAGCTTATTTCAGAATAATTTTAAGGTCAATAACTTACATATTGTTAATGAATAAGTCTCCATTGAATAACATAAAAAGTGTAGTGTTGTTATAAAACTTGACACTAGTTTATCGCTTATTTAGCTATATTTGACGGTCGATTAAATTGTACAATTATACAACATTAATTAATCTTTTGTATATAAATTTTAATAATGATTATAATTATGTAGTTTATAGCCAAATAAGATAATGTAAGCGAGGGTATAAATAAAAAAACTGATTTAACTCAAGGGGTCAACCACCCAAAAAATGTTCATTCCCAGTATTTCCACAATTTTGGAAATATTTCATTTCCAGTATAATAGGTACTTACCACTATTTCTGAAGTATTTTCATCATATTTACAAATATCTATTCCCAGTATTTCCTAACTTGTAAGTTGTGGATAAATTATTTATTCTCAAGCCTATTCTAGACGCTAATGAGAGTACCTACCTACTTAAATCATTTAGGTAAGTTTTTAAATAAATAAATACCTTCCTATTATTGCTTTGATCGAATGTAAATTATTTTCTGCATTAAAAAAAACTAATTTGAAATAATTTATAAAAAAAAGTAATTCTCGAAAGATTAACTTTTTATTTTTTGTCCTAGAAAATAATGGTAAAATCAAAAGTTGTAGGAAATTTTCTTCGCATCTCAACGTCATCATGCATCAAATAATTGAGCATCGCGTGTCAAAGATATACACCAAACCATGATGTTCCCATAAAGAAGCAAGTTTGGTGTATCTATTTTTTTTTGGTATCTTGAGATGAGAAGATAATTTCTTGCAATTTTTGATTTTATCATTTTTCTCTAGGACAAAAAATAAAAAAGTTATAAGAGGGTGACAAACTTTCATGAATACCCCTGTCGAGACAGGAGGGTGGGCAAATTTCAATGTTTGTTTCAGGTAACTCGGTAACTATAAGAGATGCAAAAAAATGGAAGACACATTCTCGATCTCTTTTTTTGAGACAAATTCACTGGCGAAAACAAAAATTTGCTATCGCCTTTTGTTTTCGAGTTGTAAACAAAAGTTCGATTTTTCGACTTTTAGACACGTCAATATCTTGGTTGTTTGTAAAGTTATGAAAAAAACAACTTTTACATTCTTCAGGCATCTTTTTCTGTATAATACAGTGGCGGCGATAAAATTTAAGAAAAGGGTGCAATTTCGAGTTATGGCATAAAGTTGTATTTTTTTAAATGGGAATCATAGTTGGCTATGGTTTAGTTAAAAAGGAATTTTTTTCTCTTTCAAGCTATATATCATATGTGAGGTCGCTTTTGATGTGTAAGTATTTAATGGCAAAAATAATTACTTTTTGCGTTTTGTTTATATCTATTCCAAGTAGTCGTGTGTCATCTATGACAGTGTTTATCCGTTTGTCAGTAAATTGCATATTAATAATTTTGTTACACAAATAATTACACCCCATTTAATCGTAAAAGTGAAGATGTCTTACGAAAATTACGAGAAATATGATATGCTAGAATGCTTTATTCAAAGTAATAACAATTGTGATATTGCATCCGAAATATATTTCAATCGCTATCCAGAAAGAAGACAACATAAAGCTATTTTTAAGAGGTTAAGTGAAAATCTCATTAATTGTGGGTCCTTCAACAAGACCAAACCAAAAAGTTACAACATTGATGATACTGAAGAAATTGGAATGGCGGGTGCAAATCCTTCAATTTCAAGTCGTCAAATTGAAGCTGCTTATGGGATTTCAAGACGTCGAGCTTTGGGTATTTTGAAGACACACAAATTCAGTTCTTATACAATAAGGAAACAACATCACCTGCAATCAACTGATCTTCAGCGACGATTGGAGTTTTGCATATGGTATGGTCAAAATGTCAATAAGATCCATTCTTCTCTAGAAATGTAGTTTTGACAGATGAAGCCTACATTACCAGTGCAGGAATTTTCAACAGGCATAACGAGAACTATTGGTATGAAATCTCACCGTACCGTTGACGTGTGATCTCAGGGACGCATTGGTTTTAGTGTTTGGTGTGCTCTACGTGGCAATCGTGATTTAACATATCACATATATCAAGAAAATCTTAATGGCCAACGGTGCTACAAAATCTTAAACCAGAAAATTATTGAGGAATTTATGGACAATCTACCCTTAATTAAGGCAAGAAATCAGTTCTTCCAACAATATGGTGCACCACCTCATAATATGGGACCGTTTCAGAAGTATTAAATACCAATTTTGGAAATAACTGGATAGGAAGTAACGAACCATTGAGGTAACTACCAAGATCACCTGACTTAACACCACTGGATTTTTTCATTTGGGGCAACATTAAAGGTAAATTATGCAAGAAAACCACTACCGAGATAAATGAACTCAGACCAAATTTTACAGACGGTGTGAATTCCATTTCAAATCTTCATATTTATAATGCAGTTCAGTGTTATGAAGTGGTGTAATTTATGTATCGAACATAACGGACATCAGTTTGAACATTTGCTTTAATTTGAATTTTTATTTTGTAATTGTAATGTATTATAAAATTAGATATAAATAAGTATCTGATTTTTTGTCTTGTCTTGTTGCTTGACCCACCATTAATGAGATTTTCATTTAACCTCTTAAAAATAGCTTTATTAGGTTGTCCTTTTTCTGGATAGCAATTGAAATATATTTCGGGTGCAATATCACAATTGTTATTACTTTGAATAAAGCATTCTAGCATATCATATTTCTCATAATTTTCGTAAGACATCCTCATTTTTACGATTAAATGGGGTGTAATTATGACGGAAACAAAATTATTAATATGCAATTTACTGACACGGATAAACACTGTCATAGATGACACACGCCTACTTGGAATAAATATAAAAAAATGCAAAAAAGATCTATTCAAATATTATTTTAGCTATTAAATACTTACACATCAAAAGCAGTCCCACATATGATATACAGTTTGAAAGAGAAAAAAATTTCCTTTTTAACTGAACTATATCCAACTATGATTCCCATTTAAAAAAATAAAAATTTATGCCATAACTCGAAATTGCACCTTTTCTTTAAATTTTCTTAACGCCACTGTATTACACAGAAAAAAGCGCCTGACAGTTGTTTTTTCATAACATTACGAACAACCAAGATATTGACATGTATCTAAAAGTCGAAAAATTGAACTTTTGTTTATAACTCGAAAACAAAATACGATAGCAAATTTTTGTTTTCTCCAGTAAATTTGTCTCAAAAAAAGATATCGAGAATGTGTCTTCCATTATTTTTGTATCTCTTACAGTTACCGAGTTACCCTATACAAACATCGAAATTTGCCCACCCAGTACTGAGTGGGATGATATTTGAGGGAATTTGAAGTCTTTGGATATAAGGAGTGAACGTACAACAAAACAGACTGCACATCAATGACTTTCTTTTTTGGGAACAAATTTAATGGCGTAATCGAATGCTTTTTCAAGTAACTCTGTTTTTAACACAATGATAACGAATTACATAATATATTTCTGATATCGGAAAAAAAGACGAATACAATTGTGCAAAACTTACTATTATAATTAAAAAATGAAAGTAAACTATATGTAGAAAACAAAAGAGAGCAGAAAATTGTCAATACGCTCATTGAAATGTTCATGAACTGCATAGGAAACAAAAAAATATGGTTTGAAAATCTTTCATCCTACGTGGATTATTATGGAGATTTAGAAATCGTCGTGACCGTTTGTTTTGTTGGCAGGCAGGAGCCGATACATCTGACAGAAAATTATATAGCAAGCAAATTCGTACTGCATCTAAGAAATTTTTAGTGTTAATTTATTTAAAGATCACATGTAGGCGGTATGTTGATTTATTTCAATGTGTACACAAAAAAAACTTTTCGTCTTTCTATTTTTTCTCTAGGATGACACCGTTTGGAAATATTGTCATCAAAAAAAAAAAATTATGTATAAAATATCATATATACAAACATATTTGATAATAGATCATGTCAATCTAATTGATATTGGAAATGTTATTTTTATTTATATACTTATTTGAGAAAAAAAACCTGAGAAAAAACAATTTTATTTTTAAAACAATGAATGCATGCATCAGTCACAGTTTGGCGATTAAAGTACTTCTGTTTGGTAACACTTTATCCTTGTTTTATAATAGGGTTAAACAAGGATAAATCGATCAAAGGCGCTTTAAGCCGCTTGACGGTAACACGCATGATTTGTATCACATACTTTTGATAAAAGTAGCGAAAGTGTGCAATACAAATCATCAATTTATAAATATTAATTAGACTGTGCCAAATTCCTAGTAATTCATCAGCGTCGCAGAGGACGAATCCGTATTAAGTATTAAATACACGTGAAACCTACTAAGGGATATTGTATTGCATCGAGTAGGTAAAGAACGACCGCACGTCGAAAATTAACCCCCATTAAAGCAAAAAAAATGCATAGCGGTAGACGAAATGACGGACGCAGCAGCCAATCAGATGGTAAATGCAAATTCTCAATTTTGATGGACCGTCGCCTGCGTTTTACTTGTTAGAGAAAGAGTTAAAGCCGTAAAGTCGAAAACTAGGGAATTTAATTATAACATCCGAGGTAACATCGTTGAAATCAGTGGGTATTAATAGTTCGTAAGTGACTGATCTAGATATGTTTAAAGCTGGCCAGTTACTAAAAACTGTCTTTCCACATCTAATACATGTAACATGTATGTATGCATGGTTCACGACTTATATTTAGTAGCGAGGGAATTTAAAAAAAAATTGACACGCTAATTGAAAATACAAAACACATTTTTGTGAAAGCCACTAAATATGTTAAGAACTTTCGTATGACCTGTCCCGACATCCCACTACCACCACAATTTATTTTAATACGTTGGGGGCATAGATGGAGGCAGTTTTCCATTATCACAAGTATATTTTAACGTCGTAAAATCTTTTGTGCTTTAGTTAAATCCAGGTGACTCACAAGCTGTCTCTCGGGCTCAGCAATTATTTAACAGTCAAGATATTGAAGATGATTTACATGTTATTTATAACAACTGTAATGTGGTATTCGGTAGTAACCACACATTAGACAATTCTTTCTTGTCCTTAGTATACTCTCTTGAACTACTTGATAGTGTACAAATTGAATTACAAACTTTGACAGATGTCCGTGGTATGCGAGTTAGTAAGAAATTTAGTGACATTTTGCATAAAAAAATTGAGGATATGCGAAACTATGTGATATTAAACGGTTTCTCAATGAGAAACATCATTCAGTTGATAATTTACATTTTTTTTAAGTTTGCAAATATCATTTAGGTTGATGTTGAACGATCATTTTCCCTGTACACAAATGTTTTTACCAAATGCAGGAGGCGTTTCTCAGAAGAAAATATAGAAAGTGTGTTGCTCGTGCAGATGTTCTAACGTGTTCTCTTTGAACTTCTGATCGTCTGTACAGGAAAGTTGAAAATTAAGCACTTTTCTAAAACTATGTAACATTTACAATTGTCATATTAACCACTGCGACCAAATAAGTGTGCTGTAATCGAAAATGAAATGTATTGTCGGTTATTTACATATACGCTGGCTCACGTCTGACGCCACTGAATTACTACGGAATTTGGCCCAGTCTAATAATAATATTTATCGGGTAGTAATCATCTGTCTATAAATGATTCTATATCCCTTTAAAATGCCAAGATTCTGGTTCTTCAGGGATGTCAACTTGTATGGCGGAACGTGTGTTAATTACAGTAGTAAAGAGTGATAGGTCAATGTGTAAAAGTGTGACTCATTTTCAGAAAAAAAAATGTATCTAGAATTACCAGAGATTTCAAAAAACACCCAAACCTGTTTCTTTCCATAAGTTCATAGATCATCGTAATATGACAAACAGAGAGCTACAACTGTTTTTTTTTACATTTTCGGAACCAATGAAATTTTGAAAAGTTTCATTGGTTTTATTTTGCACCCTGTATACATCTTCTGTCGTAGTTTAATGTTATCATTAAGCCAGTTTATTTCTGATGAAATTTGCAAGAACATTTTCAGGACCGCATCTCTATACCTCCTATTCTTCTTCATTACACAAGAAAATTACATTATTAGTTTCATTTGGCCACCAATTTAGTTAAAAAGTGCATCGTAAAGCGACATATTAATACATTTTATTTCAATAGTTTTTTTAAGAAGAACTGCATTTTATGTTGTTTAGATTAACTAAATACACATTAATTTATAAACTTTCAAGGAGATAGCAAATGTATGGTATAATTCGAGAATTGGTGTATTAAAATAGGGGACCATAGAGACACGTGATTTATAATTTTATGATTGGTCATTTGCTTCCGCTGGAAACATGCCTTAAACAAATATGTTTACACTGATAACATCTCTAACATAATATGCGTATGTTATATTAAATAAACCAAAATGGAGTACTTATAGAATTTTTTAGCTTCCCGCTTATTTTCCTAATATTTTTATTGGGATCGTTTAATATGTGTGTCATCATAAGTGTCATCACATTCGTATAAAATAATAAATATTATTTTAACAGATTACACTGTTTTTATCTTTTAATATTGGTTTTTAATGCAGTAAATTTAGTTGAAAAAATAAATTTGTAAATTGATAACGCTTGTTTATAGACTTTTTATTTCTATGCCATGATATTAAAAAATAATGAACCTACATAGAAGGTGTAGGTATACAATAATATAATAAAATAATTACAGATAAGATTTGAATCTGAGTAGTTTTTCATTAAATTTGTAATCATGTGTTATTTGTGACATTTCTGAATTTCCTCACTTTATTTATATAAGCCACAGACCTATAAAATATTTAAATAATATTAAATGTGCTCACTCTGTGCCACGAGGAACTAGAAATTGATGTGTGGATAATTTTTTCTCCCTATGGTAAAATAACTGGCACATAAGAGCACAACACAAGTATGTAGAACTGAAACTGACATTAATATACAGGATGAGTCTATATATGATTTATATGTGGGCCGATTCTACATTAAAATATAACACGAAGAGTAATCAACTGCGCAAGGTATTATTTATAATAATTTCTAGATTGGTATGATTAAGCAGTAGCTTAGAATTTGGGTTTCGTGGCCCCATATTTAAAAATATTTGTTGCACCACCGAATGTTATGCCACATTTTTGAATTCTCCGTCTATTTTCACCCAGAAAGTGTTCGTGGCCAATTGTTCACCGTTTTCCAACAATATGGGATCCAGCACATTTGGATTTAAGAAGTACTCGTGAGTACTGTATGGGGGTGCTATTTTCGAGTACTATGTACAGGTAATTTTTGTATTATGCTGTATTGAAATTATTGTGAACAAATCACAATGTATTGTAAGGGGACACTGGTGATAAAGAAATGGGATGGATTTTTATACAGACATAGGTACAAATATGGCTAAAAATAAAAAACCAATAGAAACATATTTAACCATACATTCTTTTTTACGCCAACTGATGCAACTGAAGTCGCAAGCTGTATAAACGAACTAAAATCTCATAAATCACCGGGACTAGATAATATCAAATCAGAAACATTAAAAGTAATTTAAAATTTTATTAACAAAATATTTGAAACTGATGACTTCCCAATTACATTCAAAACAGCGATAATTAAACCTCTATATAAAAAAGGCAACAAATTAGAAATGACAAATTACCGGCCTACATATATCCCCTGTTTCAAATGTAGCGAAGGTAGTAGAAGAAATAATTAAAAACCGATTTACAGCAAATCTTAATAAACACAATCTCATATCCGAAAACCAGTACAGATTTACACTAGGGGTATCTACTGAGGACGCTATTAGTCATTTAACGACTAACATATACCATGCTTTTGATGACAGCAAACCTACCTTATGTGTATTCCTCGACTATAACTGACTATAGTATAGGTCAGTGTGTAAGTCCCACTTAAAGAAAGGGCGAAGAGATCAATGACCAAAGAAATTTTAACTGAGAACAATTTGCAAATAGTCAAATTTATCATATATTTAAAGAGAACCTATCATAATGTGTATCTGTGGTAGAAGAGAAATGTTAAAAGAAGGGGAAGAAGGAAATGCCAGAAAACAGATTTTTGGCTTTTTATAAGTGGAGGTACTTAGTATCCCAAGTTACAGTTTAAGTTTTTTGATAATTCACAGGACTTTCGTAAGAATTGTTTATAAAACTATTCATAAATATATATTGCTGTGATAGTAATCATAAGTGTCTGATAAACCTAAAAAAGACCCAAATAATAACGCTCTGCAGGAATATATCAAAACTAAGAGTTTAAATCTATTATAAAACTTATTCTACTTATGACGACCTTAAAAATCTATCTTAAAGCCTATAATGAGAACATTTGGTCTTAAACGAAAGGTTTTGTTAAACATTTAATGATACCACGAATGAGCTAATTTACCCTTGATTAACGACAGTTATAAAACTGTTTTATTTTAGAACATTTATTCCCAATGCTATTTAAATCGGTGTTGCTTGCAGCAAAGCAAAAGTGTTTTGCAAATTGTAGGAGACATAACTAAGTTTTATGTTATTTTATATTTCCTCAGTAAGCTTCTAGAAAATGGCCAACTGCAGCTTTCAAACGTTTACTGTTGAAATTTACAAAAATAACTCCTTTTACAATCCCATAATTTTTTTTAAGATTTGTAAATTTAAAAAAAAATTATTTTGTTTATTAATGTTATAAAACTGCATTAATTTAACTTGTATGCAATAAAGCAATGTTTTTACACAAAAAATAATGGAATAAATGTATTTGAATATGTTTTTCCAAAACTCTTAACAAAAGTAATAAATAAGTCATTAAAGACTTGTAAGCCTGTATAAAACAATTTAGATTTAATTAAAATCATATCGCCCTGGTTACAAATAAACCGTTTCATTCAGAACGTTTATAAAACCGCTTAGTATAATGTGGTTTTATGATTGTTGTGAATGTTTCCTCGCCTAAAATTCAAATCTAAATATTTTATAGTCTCTGAGCGCTGTAGTGTTTTTTAAATTTACTTCCAAATCTAAGACATAGTGAATGATAAGTGTATCCCTCTGGTGGTCAGTGCTACTACCCGTCAGACATCATTGATGTCTTAGTAACTGATAGCGACCTGCAAAGCAGGTACTAAGAGCTGCAACTTCTAACCCTGGTGGGCTAAACTATATACTGAATAAGACTTACAGGAAACAACTACTCGGCGGACAAAAGCCCTGAGCTGCATTGAATTAAACCTGCAGATCTTTTTTGGTAGCTAAAATCATTTGTAATGTAATGGAGAAGACAAATATTAATAACAAACTAGGCTAGCCTAAAGCAGACTAAGCAAGATAGACATAGTAAGTGATAAGTGTATCCCTCTGGTGGTCAGTACTACTATCCGTCAGACATCATTGATGTCTTAGTCGCTGATAGCGACCTGCAAAGCAGGTACCAAGAGCTGTAACCTCTAACCCTGGTGGGCTAAACTATATACTCAATAATACTTACAGGACTCACAACTACTCAGCGGACAAAAGCCCCGACCTGCATTGAATTAAACCTGCAAGTCTTGTTTGGTAGATAAAATCTGTCTGTCTTGCTAGAAACTAAGGAAGACGAGAGACGGACTATACCTGCTCTAGGAAATATCTGCTAAAAAAAAAAACAGAATGAAACATCCATACACAAATATTAATATTCTGTACTAATTTCCGCCATCACGGCGGGCGCGGTGGGAAGAAAATTTATATATAACAAGAAAAATCACAGTAATTTGAAATAGATTTCGCTATATAATCTGATTGTGGCGTGGAAAAACGTTAAAAATAATGTAATTTGTTCCTAAAAATTTACCAACAAAAATGGAGTTTGACGTTTTTGGAAAATGTTCATCTTTCTGCCGCTGTAACTCGTTACATATTAGACTAACAAAAAAATTGTAAGGAATTTTGTCGTCTTTAACTTTGCCCTTGACATTTCTCTTGTTAGATCAATCGGCGCGGAGTTATTTAAAAAAAACCCAGTTTTTTGCACCTTTCATTCAAGATGGCGGCTCGCACCTCCCCCAAGGTCGAAAACTTGGATTTTTCATCAGGGTCCCAACCTAAACAACATATGTCAAAATGGTTTCTATCCCACCTTTTGTAAGGCAAGAGCCTTTTCTGTCTTTATTGACTGGAGTATTAAGCAAATAACCTTTCATATTTTTAGATTCACCTAATATGGAAATAAAAATATACCTAGAAAAAATAAATTGATTAAAATAAATTCACAACAAAAAAAAAACAAAAAATCTCTTACTGAAAGACAAGTTGAATATAATTTTATTATAATTATTATGGGTATCACTATTGATAAAGGTTGGTGTATTCATATTGGATACGCGGCCATGCGATAGAGGTGGACATGACTCCTTTCTTAAAGTTAGACTCACAATGGAATCGTATCTCAATTTTTACGTTTCGATTCATTATTTTTTACAATAAAGTGATGAAACGTAAAGAATTTAGATAATAGTAGTATTAATAAAATTAAAATTTAATAAATGCATTGGAATTTAAAGTAGATAGTTTAAATTATTATAAAATCCTAAAATAGCAAGTTTTTATCTTGTTACTTATGTCACAGACTCTGTGCTTATGTAATCTGCGATTAAGCATAAATTTTACTACTATAAATAAGTATTACTCACAACCTACACAACTTTTTTCTGTGCATTATGATGAAACATTCAGTATTTACTGAATTTTTAAACAGTTCAAGAATATGTAATGAACATTTTATAAATAAAACAAATACATATTTAAAAATATGTGATTTTTAACCGTTGAATTCTGACAGAATATGAAAACAAAAAATCGTTTGTTCAATAATAATAATAATAATAATAATAATAAAATAATAATAGTAATAATAATAGTATTTATTGATCCCTTTATAATACCTTTTTACAAGGATATACAATATATTGTTAGCGTCCTTTTTGATGTTAGATATTTTTTAAAAATATGTAATACGCAGGTTTTAATTTTAATTTTATCGTTATGCTGATTTCCAATATTGACATAGGTCGATACGTGGTGATGTCATATTATATACAAATGTGAGCTATAAAGAATGTTTTTAATTTTGTCACGTATCGACGAGGCTTATATAGAAATAAGAATAAAATGTATCAGATGAAAAATAGAAACAGAAGCGATGATAGTTGAATAGCTCGACTTTTGTTATTAATTTTATTAAAGTGTTTTTACCCGAAAAAGTGCGTTTTGATTGTTTGGTGCTTTTAGTTCAGGTGTGGGGTATAGTAGCACATGTGCCCAAATAAAACAATTAACTGTTTTGTGTTGTGTTTGTGACTTTGTGCTGGATAGATAGGACTAACAATTATTACTGTAAGTTAGACATTCTTTATTCGTAAATATTGAACGATAAGCAGGCTGTTTCATAACTTACATATACGTGCTGGCTGAACTAGTATGTCGCTACAGAAATGTGCAACGTCGCCGTCGTCATCGTCGGTCGACGGAGACCATGCCCATGGTTCCAAGAGACGCCGTACTCGTACGCCGTCGCCGAGGCCGTCACCGTAGACTTCGCGCGTTGCAGAATCCAGTCGACTACGTAGTCTAGAATCTGGGGAATCAGATAGAACGCCTGGAAAACTTGGTTGAACGTTTAATTAGATCACAGAGCAGTATGAGTTTAACTCAAAATTCAAATCCTAATTCAGCAAACAACAACACATCTGGCGTAAAATATGTGGCACGCGAAAACTGTATTCCAAAATTTTGCCCGGAAACTTCAAAGTTCTCTGCGAAGAAATGGCTGTATAAAATAGAACAATTAGCAGAAATGCACGATTGGGACGATCGCAGTAAAATTTATCACATGCAGGCAAGACTGGACGGACTTGCAAAAAGTTGGTACAATAACTTAACTGATTACAATCATTCGTAGAAGACATGGAAATGACTTTTGAAGCGTACATTTCCTACTCACGTAGATTTTGCTACATCAATAAAAGAAATGATTAGCCGGGTAAAGTTACAGGATGAAACAATGGCGTCTTATTATGTCAGTAAGATGGAACGTCTACACCTATGTGAAATTACAGGCAAGAAAGCAGTTTCTTGTATTATTGATGGCCTGCATGACAAGGGTGTACAAAATAATGCTCGAGCTGGACGTTACGAAACACCTGGAAAATTATATAAGGAATTTCTTTCTATTGAACAAGAGAAACATCCTAGAGAAGAGAGACGAAAGAGACGCAGTGGAATATATCACGAAATGAAACATAATAATAGTAATAATAATAGGACATTCACTGGTAAAAATTTTAAAGGACAGAAAAAGGTGGCCTCGACTAGTAGTGTCAAACTACAACTGTTCTCAAAAAAGGTCACTTCTCGACAACACGCCCAATGCCACGTAAAGAATGTGGAATATGTAAACGACTGGGGAATGAAAGTGGAACCTGCTCATGAAAGAAAAATACCCTAATAATCTCGCCTAAAGCGTCCGAAAAATTTGACAAATTGTATTTCGTAGATTGTGTAGTAAATGGCAAAGCTACAAAAGGTTATTTGGATTCCGGAAGTGGAGCTGTAACGATACGACAAGGTGATGCAGAATTTTTGAGGATACAGTTACAGCCAAGCACAGTAGTGATCCGAGGATACGCAGGAGAAACTGTACGAGTTTTGGGGGAGGCTGACGTTACTATCGAAATGTATGGAGCCAAAGTGGAGGTCACGGCATTTATTGTACCAAACGAGGTACAGATGATACCAATTATGATAGGACAACCCCTAATAAATCACCCTGACGTAGTGGTGACTTTGGAGATGGTTCCGTTCGAGTTTATAATAAGACAGACGTTGTCTTACCACAGGTGGACGACATGTCGCCAAGAAAGTTACCATTGTGGGCAACGGAGGCAACGGTTATTCCACCTAAGACTGTAGGGTATGTGAACGTCATAACCCATGACGACTATAATGGTTCGGTTTATGTTGAAGCTACACGAAGAATATGGGAAGGGACCTCCTATTATGTTGGCCGTTGCGTTATGCAGCCCAATGTGAACGGTTTAATTATTGCAAACACCTCTAACTTTCCCTTAAACGTTAAGGAGAAACAAATCATAGTACGTGCTGATGAATGCCAGGAGGAATCAGTCAACGATCCCTTGGTAAGTACTTTTGATTTTAATGTAACTGATGTACAATACGAAGTAATAACGGGAAAAGATTTAAATGTTGACGTTGACGTTCCCGAAAGAGTCAGAAATCAATTGTGGTGTTTTTATATTGTTGACGTTAAAACAAATATACGCACACAATTTTTTTTCTGAAGTACAAACGTATATGTATACATAAGTTTATTAGAACAATTACCAAATTCATTACAATTAAAATATGAAGAAATTTTCGCAGATACAAAACGTTATGAACATGGAATTTTAAATGGTATCGGAACTATTTGGAAAGCAATAACAGGAAACTTAGACGCCTCAGACGGCGAATTTTATACAGAGTGTATCAACAAATTATCAAATGGAAAATTTAATGAAAAACCAAATTTCAGTAACCACCACTGTTATAAAAAATTTCAATGACACTATTCAAAAATTACGAATAGATAAACATACTTTTAATGATGATATACAAATAATACAAAAATCTATTTTTGTGTTATTTTTTTGTATTATATTTTGATATTGTAAGGGTGAAAAAGATTCTACTCAATTAAATCAAATTTCGATAAGAAATTATTTAATTAAGAAAATATAAAACGAATACACGTCTTAACACTTGCAATGCAAATCTCAAAATAATCTAGTCTTATTATTTTTGAAATATTTGGTTGAAACGCTTATCAAATATCAATGGCACTGGTTACGCATGTGCAACCCAAACATGGTTATTTATTGGAGCGTCGGCAGTCCTTTGGGTTTCACCGCTAGTGACCTTCCATCGATGTAAGTTAATATAATACATCGACTACATTAAATATTTCAGACTCTATAGGATTTTTAAATTCAAAATTAAAAGTACTAGATATTTGTGAAAATTTAATGGAAAGTTTCGTGTACTTAGAAAAACGAGTTAAATGATATATTAAATGCAATAACTTTTGCTAGATTAAAACTAATTCATAGTTTAATCATAACCCCAAAAGATTTAGTTTTATCATTGCAGCAAATTTCCCAAAGTTTACACAAAAAAAAAAAAATAATTTGCCTTTAACAGCATCAAGTGCAAAAATTGCACAATATCTTGAAATAATTGAATTACAAGCTTTTCAAACAGAATCAAAAATTATTTTTATATTAAAAATTCCACTAGTAGAACCAGAACTCTAAAATATTTACAAATTATATCCTATTCCAATTTTAGACAACAGAACCAGACTTCATCATATTTTAAGTATTTCACAAAAATACATAGCAAAAGATGATGATTCTTTGATGCTTATACCAATGACGAATTTAAATAATTGTAAAACTTTAGATCATCGTCCGAAACTTTTTTTTCAAATGTATTACCATATCCAATTGATAGTGACTCAATTTGTGAAGCTCAAATATTAAAAAAAAAAAAAAAACAATAATTTTAACAGAAACATGTCAGTCAAACTGAGTACTAGCAAAAAATTATAATATACAAGAGTAGAAGAAAATACTTGGTTGATTTTAGTATCAGAACCTTTAACTGTGACAATTAAATGTAAAAATCAAGATCCTATTACAAAAATAATTTATAAAACTTCAATTTTGCAACTTACTATAACTTGTAGTGCATATATAGAAATTACAAAAGTACAACCAACATCAAAGCATGTCGAAAGTTTTGTTAGTTCTGACATAATTAGCATTTTTGGTGTACCGAAATGATTGATTACTGACAGGTACTGCTTTTACGAGTAAACGTTTTACTAGTTTTTGTAAAAATTATAATGTAAAACTTATACATAACGCAACGGCTACACCCAGAGCTAATGGACAAGTGGAACGGTATAACCGTAGCATTCTAGCAGCATTATCGGCTACGTCCGTCGATGATGAGAACTAGGATAACGAGGTTGCAAAAGTCCAATGTGGATTGAACACAACCAGAAATAACACGACTGGGGAAAGTCCCTTTTATATGTTATTTGGTTACGTACCAAGAAGCATACACGACGCATTTCTGTTGTCAGACGTTGACACAGAACCACACGAACGTGCGAACGTCGCACACGTACGACAACTTGCAGGAGAACGTCTCCGGTTAATGCAAGAACGTGAAAAGTCACGTTATGACGAAAGACGCTCCAAACCGAAATCGTACACGGTTGGGGATTTGGTCTTAATTAGGCGGGAACGTCCCCATAACGATGGCACTAGTAGAAAACTACTGCCTAAATACGATGGGCCCTTCACGATAACGAAAATCCTGGATCACGACTATATGTGGTTCAAGATATGATAGGCTCAACGAGAGCTAAAAGTACCTACGTCGGTATTTATCCCTTGCAGGAGAACGTCTCCGGTTAATGCAAGAACGTGAAAAGTCACGTTATGACGAAAGACGCTCCAAACCGAAATCGTATACGGTTGGGATTTGGTCTTAATTATGCGGGAACGTCCCCATAAAGATGGCACTAGTAGAAAACTACTGCCTAAATACGATGAGCCCTTCACGATACGAAAATCCTGGATCACGATCGATATGTGGTTCAAGATATGACAGGCTCAACGAGAGCCAAAAGTACCTACGTCGGTATTTATCCATCTGATAAATTAAAACTGGGGCAGCTCCGAATCTGATGATTCCAATGCTGACGAAGAGTCTTCAGTAGATGCTAGAGACCAAGTTCTCGACGGAAGTGACCTTCTAAGAAAATAAGATTTATCTTAAAAAAATATCGTAACCTAGGGTAAACTGTATTTAGTCTTTAGCTAGTAACCTAGGGTAAACTGTATTTAGTTTTTAGCATATAGTGTTGTGTGCATCTCTGTATGTTTCTCGCGGACGAGAAAAATATCAGGTTGGCCGAACTGTTAGCGTCCTTTTTGATAAGTTAGATATTTTTTAAAAATATGTAATACGCAGGTTTTAATTTTAATTTTATCGTTATGCTGATTTCCAATATTGACATAGGTCGATACGTGGTGATGTCATATTATATACAAATGTGAGCTATAAAGAATGTTTTTAATTTTGTCACGTATCGACGAGGCTTATATAGAAATAAGAATAAAATGTATCAGATGAAAAATAGAAACAGAAGCGATGATAGTTGAATAGCTCGACTTTTGTTATTAATTTTATTAAAGTGTTTTTACCCGAAAAAGTGCGTTTTGATTGTTTGGTGCTTTTAATATACAAACAAAAAAGCAAGTATAATGTTTGTACGAGTATTTATTAGCAAAAGGCGAAATTTGCGTCATATATAAATATAAGAAGCACCAAACCTGGAAAAGCCAGCACTACCAGCAATACTCACATACTTGTACAACACACACAACCACGCCCGCCCCCACGCACGGACGTACGAGCACCCGCACACACACAATTTAAACAAATTTGTATCTATCATTAAGATCGGATCTAAAAAGATTTAATAAAATTATAAACATACCAGATGTATCTAAATTTGCAAACAACAATATGTGGCCAAACCAGTCAAAAACTCTAAGAAAGACTGCGTCTACCTGATTTCCATTGACTAGTATTTCAGATATATATTGAGTTCTTTCCACAAGGCCAGATATAAAACCATGCTGGTGTGTAGGTATTAAATTTTCAGTATACAAATAAACACACCTCAGATATATCTATGGAAATAAACATGGTCATAATGATAATTTCAAAAACTTTACATTACAGATAATAGCAATTGCCCTGTAGTTAGAAATTCGTTAATGCTTCCTTTCTTAAAAAATGAGGCATATTCTTGACTCTCTCCACAATGAGGTAATTTACAACATTTAAGCATAAAATTAAATATGATATACACAATGGGCAAAAAAACGGTACAGATTTTATAGCCTCGTATTTCCAATCATATTCTTTTAGGTTTTAGGTTTTTGTGAGTTCCACTGCGGCCATTAGCAGATCTATTGTAGATATAATATTTAGTAAAGTCACATGTTTTATTGAAAAATTAAATGCTTACACTTTGGAGATTGAAATTATTTGTTACGTCAATTTGTACCTGTCATTAAAGTTTTCGTTGTTGATTTATCGAGACCCTGAAGAAAATGATATGCTTAACTAAAGACGATAAAATTTTTATTGCACATTTGTTTCAATTTGACCATTTACAATCTGTAAACAAGCATCCTCAAAAAAGGTTACTATAAAATGTTACGAGCAGATAAATGGTCGTTTTGAAACAAATGTTTAATAAAAATTTTATCGTCTTTAGTTAAGCGTACCATTTTCTTCAGGACCTCGATGAATCAACAACGAAAACTAAAATGACATTTACAAACTGACGTAATAAACAGACAACCAAGTAAATAAAACATAAGTCATTATTGCCTACTAATTTTGTTACAGATTTAATTTCACGTTAAAGCGACGCGACGTTTTTAAAAACTCCTGTTTTCGCATCCTTTATTAAAGTGAAATAAAATCGAACTGAAACTGTATTTTTGCAAATAAAATGTTTTCAATTTCCAAAGTGTAAACATGTTTGAATTGACTAATTATTATTGGAAATACGAGGATAAGAAATCAGTATTGTTTTTTTTTGTCCACTGTGTATAAGGGTTTGGCAAATATTTCTGCAAGCAATAAGCAAAATTTCTCTTAACAATTAAATTAAAGTTTGTCACTAGAATATTTATTACCTTTTTTTTTAATTATTATGTTTTTAAAATAATGATTCAATGATATAGGTAATATTTTCATCTAAACAACTTACACGAATAATTTAAAGCTGGGTACAGACATGCAACAGAACTTCGTATCGTAACACCGTCGCGTAACTAGTGTGGACGGCACCGCGCAACAACGAAACATCGAGGCGTCCCATCGCTTGTCGGTATTAGAGCGTCACATCAAAGGAATAATACGGACTGATGTTGCACCACTAGTTTGCATGTCTGTACCAACCAGCCAACCTTCAAACAGCTCTGGCCATTCGTAATCATACCATAGTCGTACTTTTTATCCATACTTTTCAAACCCTGGGACGCCATATACTCAACCTCAACAATGTGAGAATAGCCAGGGAGTCAATTATACTTCGCAGCAATCACCGCTGCCGTCTCCTGCATATACTTATGGTAGTTCAAGCAATTATTCAACTACAAGTGACACTACTCCAGGCGATTCCTTTTTACAACAGCAGTTATTAGATATTATGCCTGACAGGGAAGTACATTTTATAGACAGTTAAAATACTTACTTTGTTTTACATATTTTTGAATAAATATTTAATTTCTTACCTGTATATTATCTTTTAATCCTTCGACGATAGCTTTATATGGGGTTTACATGCAGCTAAAGTGTGCAGGGAAATGGGCAGCGCGAGTATGTAAACACGTCGCTCGCGCTGCCACTGCTCATGCCAGAGCGCTGTCGCCGCGGCAGTTTCTACGTCCTCCACACGTACCAGCTGTATGTAAACCACAGGGCTGTGATGTAAACAGTCACTTGCTTCAAGGCTGCTATAGGGCAGGACAGCGGGCAGCGCGAGTAGCAGCGGCAGTGGCTGCATATAAAGCTAGTATTACACACTTCGGGAACTATAGCGCTTATTGACTGTTTTGAAATTTTAAAACGGTATTGTAGAGTGGTGTAGGAATCACCAGTCGCTAAAAACCGAAGTGTTACTGCCAACCTTTCTTGGACAGAAATTGCTCTTCTCCATTTGGTATCTTTGCGTGTTATCTTTGGTCCAATTACATTAATCAAGTACTCAAAATCTGTTGGGGACATCCCGGTAAAGTTTTTATAAAGGCCTCTAATTGCTTGAAATTTCAAATCCAATAGTAAACTGCTTCCACTGTATACACTTCTACTATACAACTGTGTCTGCCACCAGCGTCTTGGTGCCCGGCGTATTTTTTTCTTAACCAAGTAATGCATTAATATATAAGCTGCTGCAGCAACCTCCATCTTCGATCGCGGTTGGAACGATAGTATGTTCTGCTAACATGATACGCGACGATATTCTGATACGCTTGAATCACTGAACATGCGTAGCTTCGACGCGTAACAAAAATTGTTGCGCGACGGTGTTACGATACGAAGTTCTGTTACATGTTTGTACCCAGCTTAAAGTGACGAAAGTAAAGGCGGCCATTTGCAATAATTTGAATTAAAACAGTAGTGTACTTTTTTGTACATAAAAGACGTAATAGAATATATTACTCAAATTATTTGATGTATGTTTCAACGTTTATGTTTCTTCTACTTGCTAAATGTAATAATAATGTAAAATATTGAAAAATAAAAGTAAAATTGACTACTAAATATAACCTTCACTTTCCTAGCGAGTTATACGATACCCTGCATGTGATTTGCAAATCAAACGTAATCAGCAACATTAGGACACTACTGCAATGAATAATTCCATAAAAGCATCTGTTTCGTGCAAACTTTTAAGATATGTAGGAAAAAACATTACAACCTCATAAATGTCACAAAGTACAGCTGTTTGAAAATGTCACTAGATTTATAAGTTCGTCAATATTCCGATAGGGGGGAACAGGGATTTTAATGATGTTGGTGGCGGTAAAATTTATGAATGACATTATGTTTATGAATGCAAACTTCATCATAAATGTTTATTTGCTATATATGTATAATTATTGCACTAACGTCTTTAGTGTATTTTTTTGTATTTTATGACTTCTTGTCGGGAAGTAAATACTAGGTACGTTTTTTTTTTTTCATTGGTTCATAAATTAGCTCCTCATTTCCTCCTTTTCTCAATGACGTTATAAGTGTTTTTTATGCATTTCTTCTTGGTTTTACATTTTTTTTATTTGTAACATTCATTATTAGGTGAATATTGATCGGTTTTATTGTGTGGGTGATTTTCGTGGTATTTCGGTTTCGGTTTGAAAGTTTTCATCATCAGTTGTTTTTTTTTAATTATTATATTGTTGGATGATTCAATCGTTTCATATGGGTATTTTTATAATTATTTAATTTCGACCTTAAAGGTTTCATCATCAGGTGTTTTTTTAAATTATTATATTTTTGGATGATTCAATCGTTTCATGTGGGTATTTTTATAATTATTTAATTTCGATCTTAAAGGTTTCATCATCAGGTGTTTTATTTTAATTATTGTATTTCTGGATGATTCAATCGTTTCGTATGGGTATTTTTATGATTATTTAATTTTGGTCTTAAAGGTTTCATCATCAGGTGTTTTTTAAAATTATTATAATCAATCGTTTCATGTGGGTATTTCGATCTTAAGATCGAAATTAAATAATTATAAAAATACCCACATGAAGCGATTGTATCATCTAACAATATAATATTAAAAAAAAACACCTGATGATGAAACCTGTAAGATTGAAAGTAAATAATTATAAAAATACCCAGATGAAACGATTGAATCATCCAACAATATAACAATTAAAAAAACACCTGATGATGAAAACTTTAAAATCGAAACCGAAAATCACCCACACACGAAAACCCATTAGCATCCACCTAATAATGAAAATTACAAATAAAAAAAAACGTAAAAAACACGAAGAAATGCATAAAAAACGCTTATAACGTCATTGAGAAATAGCCAATACGGTCATAGCTTTTTCGCTTAAATTCCTAGAAAAGAGGTAAACTGTTTTCTGAATTTATCGGAATAGTGGACCTAGTTGGTCCACATTTATGCATTTATGTTGCATTTATTTATTCCCACTAAATGTGTGGTGCACTGTATCATATAAAATAATAGAAAATTAACATAGCCGCGACATCTAATTGAAAAATGATAACCTTTAGTTCAAGTTATGAATAATGGGGTATCTAACTTCACCTTAAGCTACAAAAATTCGAATATGAAATATAAAGTTAAAAATATTTAAGATTTAATATTGATAATGTAAATTTCTCTTGTGCTTTAAGATTTTTACATGGCAGTGGTCACGTAACATGAAAGAGTGGCATTATTTAGAAATGTTTTATTTTAGGAACGCGAGCATGAATGCACATGAACGCGATGAATATTATACAAATATATCGCAGATCACTGAAAATTATTTTGTCATGTTCGGTCTGCTGTTTCTTGAAAAATATTTGTTCTTAATTTTTCTTTCGTATTATTGCCTTATATTGAGATAAGCAAGTGTACTGAAGTTATTGAAATTTGAATTAAGAATTATTAGTTTTATCACAATATTTTTTACATAGAAACATTTGTGATGGTACTAATATTGTTACCAATGTGATCTGTTAGTTGTTTGATCAGTCATGGTTTGATGTGTTCTAAGGTCTCAGTCTCTCAGTGACAGCTGCCTACTGTCACTTTGTTAAATTGATACATAATACCAAAGTTTTCACCTGTGGTGAATATGTAAATATTTTGCAGGTCGTTAACAATTATTTTGTTAGGTTATCAGATGTTTTCCGAAAGATTTGATTTGGAAAAAATCTGCAATAATCCTTTTTTTTTGTATTATCTTATATTGATTTAAACAAATCTACTGAAATTGTAGGAACTTGGACAGAATTACTAATTTTTATCCAAATTTTTTTTTCATTAAAACATTTTTGTTGGTACTAATCTCGGTACTAATGTTCTCTGTTCGTCGTTTGATGAGTATCATGGTTCAATGTGTTCAAAAGTTTCAATGAAAGTAGTTGTTAATTATCACATAACACCAAAGTGTACCACCCATTTCCACCTGGTAAAAGGAGACCAGAGACGTGTAAACAAATTCATAACGAAACCTAACTCTTATTCGTTACTTTAGGGTATAGAGTAAGGAATGTCAATCAACGTATAAACTAAACTTCACCGAAATGCAACAAAGTAAAAAAAAAAAATCGAAACTAAAGTTTGTTTCGAAATGCAATAATACGAGTATATCAAAACTTGTAACGGAACGTATAATGACGAACCCTGTACTGAAATGCAACAACGTAACGAAATAACAAAAGTAGTGGTGTAGTAGTTTAACGAAACTTACACTTTTTAAAGTAAATTGAACGAAAATAGATCATTTTGAGATATTAATTTTTATAAATTTTCGTTATCATGTTTTGTATTTGATCATCATAATAGTATATATAAATTTTCATTAAACTTTATTCTAATATTATGGTTCGATCACCTATATTTTATCTGTATTGTATGCTATATATTAAGTATTATGACTATTATATAATTTAAGTGTATCTATACATACAGTAAATGCTACGTATGATGTACAATATGTGGATGTATGTATAATGTTATTTTGTTTGATACACATTTTGAATTTAAAATAACTGATGTGGCCAGCACATAACTTTCTTATACAAGTATATATCATCCTGATCTAAAAAAAGCATCCTATTTAATTCTTCACTTACCTCAATTAAATTTTAATAGCCTACTTTGAATTGTTTCATTAAAATTTTCAGTAATAATTCATGTCATATATTTTAAAAATTTCTTCTTATTGATATTGACATTTTTGTAACTAAATTAGACCTTTAAAATGTCAAACTGTTAAATTTATGCTAACCCCATTTTATGAGGCCAAATGTGTAAAATATTTCAGTTTACATCAGCTTTATTTAAGTACTTGGAAAATATATATATTTATATGGCTTAATATTGTAGACATGATTTATAATCTTCCATCAAGAATATATTTTTTTATAAAGGCAAATGCAAAAAAGTTTGGGTCCCGTGGACCTCCTTTCAGCTGGCCAATTTTGCTTATCACCGAATTTATAATTGTCTAGGCCTTTAGAACATGTGTATCAAATTTGAAAGCTTTATCTCAAAAACTGTGACTTCTATTGCGATACTACAGACATGCCGACAGTTTTTTTTCTATAAAGTTATGTTTTTTCATTATAATTCGTCAAGATTCATCCAGAAATGCAATAAAAAAATTTCATTTTTGTACCTTTTTTCTTCTTTCATTCATTATGGCTCTTCTGGTGGTACCACATTCATCAAATTTAATGTGTCGTATAAAATGTTGTTGAAAATCTTACCTGCCAAATTTGGGAAGTCTCCCACTGGTATTTTTTGAGTTATCGTGGACACACACACATACGCACGCGCACTCGCACGTGCACCCGCACGCGCACCCGCACGCGCACCCGCACGCGCACCCGCACGCGCACCTGCACGCGCACCCGCACCTGCACCCGCACGCGCACTCGCCTGCGTACTTCACGCACGCCCGCACGCGTACTTGCACACACACCCGCACGCGTACTTGCACGCACACCCGCACACGCACACCCCCCGCGTTCGCACACGCACACCCCCGCACGCGCACACCCGCTCACGCACACCCCCGCACAACCACCCACCCACCCCCCCACACACACGCACGCACGCACGCACGCACGCCCGCACGCACGCACGCACGCACGCACACACACACACACACACACGACAGACACCATTCGGAAAATAGAATAGATTCAGAAGAGTTCAAAACGTATATATCAATCAAAATCTCGAGGTCGAAAAATGGGAAAAAAATGGGTCATCCAAATTTCATTCAATTATTTTGAACAATTCTGAGGAATATTTATTTGGGGCACTTATTAAGTTATTTTCGCATCCCTACACAAAACACCTAGGCCAGTTAATAAGGGCTTTTAGATAGCATTAATTGCAAATAATCTAAATTTTTGTATACACGTAGAATTTAAGGTTCTAATCGACATCCAATATTTTTCTGACAATTTTTGAAAAATGGCGCCATCTCTAATTTGCCTTGCTTACCGTATATCTAGCGATAAAAATAGTTGAGCTCCTGCGCAAAACTTGACAAGCCCTCGATATATTCTCCAAAATATAACAATTCCATGTATTCTAAGAGAAAGTGTCTTTAGGTAGACAGCTTCTAACATTTCCACGACTACACTAGCCAACTATGAACAATGATACATTTTCAATCTATTTATAAAAACATCAGGACTTGTACAATTTTGATAAAGAAGAGTGGACTTGTTTAGGTCTGCATTAACTAATACAGGAACTTGTTTACTTTTGTTAAAAACAACAGGTATACAAAAAAACTACACTACTTTCTGCAACCGAAACAAGACTTCCTTCACTTTGCAAGATATAAAAACACAGACAAAAATACTAGAGTAAAATTTTTTTATTTGAGAAAATTTAATGAATAGTGATTACTTGTATTTTCTGTGTATCTGCGCTACCATCTGAAATCTGTGATCCATAAATCACGACTATCCTGAAAATTTAGAAAGAGACGTATTCTTTGCGTATTGTCTGGTAGACGATTTGAGTAAAAATAGAAGAGGAGATAACATTTAAGTGGTGGGGGTAAGAAAATCACTAGACGGAAGTCGCCATTATGAGAGCCCATTTTGTGATAGGTTACGGTTGTTGAAGTCGTTGAAGGCAGAAGCCACTCTTATATTTTCGGTGTTACTTTATGTTTGTTTATTATTTTAGTGAATATATTGTGCAGTGAGCTTTCGAAACGTGTTTAGAATATTTTTGGAAGTATATACTTTTTATATCTGCGTATGCATTTAAATACAACAAAAAATGGTTACTGGCGTATCTTGTGAAATTTCACATAAGGCAATCAAACAAGGCATTTTCTTTCATCCGTAAGTATTTCTTGTTTAGATGACTATTGAATGATATTTAGTTTTAGTTTTTTGTATATTTTAATAATTTTTAAGGCTAAATTTAGTCAAAGTCAAATATACCACAATTTATTATAATAAATATTCTACTGTAAAATACTTTCCTTGTATGTCTGTTTTACTTTATATACTTAGGTTTTAGTAATATAATAATAATAATAAAAAAAATATTATTTTATTTAATCAAAATGTAATGTTACGCCACTGGACTGTGTAGACTGGTTAGATGAGACTGGAATTGTATGGGAACGGCCGGGAATATTCTGGAATGCCCTAGACCGGGTGAATGGATGTATAAATAAGACGCACGGTGGGCCGAGAATCTTAGTCTTAAGTTGAACGTGAACGAGTAAAGAAGAAATAAGAAAGAGACTTATGTGTTCAAGTGTGATTATAGTTAAGACAGTAATTAATCTATTGTTGTTAATTGTTAATTAGTAAATAAAGTAGTGAGTTAGTGTTAGCTCGACTTTCAATCAACGAATCTACGGGGATAGGTGTTTGTGTGGATAGCAAACACGTAACAGTAAGAATACAAAAATATTTTGTTTTATTTACCCAACTGAAATATTATAGACGTTACGCCTCTGTACCGGAAGTCAGCCATTACGAGAGGCCACTTTTGTATAAAGCCTCATTTTCATTACATTATATCCTTATATCTTTTTACTCAAAGGGTAGACGAAAGAATTTGTAAAAAAAATAATGGCAGAAGCTGTCGATGGCGTATGTGAGGACTTGTTCAGTGTTGCATGTGCAACTGTGAAATTCACATTTAGGACCTACTAAAAATATTTATAGGTATGATAGCCTGTATAACACTAAAGTTTGGTTATAGTAGGTGTAACGAACTTTGTTTTACAGCTTCTTGTCATGTAAGCCTTATACAAGGTTATGTATTTCTTTTGGTTATATATTTAGTAATTTCCCTTAGTTTATAATGTTTGTATTTCTTGATTTACTAAGCGTTTGTTTATTATGTTGCAGCTCTCCAGTCTCTGAAAAATTCTACGTTCTCTAGAAATTAAGATACACATTTGTTTTTATTATAATAACCTAACTAGTTTATCAATTATACTTTAGTTTTAATGTATAATAATTTTAGATTAGTAGGTAACCCATACTTACTTTGATGATTAAGCATTTAAACATTTCCTTTAATTCAGTTTAGTTTATTTAACCAAATTTATCATTATGCAATTTATGAAATCAGCTGTCAAGCTGTATCGACCTTTAACATTGATCATGGATAATAAACGAGCATTGATTAACAAGTGACATACTTCTTTACTCTGTTTGATTTGCACCTAAGCTCAGGTAACTGATAGATTTTATTTATAAAAATGTTATTGTAATTATTAAACCATTTTCTTTATTAACTTAATTTCAGTAAAGATCTTAAGTTTGTTTATGATTGAGTACTTTGTTGTTGAGTACTTTTTTTATATATAAATCTGCGTTTGGTATTTTCAGGTCTATTAGGTTGGCAACTCTGCCGCATTTCCTGTATTAATCAAGTTTACCTTATACCTAGGGAGCTGTAAAATATCATTCGATTTTAATATCTGAACTGGTAAAGATCATAGTTACTCATCAACTCGGTTTAATAAGTTATTTCGTTAGCTATTTTTGATTACCGTTTACCGCTTTCATCATCAAAGAGGTAATTATTGTTTTATTTAGGGATTATTGAAACATTTGATTAAAAATAAGAATTTTTTTATTCGTTTTTTTCTTTTTTACATTTAAATATTCTAGTATTAATACCATTTTTTCCTTTATTTTATCTTATTGCAATTCAGTTCATACCAGTAAAACTTAAAATACCATTAAAACTCTAGTTGAAATTCTTACATTTTGTAATGAAACTTATTGGTCGTTTCGTATATCTATAAAACCTACGTATCATATATTGGATATAAAACTGAGGTATTGTTGTAAAACTTACAACAATTAATACAACTAAAAGCTATAAGGCTTATCCGAAGATAATAACGTCAGTACTCATTATCTATAATTTTTTTCATAATTATCTTTATAAATAATTATTCATGGGTTCTGTGAATTAGTAGTAAACTAAATTAACTTCAACACTACTTACGGGACTGGATTGCATGTAGGACATAGTAGGTTTTGCCAAAGACTGGAGAGTGTCGCCAGATAGCATCGCTGGATAGTTACCCCGAGACGGAGAGGTTTCCCTGTCCCGAGACTTCCCTAGGCTTGGTGAGACCGTATCGTACGATTGTTTCGCATTATTTAAATTTCTTGTTCATCTGTTCTTTTTTTGTACAATTTTTTAACACTAGCATACTGTGTGCCTTATTTAGATTTAAAAATTTAATTTATATTTTTTTCGTAATTTCAAAATTTGTTTTGTGTACCATTTCAACAGATTTTTAAAAATATATTTTTATCCACTTTTAATTTGTATTTTTTTGTTTTCTATAAAAAGGGTTTGTCTATAGGAACCTGATGCTGTGTGGTGAGAGGTTTTTAAACATAACTTACTATAGGTGGCGCCTATGAGTAACACCTAATAATTAATAACCTATTTGCCACGCAGAAACCAGTTGCTAGTGACCTGATAACCTAGAGGGAGCCCTCCTACCCCTCAAGCCTCCCGACTTAAACCAGTTTGCCGTTAGCACCAATGTTCTGTATACTTCTACACAAGTTCATTCTTAAGGAAGCACACGGCACATCTGCGTAGACGTATAACCACATAATATGTAAACATTGGACTTGTTCAACTTTGCTATAAATTAAACACTTTAAGATAAATTAATAATAACATCGGCACTTGTACAGTTCTGCTTTTCAGTTGTTACCAAACGTAAAGAAAATTTCTTATAAAAAAAGTATATAAGTATTTCCCCCCAACTCAACGGTTAACTGCCAAATACGCCAAGAAGCGGATAGTTTATTAGTTTTCTCGATTTCGCTGTTTTAAAATATAGATAATCTACGCAAGAAGGTCTGAAAATAAATATCACGTAGTATGTCCAGTAGGCCACTCGACAAAACTAAACATTAAATTTATTCTCTACAAATTTGCTAATAACTATTTTAGACTTGCACTAAGCGAGATGTAAGGATATTTTGGCGCTATTTTTTAGAAATAGCGGCGAACGCCACACCTACTTTTATCAAACAAGTATTTGATGTTGATAGCGACCCAAAATCCACATGTATACAAAAATTCAGTTCTCTTAGAATTAATGCAATCAAGTTACATCTTTTAGTTCTCTAACGACTGGCCTAATCATTTATTTCACGATTCATACATGTCTTACTGTTTACACCAAATTAATGACAATAAGAGGAATAATGGTGGCAAACACAAGGTGCTTTGTTGATGTGAGTTGGCATTAAATATTTGTTTTGACTTTATATCTATTTTAAAACGGTTATAGAAAACTTTGAAAGTAATAAATAGTAATAATTACAGCTGCAAATCGTTTCTCTGTATAATGGTCGTAGAGTACAGATGTACTTACTGTCGCCGGCATTCACCTTGACCGCGAAACTCTTTCTCCAGTCCAGTCTATTATTAGATTTCGAGTTGTGTACACGTTAAGTCACTTGGGCGTATTGCATATTGTTTTTGTGTTTTTATTTTATTTGTTGTACTGTATTGTTGATATTAATTTAATAATAAAGCATGGCAGAAGTACGCAGGGGTAGAAAACGGCCATTTACTGACAAAGTGAATAAATTCATAGGTGAATTCCCGGATTTATTCTATGATGGTGCTAAAATAATTTGTAAAGTGTGCAAGAAAGATTTGATGTGCTGGGATAAGCGTGATTGTGGACTTCTCGTAAATATTGTACACCATAAAAATAAAAAAAGGCGTGCCTTCGACAACACAGTTTATGTTTGATTTACTATTAATGCTGATTGCCTGTGATGTTCTGCTGCACATACTCGATAAACAACCATTTTGAGAGTTCTGGAATAAATACAATGCCCAGGTGAAGTTACCAAGTCGCACAACGTTATGAAACTATCTACCAACTGTACACGTAAACATGGTAAATAAGATGAAATGTGAATAAAAAAATACAGGGCTGTGGTTATCTGTTGATGTGACAACAGATTGTAAAAAAATTCTATTTTAAATGTTATAGTACGAGTACTGGACCCTCTTAAACCGACGGTTCCACTGTTACTAGCTAGCAAAGGACTAAGTCAGTGTACTAGCGAAACAATTATCAGGGTGATGCTAGACGCGTTAGAAAAATTTTAACTGTTAAAAAGTCAAGTGTTGATGTTTATGACTGATGGCGCCGTGACAATGCGTTCGGTAGGCCGTTCTTTACAAGAACAAGTTTGTACGTTTATACATGTTACGTGTAAAGTGCATACTTTACATCTTGTGGCTGAAACTATTCGAAAAGGTTTTCCAGAAGTGGATGCATTAATAGCAAGTACAATAAATATAGTTTAAAAAAACTAAAAAACACGCTTTTAAAGCACATCAAACTAAAAAGTGAAAAATAATTATTAATATAAACTGAAAATAATAATGAACGAAAAATACTAGTATTATTGTGAAAAAAGCGTGGGGTGCTTTGTGCAATATTTTTCGTATATCGAGCACCCCACGCTTTTTTCACAATAATACTAATATTTTTCGTTCATTATTATTTTCAGTTTATATTAATAATTATTTTTCACTTTTTAATTTGATGTGCTTTAAAAGCGTGTTTTTTAGTTTTTTTAAACTATATTTATTTTTAACTTTTTAGTTTGATGTGCTATGAAAGCGTGTTTTTTAGTTGTTTTAAACTATATTTATATTGCTTATTGATGCTGATATTATAACATATTACGATCCAACAGATATTTCTGAAAAAAAAAAAAAATTTTTATTTCAGCCGTGAGGTTCGAACTCACGCCGGAGGAGTCTGTCGTTTCGCGTCGACTGCCTTAACCCACTCGACCACCGGGCTAATTAACATTTATGGAATCTACTGACATATTAAGCCTTTGCTTTCACGCAGGGATACGTGAGGAAAGGATTGGCGATCCTGATCAGGATAATGATATAAACTTATCAAATTATTGTATTGTTACCGGTTCTTAATAAGTGTACAAAGTTTCAATTAAATCTGTCCGTTTAAAGTGGGTCAAAATCGAGTCCAAAGAGTCGGTTACAAACAAACAAGCAAACAAACAAACAAGCAAACATACAGGTGAAGCTAATAAAAGCGTGTTAAAAAAAGTGTTTCTTATATCTCCTAAACGTCTCCGTGCATTTCATTGCAAGTGTCTCGGTATTCCTGAACCACCACAGCCGATTCTTACACGTTGGGGAACATGGTTGCAGGCAGATTTTTAATATACTGAATATTTCCAACAAATAAAAGCTGTGATACTACAATTCAATCCAGATGAGGCTGCAGCTATTAAGGAAAGCCAGACAAAATTCAAAGATATTTCTGTTGAAACAGCTTTAAAAAATATTGCGAAGAACTATATATCATTACATGAAAGCATAACAAAATTAGAAAACAGTGCGTTGTCGTTAGCAGAGTCACTGCAAATAGTGGACGAAGTAAATCTACTGCTACACGCTATAGGTGACGTAACAAATGAGCGCGTTAAAGAAAAATTCGCAAGTGTGTTAAATAAAGACACCGGTTTTACCAAATTAAGACAAATATGTGATGGTGCAGCCCCAAATCCATTAAGTGCGTTCAAAGACTATTTTACGTATGCGTGTATTACATCAGTAGATGTCGAACGGTCGTTTTCAAAATATAAGAATATATTTTCACCAAAGCGAACACCACTCATGGGGACAACCATAGAAACATACCTGATGCTGCAAAATGGCAACACATCTTCTCCAGTTTGTGATAAGCAAGCTAGTTCATCAAGCTAGTTAAGAGGGTAAGTTTTACATACATTGTTATAAATTGTAACAATTTATTGTTTCTCGTATTAGTTAATTTCGCGTACGCCACTGTCCCACGGAACATTTTTGACAGCCCTATACATTAGTACATGGATTTAGGTGAAACGTAAGGTCGGATCCGTAATTTCTTTTGAAATACTTTCATGACACTAAAGCAACATGTTTTGGCGTTTTAAATACACAAAGGTGAGTAATCTTTTTTAATTTGACAAAAATAGTTTCTTAAACTTAATTTACCTCATGGAATTTACTACAAAATTGAATTTGTGTCAAAAAATAAAATTTGTACAATTAAATGCGGAAATGTAGAAAGTATACTGTTTAGTTTATTTTTTCCGCCGTTTTCAAATATCTAAACAGATTTTAAGAATTTGCTTTTGCAATATACGGAATTTTTATGAAGCCGGACCTGTATTTTCATTTTGGTTAATACGTTAATTGATTCGGTAAAGTAAATAGAACATACCTACTGAATACCAAATTTTTATACAGTCGTATGCTGTGGCTTAAAAAAATGGCAAAATCGATAAAACACTTGTTAATGAAGGTTGTTACACCCATATATTTGGACCAACTAGGTGTTACACATTCACAGTTAACATGTGTACATTTCCCTACGATACACCCTGTGTAAGAATATCGTTATTACTAAGGTAGAAAGACCAGCCGTTTTAATTTTATCAATACAAAAATACTGAAAAAATTCGAGATAACACATTTTTGGTGCAGAAAAAGTCCAAAAGATATATTTCTTTCTGATTATTCTAAAACTGTAGGAAAGTCTTACATATTGTAAAAATATGTCTAAGAGTATCTCAGTTTTATTCCCAAATGCCAGAAATCAAAGACATACAAAAACGATGACACACAGATGACATGCCGATTTGGATAGATTTTCGATTCTCAAAGCGTCCATTTTCATTATAATGTAAGGCTTGATTTTTTCGCTATCTACAAATGTAAAAAGTAATTAATACGTTTTTCAGATTTATCCCTAAAATTTCCACCTCGAATTTGTTTTATGTAACATAAAATTTCCACCTGTATGTTTTTTATCACCTTGTACAATTACTACTTCCGAAAACTGTCAACTAATTATTATTACTTCCAGCGAGCTTGTGTTCCTAGAGGATTGGGTTGGTTAAAGTGGTTTCGACCCCACTAACCTTGTCATTCGAGCGCAGGTCTATAATTCAATTTTTATCAACTCATGTGAGAAATAACTTCAAGCAAGAATTTAATTAATTACCGCTTAGTATTCAAGTTTTATACAGATTCCGAAATAACAAATGATCTCAGCTGACACTTCCACACCAACGAGTTTGGAATAGCTTGTTAATACTATCTAAAAAATTATACTAATGATACTTAGAAAGTATACGTTTCAAGTAATTCTACAATTGGATACTTTCTCATTTTTAAATAATAGAAAAATGGAAGAAAATCACGGCATATATTATTACTAGGGCTGTCAAAAATGTTCCGTGGGCCAGTGGCGTACGCGAAATTAACTAATACGAGAAACAATAAACTTACAATTTATAACAATGTATGTAAAACTTACCATCTTAACTAGCTTGATAAACTAGCTTGCTTATCACAAACTGGAGAAGATGTGTAGCCATTTTGCAGCATCAGGTAAGTTTCTATGGTTGTCTCCATGAGTGATGTTCGCTTTGGTGAAAATATATTCTTATATTTTGAAAACGACCGTTCGACATCTACTGATGTAATACACGCATACGTAAAATATTCTTTGAACGCATCTGGGGCTGCACCATCACATATTTGTCTTAATTTGGTAAAACCGGTGTCTTTATTTAACACATTTGCGAACTTTTCTTTAACGCGCTCATTTGTTGCGTCACCTATGTGTGTAGCAGTAGATTTACTTCGTCCACTATTTGCAGTGACTCCGCTAACGACAACGCACTGTTTTTTAATTTTGTTATGCTTTCATGTAATGGTTAATAGTTCCTCACAATATTTTTTAAAGCTGTTTCAACGGAAATATCTTCGAATTTTGTCTGGCTTTCCTTAATAGCTGCAGCCTCATTTGGAATGAATTGTAGTATCACAGCTTTTATTTGTTGGAAATATTCAGCATAATAAAAAGCTGCCTGCAACCATGTTCCCAACGTGTAAGAATCGTGGTTCCGGAATACCGCGACACTTGCTATGACATGCAGGGAGACGTTTAGGAGATTTAAGAAACACTTTTCTTGTACTTGCTATTAATACATCCACCTCTGGAAAACCTTTTCGAATAGTTTCTGCCACAAGATGTAAAGCATGCACTTTACACGTAACATGTATAAACGTACAACCTTGTTCTTGCAAAGAAAGGCCTACCGAACGCATTATCACGGCCCATTAGTCACAAACATCAACACTTGACTTTTTGACAGTTAAAACTTTTCTAACGTCTCCAGCACCACCCTGGTAATTGTTTCACTAGTACACTGACTTAGTCCTTTGCTAGCTAGAAACAGTGGAACTGTCGGTTTAAGAGGATCCAGTACTCGTACTATAACATTTAAAATTGAATTTTTTTTACAATCTGTTGTCTCATCAACAGATAACCACAGCCCTGTATTTTTTAATTCAAATTTCATCTTATTTACCATTTTTACGTGTACAGTTGGTAGATAGTTTCATAACGTTGTGCGACTTGGTAACTTCATCTGGGCATTGTATTTATTCCAGAACTCTCAAAATGGTTGTTTATCGAGTATGTGCAGCAGAACATCACAGGCAATCAGCATTAATAGTAAATCAAACATGAACTGTGTTGTCGAAGGCACGCCATTTTTTTTATTTTTTATGGTGTACACTATTTATGTGAAGTCCACAATCACGCTTATCCCAGCACATCAAATCTTTCTCGCACAATTTACAAATTATTTTAGCACCATCATAGAATAAATCCGGAAATTCACCTATGAATTTATTCACTTTGTCAGCAAATGGCCGTTTTCTACCCCTGCGTACCTCTGCCATGCTTTATTATTAAATTAATATCAACAATACAGTACAACAAATAAAATAAAAACACAAAAACAATATGGAATACGCCCAAGTGACTTAACGTGTACACAACTCGAAAGCTAATAATAGACTGGACTGGAGAAAGAGTTTCGCGGTCAAGCTGAATGCCGGCGACAGTAAGTACATCTGTACTCTACGACCATGATACACAGAAACGATTTGCAGCTTTACTAATGAATTACAGAAATTAAATCTAGGCAAATGGAAATGGATCGGCTTAGTGGTTCAGTGCTTATACTTCAGTCTTGAGACAAAGGGGCCTCGGGTTCGAATCTCGGCTAGAGCATTAATGTGTAGTGGCGTTTATAAAATACCGAGACGGTAGCACATTTAGCTAGAATGTTGTGTGGCAGAACACGGCTAGTCACTGTCTATCTCTTCTGAGTTCTAATGTCAGCTGCGACACCTGGAAAATGTCGAAGGGAATGGTTGTTGTGTGTGTGTGTGTGTGTCTGGTCTGGTTGAGTGGTGGCATAGCAATGTGCTAAACTCCGCCAGGACGTTAATATAAATAAGACGTTAAAAAAATACGGTTTTGTGTTTCGTTCTGAAGTTAACTCTTCTGGAATGTAAAGTTATGCTCATTTTAAGTAAAAATTATTCCATTTTTTAAATACAGGGCGTAACAATAAAGTTGTATTTTTTATTAAAAATTCAAAACGTCCAGTAGAAACATTAAAATCTAGTTTAGACCCAATGTAACCTCATCTTTTCTTAACATTTGCTACATTTTTTTTTATTTTTGCTATTAGGGAAGATATACCGAGTGGACAAAATTTAAAATTTTAGTTTTTTGGATGACATTTTTTTTGCTACTTAACGGATTTGAATAAACCTGGCGTCATTAGGTCGACAATTTAGTAGGCTACAAAACCTGTAGTTCAAAATGAACATGAAATAAACCAAAATGGGGGACACCTGTAATAATTGGGATATTTTAATCCTCTTTCTTTATTGTTTTTTTTTTTGAAAATGAACTATCTAATGACATGTTGTTCGAAAGTGATCCTTTTTCTTTATTTTAAGAAGCGGTTGAGCTAAATCGGTCTATTATTTACCAGGATATCAGCAACTAAACATGCTGGTAAACACTATTTAAAAGCATACATTGGAAATTATTTCTTATTATTTCTATAAAATTTACGCCAATGGCTTTGTTAGTATTTTTGACTTGAAATTTAAATGCAACTTTACACAGAAAGGCGGTGTGCCAACTTTAAAAATGATAGCTTTTGTCTTCTCTTAGATAAGTATTGTTACGCCACTGGACTGTGTAGACTGGTTAGATGAGACTGGAATTGTATGGGAACGGCCGGGAATATTCTGGAGTGCTCTAGACCGGGTGAATGGATGTATAAATAAGACGCACGGTGGGCCGAGACTTAATCTTAAGTTGAACGTGATTGAGTAAAGAAGAAATGAGAAAAAGACTTATAAGTGTTCAAGTGTGATTATAGTTAAGACAGTAATTAATCTATTGTTGTTAATTGTTAATTAGTAAATAAAGTAGTGAGTAAGTGTTACCTGGACTTTCAATCAACGAATCTACGAGTGTAGGTGTTTGTGGGGATAGCAAACACGTGACAATTTGGTGTCAGAAATGGGATTGGAAGAGAAATTTCTGGAATATTCGAAACGGTTCTACAGTGTCCTTCTCAGAAATTAGTGGTAACACGGAGAATTAAGCTACTGGACAGTGTTTGGAGGACTATTTCTGGACCGAATAGTGACGTTAAAGTGGATTTTCGAGAAGTTTCTAGAACATTCGATTTAGAAATAGTTGCAAATACGCGAGTGCCGCTAGTAATAACGCGTTGTAGACTGAGAAAAAGGACTACTACTGCAATTTCGGGAAAATTCTAGAACATTCTATTTGGAAACTACAGGAGATATGTGAATAGTGTTAACGGAAACGTGTTATAGACTCAAAATAAGACTTATTATTGATATTTCGTGAAAATTCTCGAACATTCCATTGGACAATTAGTGGATATAAGTGGATTTTGTCAACACAAAAGAAGTATAGACTCTAAATAAGACTTTCTAGTGCTGTTTCGAGATTTTTTTGGAACATTCCATTAACAAAATAGACGTGATTTCAACATTTTACAGACTATAGTGTAATAAACTTTATTCTGAAATTGATTTACGTGTCGTGAGTTAATGCCAACAACAAGAAGTATGGCGGAGAAGCAAACACAGGATATGCTTGCAGCATTGTTACAACGGATGGACGAACAGAGAAAAATTATGGAAGATCAAGAAAGAAAGCGACAGGAAGAGAAAGACGAACAAAGAAAAATTATGGAAGATCAAGAGAGAAGACGACAGGAAGAAAAAGAAGACCCAGAGAGAAGACGACAGGAAGAAAAAGAAGAACAAGAGAGAAAACGCCAGGAAGAAAAAGAAGACTTGATAAAAATGATCGAAGGCCTGGAAATAAGACGAAAGGATGAAAAGGAAGAACAAGAGAGAAGACGACAGGGAGAAAAGAAGAGCAAAGAAAGGAACGCCAGGAAGAATTAAGATAAATTATGGAGGGACAGCATCAAGTCATACTCTCGGTCACTGAACAATTGAAGGAAGATGTACAGGCTGAAGTCATGGAAGTTAAAGAAGAAGTTAGTGAAGTTAGAGGAGAAATAACTGAAGTTAAGGGAGAAGGAGCCCGACTCAAACAACAATTAAGAGAGAAGGGTGGCCAGTTAGTACTGTCGTCTGGTACTAGGTTACAACCACCTTCCTTCGACGGTCAAAGTTCATGGTCAACATATAAGAGACAATTTGAGGCAGCTACACGTTCAAATAACTGGAACGATGAGGAAAAAGCAACAGCATTGGTATTAGCACTAAGGGGCCAAGCATTAGACCTGCTGCAAACAATTCCTGCCGCACAGCAACAAAACTTTAGCATTTTGGAGGCAGCGTTAGAACTAAGATATGGCGACCAACATCTCGCCCAAGTATATCAGGCTCAGCTCAAAACAGCGTACTTCAGCAGGTGCATAATGGAACGTCTGGCGGACATTTTAGCATCAATAAAACCTTGACTAAAGTAAGAGAACGTTTCTACTGGGTAAACAGTCGTCAAGATGTGGAGGCTTGGTGCCGCCAATGTGAAGTTTGCGCGGCAGGAATGGGGCCACAAATAAGAAATAAGCCAGGGCTCCTTTTGAGCGAATTGCCATAGCAAGTGACCGTATGAAGGCTCGTTATGATCTTAAGGCTAATTCAGGAGGGTACCGGGTGGGAGAGTTGGTTTGGCTATATAACCCACAACGAAAGACAGGCAGGTCCCCGAAACTTCACTACCCTTGGGAAGAACCTTACACTGTCGTCACCAGACTAAACGACGTTGTATATAGAATTCAACAAAATCCAAAATCTAAGATGAAGGTGGTGCATACAGACAGACTAGCCAAGTATGCAGGGAATAATGAATTGCCTGATCGGGACGTTCAGGCTTAAGGAGGGGGCATTGTTACGCCACTGGACTGTGTAGACTGGTTAGATGAGACTGGAATTGTATGGGAACGGCCGGGAATATTCTGGAGTGCTCTAGACCGGGTGAATGGATGTATAAATAAGACGCACGGTGGGCCGAGACTTAATCTTAAGTTGAACGTGAACGAGTAAAGAAGAAATAAGAAAGAGACTTATAAGTGTTCAAGTGTGATTATAGTTAAGACAGTAATTAATCTATTGTTGTTAATTGTTAATTAGTAAATAAAGTAGTGAGTAAGTGTTACCTCGACTTTCAATCAACGAATCTACGAGTGTAGGTGTTTGTGGGGATAGCAAACACGTGCCAGTATTAAATTATAAACTTTTTTTTCATGAAATCAAAGTATCCAAGTTATGGTGCATTTTTCGAATTACGTTCATAGAAGTAACTCCTATTATTTTTACATACTCTGCATATTCCTGAAGTTTGTGCCTCGGAAACTGGACCACTCTGTATATTTACATATTACACCTTCAGAAGTTAGGTATGCCTTAATATTGCTCCCTATTTCTGCTCAAACATTTTAAAACTTTATTACCATATGCTGGATTTTTCATTTTATATAACCTTTCTGACATAATATAAGTTTCAGAACAAAGTACGGTTTAAATTCAAGTTTACCTGAAATTCCTAAGGAATAGAAGAGAATAGAAGGCGTACCCCGTAGTAGAATATCAAACATTCTTGCTGGCTGGAGGTTTAAAGTTTGAGTTGGGGGATCATCAGTGCTCAACTCCAGCAGACTTGAATAAATATAATATGCGGTCTCTTATTTAACGTTGATTACATTGTGCTTTTAAATGAGAAATCTCAGAATTAGAGACTTAGAACCCATCTTATGGCGGAATTAGGACACGTTTGTTTCATAATAGACAACTATTTAAGATAATGTTAAGAAAACATCTAGTATGGTGGTGACGGAGATATATCATCTTAGAAGAAACTGTTTAACGTACTTAAATTATATAGGTACCCGGTTCGACAATTAAAACTCCTTATAACTTTAGTATTTTAAAAGATATCAAGATGAAGTTTTCAGACGCCGAAAGTACAATTTAGACCTTTCCAGGCGTATTTAAACGGTTTCCCTTAGTGAAGTATTTAATTACGGATATTTTGTTATAAGGATATACATAATTTACTTAATATCTTAAAAGTTTACTCAACTTTGGGAAACTCCATATGGTATTAAATTGTTAGCATGTCGTTTTCTTTTGTATTATTAAGATCGAGTCCATGCTACTTATTTTCTTACGACACGTGAGGTATTATATAATATTGATGTTAATTCTATTTAACCTTAACTTACATCACAAAATAACGAGTTAAATTTATTTTAAAATTTGTTGTGTATTTTTTTAATTCTTCTGTGATCAGAGGAACTCTGAATAGTGCAGTCACTATGTACATTTGAAATTGCATTATTCGATACCACAATTTTCTTTTCCAATCGTTGGGGGCGGTTATTGATAGTTTAAATTCAGATTTTCGGGACTCCACCCATCAGCCGCCATCTTGAATTTAAGGGTGAATTGGTTTTTATTAAATACCTCGTGTATTTTCAACTTTTGACTAAAAATAGTAATAACCAAAGTTATCAGAAATTTTATTCTCTACAACTTTGATCATTAGTATTTTTCGTCTACGATTGATATTTTTCGATTTAAACCGGATAAAAGATAATGAAATTAAATTATTGCATTATGTCGTTTATTTTTAAATTCTATCCGGATTAAGTCGAAAAATATCAATCATAGATGAAAAATGCTAATGACCAAAGTTGTAGAGAATTAAATTTCCGATAAGTTTAGTAATAAATATTTTTTAGGTCAAAAGTTGAAAATAAACAAGTTATTTAATAAAAACAAATTCACCCATAAATTCAAGATAGCAATATCAGCGATTTATTTTAGTACATAACGGCTGTAGTAGAAAGTTATGTTAATTTCGGTGTGAAATTTGTAAATATAATATGTTTAATGAAAATTTGTGAAAATTTTTAGTTTTTACTTTCTTATACCTAATATGTGTGCGTGTATCCGCGATAACTCAAAAAATACTGATGGGAAACTTCCCAAATTTGGCAGTTAAGATTTTCAACAACATTTTAGGTGACATATTACATTTGGTGAATGTGGTACCACCACAAGAGACATAATGAATGAAGGAGTAGAATTTCGGGAAAAAAATTAAACAATTTTGTGAAAGGTCTAATTTAGATACAAAAATGTCAATGTCAATAACAAAAAATTATTAAAATATGACATGAATTATTAGTGACAGTATCGATTGACGCTGATAATTAATTATTTAAAAATTTTAATGAAACATTTCAAGGTACGCTATTAAAATTAGGTAAGTGAAGAATTAAATAGAATGATTCTTTTAGATCAGGATGATATATACTGATATAAGAAAGTTATATGTTGGCCGCATCAGATATTTTTATATTAGTATGAATACTATTATTTAAAACAATATCATCTTGCATTTAGGTGAAGTAGTTGTTTTAATAGTCCCTGCCATAATAGTTATTTATGATACAAGTGTGTTAAAAATGACTTTTTATTTTGTGAGTGGAGAAGTTTTCGAAACGAGCGAAAGCGAGTGGAGCAACTTCTCGAACAAAATAAAGTCATTTTTAACACGTGTATCATACAATGTTTTTTGTACAAACACCATTAAAAGAACAATAAAGAAAAAGATTTCAAATCCTTTTAATGGTTATCTCATAATTCTAGTAGTTTGTAGGATTTATGAAATAGATAAATCAAGTTTGCCCGTTGTTTGACACATGCTTGTTAAATGTGAAAAACTATTGCAATATGATGGTTCCAATATTAATTATAGTCCAGAAGGAAACGAGTCGATTCCTCAAGAAATTGAAGAAGCAACTACTACAAGGGCAACTTTAGATTTATTGCCCACAAAATCCAAACAACAATATGAATTAGCGTACAAACGCTTTGTGGAATGGTGCGATCGGAACAATGTTGCAGGCAAGTACAGTGAAAATGTACTGTTGGCCTATTTCGAGCAAAATTCTAAAATTTGGAAGTCTTCGACGCTTTGGGCACATTTTTCAATGTTAAAGGCTATGTTAAATGTCAAGAACAATCAAGATATAAGTAAGTTTTATAAACTCATCGCATTTTTGAAGCGCAAAGGAGAATGATATCGTCCAAAAAAAAGAAAAATTTTTACACGCCAAAATATTGATAAGTTTATTGCAGAGGCGCCAGATGACAAGTATTTGATGTTTAAAGTAGTTGCTGTAATGGATATACTAGGCGCGTGTCGCCGTGAAGAACTTTGTCAAATAAGTTTAAACAATATTGAGGATTTAGGAAATACACTAGTAGTAAACATTCCAGATAGCAAGACGAGAGTTTCAAGATCCTTTACTATTATTACTGAGACTTATATTGACTTATATCATAAGTACTTAGCATTACGTCCAGCTCATGTCAACCACCAACGTCTTTTTATTAAATACACTAGTAACAAATGTACGATTCAACCTGTTGGAATAAATATTTTTGGAAAGATGCCTACAGATATTGCAAGATTTTTGAAATTACCAAATAGTGAACTTTACACCGGACATTGTTTCCGTCGGACATCCGCCAGCTTGTTAGCAGACTCTGGTGTAAATTTATGTACAATAATAAGACATGGAGGATGGAAATGTTCGAGTGTTGTAGAAAGATACTTGGAAGATTCGTTGGAAAACAAAAAGAGGATTGCTTGTCACATTCTTCCACATAATTGCCTTTCTTCTAACAATTGAGAAATAGAGCATATTAATAGTATTTCCTCCACTGCTTTAAGTTCAACTTCAACAATTTCCTCTTGTGAAGTAGCTTCCTCACAAGGGATAAATATTACTAATTGCTCCAATTGTACAATTAATATAAATATTTCTAAATAACTTATGTAATTTTTTGTTAATAAATATATAAATGTCATTATGACAAACGACTTGTCATTTTACTTTTTTGCACTAGTGTTAAAAATAAATCATGTTATCATTTTTAACGCGAGTTTATATAATATTACATTTTTAATTCAAGTATGCCGTGTTAAAAATTTAGTTTTTTAATGGTGTTTGTAGAAAAAATAATTTATTTATTATTTTTTTCTAGAAATGCTAAAATACGTCTTAATTTTCAACGCAAATTTACTTTACGAAATTTGCTGTGCGGTGTAGAGAACTTTCAGGTAGCCATTTATTAACCTACTCTATATTCAAGTAGAGAAAATTCTACCATAACTTACATCATTTGGATTATATTATTTCTCCCTATTAAATACAATATGACTTTTGCATTCCTAGAAATATTTTGCTTTAATAATTTTATTAAACATCCTGAAGAGATTCTTATTAAATCTAGTAAACATTTTTTCAAATGACCGTAGATGAGGAAATCCAGTGTGTCAAATCAGATAAACGAATCGGCTATTTAGATGGCCTCCGTCCAAACGCGCTTACAGTATCTTACTGCCTTATTGGAGTGTAGGAATAATACAGAGGATATTCTTGCTGAAAAATAATAGTTGTTTATCCTCATTTTCCAGATTTGCACAATAAGTGGATTATTCGCACTCTCAAGCATCTGTTGGTGTACCGGTCCTATCACATTTTCTTTAAAATATGGGTCCTACATATTATGTTTATCAAATATATCACTCCAAATGTTATTTCTTTGAAGATATGCGGATTTACTGCAAACCTCTATCGAACGTTTTGACGATTGCTCTATCCATAAAAGGATATATACATTTATTCAACGCTAAAACAAAATTTTGTATAAAATTTGATTTGCTACATATTCTTTCAAGCAGTATTTCATAAAATTGGATTATGCTATCATTATGATTCGTTCATTTATGCCAATTGATGTATTATTTGTAATTTATGAGAATGGACTTTTTTTTCAAAATTTTATGGCAAATCGAATTAGGTACAACACCAGGTGGCTACCATTAGTAATTATTGGTAAAATAAATAAATTTTTACTTGAGCTGCTTTAACACTTTTAAATTCGACTGCATCGAGCTTTCGTAAGTTTTTATAAACTATAATACGTACAAAAATGTACACATCGTAATTTGTTTGTGAAAGCTTGAGAAAAACCTCCAGAAGTCGGTTTTAATGTGAAATTATGTAACATGTATTTCAAATTATAAAAACTATCATATTCATAATACAACTAAATAACATGCAGGTGACACAAACACTCCGCCATATATATTAATCGTGATGTTAGGGGGCGTTTTAGAACTCTATAATTTTATTTAATAAATATTTAACAAACATTTGTGGCCTTTACATACATATTTTACTACATATTTATGTAGAGTGGAATAAAAAATAATATTGACTCAAAATTTTTTGCTAATTATTATTTACTAATTTTTACAAATCTTATCACAGATAAGTATAACATATATCTTTTTAAACTATTATTTTCCCGGCTATTTGCGAAAACGCTGAAACTTGGATTACAAAAAAGATAATATGCACATTATGTTCAGTACAACTGATTCAATAATGTTATTTTTAATTTCAACTATTCTGTCTAGTAAAACCAAAAATAAATAAAACACAAGGTACTCACCAGTTGACACTCACTTTAAAAAAACTTCAAAATATCTACCGACACGTGTTTCTGCTTGCATTGCGTCATCAGGGTAGCCAGCACATTTAAAGAATCCAAAGTAAGGAAACTAGACAGAATAGTTGAAATTAAAAATAACATTATTGAGTCAGTTGTACTGAACATAATGTGCATATTATCTTTTTTGTAATCCAAGTTTCAGCGTTTTGGCAAATAGCCGGGAAAATAATTGTTTAAAAAGATATATGTTATACTTATCTGTGATAAGATTTGTAAAAGTTAGTAAATAATAATTAGCAAAAAAATTTTCAGTTAATATTATTTTTCATTCCACTATATTTTAACTTTTATCAAGAAGAGGAACTTAATTTGTTTTTAAATTACATATTTATGTGTAATTTGAGACGAATTTTTTATATATAAAAAACACCCTATTGTTAGTAGTGTAGATAATAATTATAAATTTAAAAATCAGTAGGTGCATTTTATATTCCACACTGTACTAAAAATGAAATATCCAGTGTAAAATTGTAAATCGACGTTTTTCTAAAAAATTTATATAACCAGCATATAGAGCACAACGAAACAATAAATTCTGAATCCAGTTAGGAAAAGCTGCGTAGGAGTAACAAGAACTTGAATTAATGGGAACGAAATTTGTTCTTTACTTGGCAAAAAAATTTTTTAATCAAATCGCTCGTTCCTCACGAGGAACAAGTTTAAAATATTTAAAAGTTTATTGTTTCTTTGTGTCTTGTTACTCTTGTTTTATTGTATCAGTTGTAAATATGTCATTTTATTTTCAATATTAATTGCTTTTAAATAAGACTATGTTATTATTATTATTATTTATTTGAATTACATACTAAAGTTTTTTCTAGTATGTTTTATTTATGTTGAATACAGTACAGCACATAATAAATATTGTTACGCCACTGGACTGTGCAGACTGGTTAGATTAGGCTGGAATTGTACACGAACGGCCGGGAATATTCTGGAGTGCTCTAGACCGGGAGATTGGATGTATAAATAAGACGCACGGTGGGCCGAGATTTAATCTTAAGTTGAACGTGAACGAGTGAAGAAGCAATAAGAAAGAGACTTATAAGTGTTCAGTTGTGATTATAGTTAGACATTAATTAATCTATTGTTATTAATTGTTAATTAGTAAATAAAGTAGTGAATAAGTGTTACCTGGACTTTCAATCAACGAATCTACGAGGATAGGTGTTTGTGTGGATAGCAAACACGTAACAATTTGGTGTCGGAAGTGGATTGGAAGAGAAATTTCTGGAATATTCGAAAAGGTTCTACAGTGTTCTTCTCAGAAATTAGTAGTAACACGAAGAATTAAACTACTGGACAGTGTTGGAGGACTATTTCTGGACTGAATAGTGACTTTAAAGTGGATTTTCGAGAAGTTTCTAGAACATTCGATTTAGAAATAGTTGCAAATACGCGAGTGCCGCTAGTAATAACGTGTTGTAGACTGAGAAAAAGGACTACTAGTGCAATTTCGGGAAAATTCTAGAACATTCTATTTGGAAACCACAGCAGATACATAGACTGTGTTAACGGAAACGTGTTATAGACTTAAAATAAGACTTATTAGTGATATTTCGTGAAAATTCTCGAACATTCCATTGGACAACTAGTGGAAATAAGTGAATTTTATCAACACAAAAGAAGTATAGACTCTAAATAAGACTTTCTAGTGCTGTTTCGAGATTTTTCTGGAACACTTCATTATTAAAATAGACGTGATATCAACATTTTACGGACTTTATAGTGTAATAAACTTTATTCTGAAATTGATTTACGTGTCGTGAGTTAATGCCAACAACAAGAAGTATGGCAGAGAAGCAAACACAGGACATGCTTGCAGCATTGTTACAACGGATGGACGATCAGGAAAGAAAAAGACAGGAAGAAAAAGAAGAACAAGAAAGAAAAAGACAGGAAGAAAAAGATGATTTAAGAAAGATTATGGAAGATCAAGAGAGAAGACGACAAGAAGAAAAAGAAGAACAAGAAATAAGACGACAGAAAGAAAAGGAAGAGCAAAGAAAGGAACGCCAGGAAGAATTAAGACAAATTATGGAGGGACAACATCAAGTCATGCTCTCGGTCACTGAACAATTGAAGGAAGATGTGCATGCTGAAGTCATGGAAGTTAAAGAAGAAGTTAGAGGAGAAATAACTGAAGTTAAAGGAAAAGTCAGTGAAGTTGAAGGGGAGATAGCCTGGTTGAAACAACAATTAAGAGAGAAGGGAGGCCAATTGGTACTGTCGTCTGGTACTAGGTTACAACCACCTTCCTTTGACGGTCAAAGTTCATGGTCAACATATAAGAGACAATTTGAGGCAGCTGCACGTTCAAATAACTGGAACGATGAGGAAAAAGCAACAGCATTGGTATTAGCACTAAGGGGCCAAGCATTAGACCTGCTCCAAACAATTCCTGCCGCACAGCAACAAAACTTTAGCATTTTGGAGGCAGCGTTAGAACTAAGATATGGCGACCAACATCTCGCCCAAGTATATCAGGCTCAGCTCAAATCACGCAGACAACGAGGTGGAGAAAGCCTCCAGGAGTTCGAAGCTGCGGTAGAAAGATTAGCCCATCTAGCCTATCCTGATGCACCAATGGAATTTCAACAACAGTTAGCAGTTGGTACATTTATTGATGGAGTAAGGGACCAGGAAGTTAGGCGAATTCTTAAGTTGGCCAGGCATAAGCTTAGTAGTGAGGCTTTAGTACATGCACTGGAGATTGAGGCTGCCTATAAGGATACCACACAATCAAATCAGAGAGTACGAGCTGTGAGTGTGGAAGAAGACAAGCCAGACAACACAACGCAAAACCTGATATCTGATCTACACAAGATGATGACCCAATTACTGACAAAATCGAACTCCCAGCAGAGACAGGACCAACAACAAAGTAGTGGGAGGCCGAATGGAGGCATCCGTTGTTATAGGTGTGGCAAAGTGGGCCATATCAAGAGAAACTGTCGTCAACGCAGCCCGGAAAGAGTAAATACTGCTGTGGTTGAGGAGCCACAGGAAAACTAAAGATGGCTGGCAATTTGGGGGCTACGCTGGCCAAGAAATGTTGTGACCCCCGAGAAATAAAAGTTTCCCAACTTCGGAGAGTTCAAAGTAGTCTGTTGTTGGAGGGTTATGTAAATAAGAAGAAATGTGTGTTCACAATCGACACGGGAGCTACGTCATCAATAGTACGGGCAGGATTCATAACGGGTTTCAAAGTAAATAAAGGACAGAATGGATTAGTCATCCGGACAGCTACGGGAGATAGGGCGGCGGTTCATGGGGAAGTCGACATGGAGCTGCAGATTGGCCGCTTATGTTTTAAACACCAAGTTATCGTAGCTGATATTACAGATGACTTCATTTTAGGATTAGACGTTATGGAAAAATATGGATTTGTACTTGACGTTGGAGAACGAGTTCTCAGGATTGGAAATGAAGAAATTATTTTGTCAACGGCAGATGAAAAATTCCATAATATTAGGCTACTAACTTCGAGGATAGTAAAAATTCCTGCACGAACAGAGAAGGTAATTGGGGCAGTCCTGGAGGAAAATTCTGTGGGATACCGCTTTGGCCTCGTTGAGAAGGATGACTCAATTAAAATGACAGACAATGTAATTCTGGCAAGGACGTTAACACAGACTACAGACAAGATACCGATTAGAATGGTTAACCTAAATTCACACTCAGTGACGTTCAAGGAAGGCGAAGCAATTGGCACCTACGAACCAGTCACATGGATTGCGAGATGTGAAGAACAAATCATTGGAGCTTCGTCTACAGATATGGACCAAGAAATTGTAAAGATGTTAAATGCCCAGTTAGACCATTTAACTCCTGATGAATATAGAGAAGCTTTAAAATTTTTGAAGAAAGAAATTACAGTATTTGCAAAGGACACAGAAGCTCTTACAAAGACCAACATAGTGCAACATCGGATAAATACTGGTGAATCCGCTCCTATTCGTCAACCACCTAGGAGGCTCCCATTAGCAAAACAAGAAGAGGCTTCTGCAATGGTACAGAAGATGCTTAAAGACGGAGTTATTGAGGAATCAACCAGTCCTTGGTCATCTCCAGTAGTTTTGGTTGCTAAGAAAGATGGAACTTTAAGATTCTGTGTCGACTACAGGAAGCTGAATGACGTCACTAGAAAAGACAGCTATCCGTTACCCCGAATTGATGACACACTAAGTACGCTGGCAGGTTCACAGTGGTTTTCCACTCTAGATCTTCGAAGTGGATATTGGCAAGTGGGACTTCATCCAGATGACAAAGACAAGACAGCCTTTTCGACAGGAAGTGGCCTTTATCAATTCACTGTGATGCCTTTCGGCCTGTGCAATGCACCAGCAACTTTTGAAAGACTGATGGAACTGGTACTACGAGGACTAACTTGGAAGACATGTCTAGTTTATCTCGATGATGTGATGGTTATGGGACGAGATTTTAAGGAGCATTTGAGGAACCTTCAAGAAGTGTTTGGAAGAATTAAAAATGCACACCTGAAATTGAATCCCAAAAAGTACCTAATGTTCCAGAAAGAGGTAAAATTCCTAGGACATGTCGTGTCTTCGGAGGGGATAAGAACAGACCCAGACAAGATTTCCTCAGTACGAGATTGGCCGAGGCCTTCAAATGTTCACGAAGTACGAAGCTTCCTTGGTCTATGCACTTATTACAGACGATTTGTGGAACGATTTGCTGATATTGCGAAGCCACTACACCGGCTTACAGAAGAGAAGGTTCAGTACCAATGGACACAAGAGTGCGAAACATCATTCAGAACACTAAAATCAGCACTGTGTTCGAGCCCGGTTCTTTCATACCCAGAACGGAAAGGCCTCTACGTATTAGACACAGATGCCAGTAATTCTGGACTTGGATGTGTTCTTTCCCAAATTCAAAATGGACAGGAAAAAGTAATTGAATACTTCAGCAAGACGTTGTCGAAGCCAGAACGTAACTATTGTGTGACAAGGAAGGAACTATTGGCCATTGTCAAGTCCATAAACCATTTTCACAAATACCTATATGGACAACATTTTAAAGTTCGGACCGACCATGCTGCATTAAAGTGGTTATTACAATTGAAGACTCCGGAAGGCCAACTAGCTCGTTGGATAGAAAAACTGCAGCAATACGATTTTAAAATCGAACATCGTCCTGGAAATTCCCATAGAAATGCAGACGCTCTCTCCAGAAGACCCTGTCGGGAAGACTGCAAGCACTGCCACCGGGTAGAAAAACAACAAGGGATAATAATTGTAAACACCGTTAAAATTGATGTTCCTGACGATTGGACAAGAGAGACATTAAGAGAAGAGCAGTTAAAAGATCAAGAAACTGGTCCTATTCTGGAATGGAAAGAAAAAGGAGCCCGGCCAGGCTGGAAGGACATTTCAGACAAGGCGGTGGGACTGAAGGCTTTGTGGGCACAATGGGATTCCCTTAGAGTAGAGGATGGACTGTTGAAAAGAGCTTGGGAAAGTCCAGACGGGAAGAAAATTTCTTTGAGATTGGTAATTCCCAGGTGTCGCATATCCAAAGTACTCCAGGAAGTGCATAATGGAACATCTGGTGGACATTTTGGCATCAACAAAACTATCACTAAAGTACGCGAACGATTCTACTGGGTGAATAGCCGCCAAGATGTGGAAGCTTGGTGCCGCAAATGTGAAGTTTGTGCGGCAAGTAAGGGGCCACGGACAAGAAGTAAGGGCCAAATGAAACAATATAACGTAGGGGTTCCTTTTGAGCGAATTGCGATCGATGTAGCTGGTCCATTCCCCGTGACAGATGATGGGAACAAATACATCTTAGTTGCCATGGACTATTTCAGTAAGTGGCCTGAAGCTTATGCCATACCCAACCAAGAAGCAGCCACTGTCGCTCAAGCTCTGGTAGATAACCTAGTATGTCGATTTGGCGTGCCCCTAGAATTGCATTCAGATCAAGGAAGAAACTTTGAATCAGGGGTGTTTCAGAAGATGTGTCGCTTACTGGGAATTCATAAGACAAGAACAACAGCCCTACATCCACAATCAGACGGAATGGTGGAGAGATATAATAAAACCATGGAGGAGCACCTATCCAAAGTGGTTGAGAAACATCAGAAAGATTGGGACCATCACTTGCCCCTTTTCCTTATGGCATACAGGGCCTCCATTCATGAAACAACAAAACAGACACCGGCTCGCGTGATGTTTGGACGTGAGATTAGACTGCCATGTGACTTGGTGTTTGGCACACCGGATGAGGAGCGACTTTCCGTAAATGACTACGCCGATGAAGTTGGTGAACGGCTAAGGAACATTCATGAGCTGGTACGAGACCGAATTGCCATAGCAAGTGATCGCATGAAGGCTCGTTATGATCTTAAGGCGAATTCAGGAGGGTTCCAGGCTGGAGATTTGGTTTGGCTATATAACCCACAACGAAAGAAAGGCAGGTCCCCGAAGCTTCACCCGCCCTGGGAAGGTCCTTACACTGTGGTCACCAGACTAAACGACGTTGTATATAGAATTCAGCAAAGTCCAAAATCCAAGATGAAGGTGGTGCACATAGAGAGACTAGCCAAGTATGCAGGGAATAATGAATTGCCTGATCGGGACGTTCAGGCTTAAGGAGGGGGCAGTGTTACGCCACTGGACTGTGCAGACTGGTTAGATTAGGCTGGAATTGTACACGAACGGCCGGGAATATTCTGGAGTGCTCTAGACCGGGAGATTGGATGTATAAATAAGACGCACGGTGGGCCGAGATTTAATCTTAAGTTGAACGTGAACGAGTGAAGAAGCAATAAGAAAGAGACTTATAAGTGTTCAGTTGTGATTATAGTTAGACATTAATTAATCTATTGTTATTAATTGTTAATTAGTAAATAAAGTAGTGAATAAGTGTTACCTGGACTTTCAATCAACGAATCTACGAGGATAGGTGTTTGTGTGGATAGCAAACACGTAACAATATATTAAAGTAAAATTTTCAATTTTTTTTTTAATTTATCGAATGAATAATTTTAATAAAAACAACTTACTAAAAAATATCCCTACGTACAAGCAACAACTAGAATTACTTATATATACATTTTCAACCATTAAATTCCCTACCATTACATAGCATAAATGCCAATTATAAAAATACAGAAAGTGTATATCCATGTTTTACGAAAATGAGATATTTATGGACTGTAGATTTAAATCAGAAATCTATATTTCTGGAAGAATATCACATTTAGGCCAATCAAGTAAGAATAGTAAGATAATAAAGCGGAACTAATTGCTGCAGGTTGAAATTTTCCTGAATCGAAAATTACTGGATTCCAATAAAAACTGCTTGGTTTAGAAAATGGACAGTATTACCTTTACATAAACGGAAAACATGTAACTTATGACAACATATCTTTAAGTGAAAAATACACTTTATTTTTCTAACTGACATTGACAGAATTATTATTTATGTCTGCTAAAAACAAAAAAAAATGCATTAAACAATAATGTTTCCGACCTTTAATTATAGATAAAAATTCTCCAGCATTGTACTTTGCCTAACATAAAAAAAATTTCAGGTAACAGTTGAAAATTTTTCCTTTGATGCTTTCACAAACGACATGAATATATTAAAACTGCACATTGACATTTTTGTATATAATAATAATATTAGTTATAAGGTCACTCATCTATTTTATATGGATGACCTAAATTTTATTCCTCCGGAGAGCGCGAACTACAAAACGCTCTTAGGGTGGTCGAAGAATATACGCGGGCCATTGGTATGGAGTTCGGGTTGGACAAATGTGCAGTCGTCCACCTCAAGAGAGGACGATGCGGGGAATTCCCTGAAGATGCGCAGCTCGCAGACGGAAGCATCCTAAGACATCTGGATGCTGGAGAGACCTATACATATCTGGGTGTGCAACAAAGGCACATCCAGGATGTAACACAAATAAAGGATTCTCTCCGCGGCAAGTACAGACACCACCTCCGAAAGATTTGGTCTTCCGAACTTTCGGGGAAGAATAAGGTGTCTGCAACTAATATGCTTGCCGTTCCGGTTCTGCTCTACTCCTTCGGAGTAGTAAAGAGGGATTCATCATGGTCTGCCAAGATGGTGTATCAACACCTTGGTCTACCATAGCCGCGTGTGGCATGTAGAGGTTCCTGACATCAACTGGAGGACCTGCCGTCAGGCGCTGGAAGCACTCGTGCACTTACCATCTACAAGTCCCGTATACCCGATTTAGGCATACATCCACCGACATAAAGCGACGTTACGAGATCTCTACTACTATCTAAGGCACTCGTACGGGGTTGACCAAACACCAGTGCTGCTTTATGGAGATATTGAGTCCGTTATCAAGAACGAGAAATGCAGGATTTATTGGAACTACTCGTTCTCAACGGTCAGGCTAATCCAAGCGAACAAGCCTGACATAGTCCTTCTCGATCATCAACTCAAGGTGATGTATGTCATCGAGTTCTCGGCACCTGCGAAAAAAACATCACCTTGAAGGAGGAGAATAAACTGATCAAATATCGCAATCTCTGGTACGAGCTCCAAGTGCTGTACCCAGGCTATTTGGTCAAAGTGGTCGTTCTAATAATCGGTGTACTCGGAGGGATAAAGCCTACGCTGCTCTCAGAACTGAAGACCAGACCGGCGTGCCAAAAATCAGCTGAGCAGCTGACAGGCTAAATGCAGAAGGCGGTCATTCTGGGTTCTCTCCGTCTGCATAGGGCACACGATTCTGGAATCTACAGTCACTAACCCAACGGGATGTGGGGAGTGATCCCGTAAGGTGTCAGAGGCCACTGGAGGACTGTCCGGCGTCAGGAAACCGAAATAATAATAATAATAATAATAATAATAATAATAATTACACGAATAATACACGAACAGCGTGGTGCCAAGAAGGGCATGGCAGGTTGCAAGGACAGCCTGCTGATAGACCGCTGTATTACACAGGATTCTGTGCAATACAAGCGGAATCTATCGATGGCCTGGATTGACTACCGCAAGGCATTTGATACAACGTCGCATCAGCTATTGTTGCACTTACTCGAATGTCTTGCGGTACCAGCACCACTAGTGAGATGCATAGAACAGCTGCTGCCGCTCTGGAAGACCCGCTTCACCATAACATCAGGTGCACAGCGGGTCACGACAGAGCAGGTGGCATTTAGGAGAGGAGTTTTCCAGGGTGACTCCCTGAGTCCTCTCCTCTTCTGCATCTCACTGCTGCCGTTGTCTGTTGGGCTCCGCCAAACCCGCGGATATCAATCTGGACCACCCAGCGACCGGAGGCATAAGGTCACCCATCTATTTTATATGGATGATCTTAAACTTTATGCCTCCGGAGAGCGCGAACTACAAAACGCTCTTAGGGTGGTCGAAGAATATACGCGGGCAATTGGTATGGAGTTCGGGTTGGACAAATGTGCAGTCGTCCACCTCAAGAGAGGACGATGCGGGGAATTCCCTGAAGATGCGCAGCTCGCAGACGGAAGCATCCTAAGACATCTGGATGCCGGAGAGACCTATACATACCTGGGTGTACAACAAAGGCACATCCAGGATGTAACACAAATAAAGGAATCTCTCCGCGGCAAGTACAGACACCGCCTCCGAAAGATTTGGTCCTCCGAACTTTCGGGGAAGAACAAGGTGTCTGCAACTAATATGCTTGCCGTTCCGATTCTGCTATACTCCTTCGGAGTAGTAAAGTGGAGGGTAGATGAGCTGCGCCAATTAGACAGAGATACCCGCAAGATGATGAATATTCACAGAAGTATTCATCCTAGATCGTCCGTTCCTCGTGTGTACCTCCCACGTCAACGGGGGGGCCGAGGACTCTTGAGCCTGGAGTGTACGCATGGCAGAGTAGTACTGAGTATGGCATGTAACATCCTCAGGAGCTCAGATCCCCTCTTGCGGTTCGTAAAACATCACGAAACTGTAGGAGTGGGAGCAGGATTGTTCAAGGCAGCAAAAAGAGCCGCAGATGAACTCGGTCTCGCATTTGACATCAGGCGAGGAGGCCGGCGAGGTGCTGATGTTGAGTCAGTCACCGAACTTCAGCCAAATCGTCTGAAAGCCCGAATTAGAGCTGCCGAACAGGAGAAACTGTTTCGGCAGCACGTCGATAAACCCCAGCATGGTGTCTTCTATAAGAACATAGAAACACTGGGTTTATCGACCAGGCTGACCTTCGCCTTTCTAAGGTCAGCAGGGCTTAAGTCGGAGACCGAGGGATTCATTATGGCCTGTCAAGATGGTGTTATCAACACCTTGGTCTACCGTAGCCGCGTGTGGCGTGTAGAGGTTCCTGATATCAACTGCAGGACCTGCCATCAGGCGCCGGAATCGCTCATGCACTTACTATCTGCATGCCCTATATATGCGATTTCGGCCTACATCCACCGGCATAACGCGGCGTTACGAGTGCTATACTACCATCTAAGGCACTCGTACGGGGTAGACCAGACACCAGTGCTGCCTTACGTCCCCGGAGATATCGAGTCCGTTGTCGAGAACGAGAAATGCCGGATTTACTGGAACTACTCGTTCCCGACTGTCAGGCTAATCCAAGCCAACAAGCCTGACATAGTCCTCCTCGACCATCAACTCAAGGTGATGTATGTCATCGAGTTCTCGGCACCTGCGGAGAAAAACATCACCTTGAAGGAGGAGGAGAAACGGACCAAATATCGCGATCTCCGGTACGAGCTCCAAGTGCTGTACCCAGGCTACTTGGTCAAAATGGTCGTCCTTATTATCGGTGTACTCGGAGGGATAAAGCCTACGCTGCTCTCGGAACTGAAGATCATACCGGCCTGCCAAAAACCAGCCGAGTGGCTGGCAGGTCAAATGCAGAAGGCGGTCATTCTGGGTTCTCTCCGTCTGCTTAGGGCACACGATTCTGGTATCTACAGTCACTAACCCTGCGGGATGTGGGGAGTGGCTGTAGTTGATGCGCCGGCGCGACTCCCGTGAGGCGTCGGAGGCCACGGGAGGACTGACCGGCATCGGATATTCCGAAAAAAAAAAAAAAAAAAAAAAAAAAAATAATTATATGCGTACATAATTTAACAATATATTTTAATATTCAAATTTACTCAAATATAATCGATTATTCGAATACTCGAATAATCGAATACTCGAATGTATTCGAGTATTCGAATATAATCGAGTATTCGAATAATTTCCCATTAGAATAAATCGTATTCGAATACTCGAATTATTCGTATTCGATTCCCAGCCTTAGTCTATATCATGAAATATCCTATCCAATATGCAGCAAATGGGTCAATTGGATTGGTGCTTGAAAGCGTTTTGTGCAACTTGCCCAATGTACCTTCTCGCTGAAAATCCACAATTTCAACGTTTTAATGTTAAGCAATCATCTTTCAAAAATTGATCCATAACTGGCTCATTTCATCGAACAAATTTTTCTAAGTTGACTAGTCAATTATTTTTTAATTTTTCTGTAACCGTCTAAAAAGTTAAGGGTTTTTGGTCAATTTTTTGAGTGGAAAATATATTATTAAATATGATTTGAACGAAACAATTACTCAGCGGCAAATACCCCGACCTGCATTGTATTATACCTTCAAATCATGTTAGATCGGTAGCCAATATCATTTGTCAATTCCAAACCAGACATAGACCGGTTTCGAACTTATTGGTTCTCCTCAGTATGCCATAGGTCATGGAACAGACAAATTATAGTGGCCAGCCTGCTAGTCATATACTGACTAAGGTAAATTGAGTAGTGGTGAGAGGTATGTGAAACTTCTCATATGGTCCAAATGCTACTATCCGACTGACATCACAGATATCTCTGTGGCGGATAGCGATTTGCGAAGCAAGTACGGAGAGCTGCGACTTCTAGCCCAGGTGGACTAAACTACTGTTATTAAATATGATTTGAACGAAACAACTACTCAGCGGGCAAATAACCCGACCTACATTGGATTATACCTTCAAATCATGTTAGATCGGTAGCCAATATCATTTGTCAATTCCTAACCAGACATAAACCGGTTTCGAACTTATTAATTCTCCTCAGTATGCCATAGGTCATGGAACAGGCAAATGATAGTGGCCAACCTGCTAGTCATTACTAAGGTAAATTGAATAGTGGTGAGAGGTATGGGCTACCGATCTAACATGATTTGAAGGTATAATCCAATGCAGGTCGGGGTATTTGCCCGCTGAGTAGTTGTTTCGTTCAAATCATATTTAATAACAGTAGTTTAGTCCACCTGGACCTAGAGGTCGCCGCTCTCGGTACTTGTTTCGCAAGTCGCTATCCACCACAGAGACATCTGTGATGTCGGCATTTGGACCATATGAAAAGTTTCACATACCTCTCACCACTACTGGAAAATATGTATTTACTATTCTAGCGACATAAGGGATTGGTAGTTTTTACCAATCCCTTATGTTACATTTGATCGAAAAAATAGTATCTGATAGCAATTAAAAACGATTAATCCAATCTTTGAAAGTAAGCGTCTGATATCTCTTTTCTGTCAATTAAATTATATGAATTTTATTAAAGTTAAAAAAAAGAGGCTAGCATGAACAGCCCTTGAAATTGCCAGCTCGCCCAGTAAAGAATTACTTTCCGATCGTGTTACGTAAATAATTATTTATTAAATGGTAGATACATAATTAAGGGGCCTAGTCGGGAAAAAGCTTCTAATAGCTGTGTCACTCTCTAGAAAGTTTTTATACATGCGCCGCTGAATAATTTTGCTCTTGACTATACCTTCACTGGACGTTTTATTCACCGACTTCATTGAGGTGCGATACCCGATAGAGGTAACACTTCCTTGCTCGATTTGTAGTGACAAAGATACTTATTTAGAAAATTCATTTTAACCAAATAGTACGGAATTAAAGTTTGAAACTTGCTGAGCATAATTATGAAGATTCATTCTAGAAGACATGTATGAATTTTACCTCGAATTTTACCGATTCATATCATAATTCAGGAGCTAATCACGTTCAAATTTAACTTATATTTACAGTATAAATTTTCCCTACATAAAGGGAAAATTAATTAAAATAGATATACATGTACCCTCTAGTACACTTTCAACTACTGATCCTCCAAATTTGGTGTAATTTGACCAAACCGTATGGAAGAAATAAATTTTGAAAAATTACCTTACAAACACTGGTTCGATTAGCCCTCTTAATACTGTTCGTTTTTATGGTGTCACTTGCAAATCCGATAAAGTGGAATCAACCTTGTGTTGACTATTGACTTTCTCTAGCCATAGAGATTAGTCAATATAACACATAAAAAATGAGATTTAAAAACTACATGATTCTAAAATGAAGGTTTGCATCTACTAAATTTTCTTAATCCATACGTTATTTTTTCCAGAGTGTGCATATTCAAACTGTGAGATGCTTCAGGACTAATTATTCTTCTGGTGTAGTGTTAAATAAAGATCAAAAGGAAAAGGAGCGCCTCAGTTCTTCCTCTTCCTCGGATAGTGATTTAGTAGACAGTGATTCAGATATAGAAGATGGTAAGTCCTAAAAAAGAATAATCGTTTTACTATTAATCTATACATATTTTAAATGCCCGTAAAGGCGTAATAAAATTTATAATATCCAAAGTATTCCAAAAGAGAGAGTAAAAGTTAATTTATAAAATAGTAATAAATACTAGAAATAGGTATCAAAGTCGAAATCCTCTCAATTTATTTAATTGAACATTAAATAAATTTTTGCCAACACACATTTCTTAGTGATTTATAAATTTATATCATGCTAAGAGAAGTGATTAATCTTTTATTGCGATTGCCCACTATGAAGGCAAAAACCAGAAACCGGTCTGCGAATGGTATGCACAACTGCCTCAAGTGGAATTTCCATTTATGCGGTAAAAATCGTTTGCTAGTGGGAAATGGCAATTAGAGCTTAATCACTTCTCTCAGTGTGGTACAAAAGAAGTGTGTGTTGGCAAAAATTTATTTATTCTCCAATTAAATAAATTGACAGAATTTCGACTTTGGTACCTATTTAGTTATTATTTCTAGTATTTATTACTATTTAGTAAATATTTTAAATAATTTTGAAATACATTATTTAAATACGTTATCTTAATTCTAAAAGTACTTTTATTTGAATAATGAAATTTAATTATTTAAATAATTTCATTATTTATATATTTTTCCATTATTCCGAGCTCGGTAACTTAGCGAGATTGAGTGTTAAGTGGCAAACCTAGCTAGTTTACTTCCTGCCGACTTCCGGGTTCAAATCTCGGCTTCGAATCTGAAAAAGTTGAAGGGAGTTGTTGTATGTCCGCGTTTTTTTTCAGTGTAACCCCCGCCTGTGCATCTTTGTACCAAATTTCTTAAGAAACAGTTTAATGATAAAGGTAGCTGGTGACGGTTCGGAAAACTCCGTTTCCAGTTTCAAAGAGTCAACGCTAATAAACAATTTGTACTCTTGCTCTGTAAAGTTGTTATATCAAGTTGGTAAAAATTCTCACTTGAAAATAATAAATTGAACACCCAAGTCGTACATAGTATACTTTATAATTTCAAAAGTATTTATTAGTTTATTTGCAGAAATTAGTTACGTTAATTTATTTTAAATTATTTAATACATTTTTTAGAAAATTGTTTAAATAACTCGTTATTTAAAATACTTTTTTTCCATTATATCTAAAAGAGTCATTTAAATACTTTTCAAAAGTAGCTTTGTTGCGGTATTAAAAGTTTTTCTACTGAACTACTGAAATAAAAATACTTAAATAAATAGTGAACACCTTTTCACACCCACTGGATTCAGAAATAAATTTAGATGGCTGTATATATCGTGTAACATTTCTTATGCACATTCGTCGTTAAATCTGTTTAAAAAATACAAATACATCAGTTTATTTTTACCTCTTTGTAAGCATATCTGTTGACGGTGTGCCAGTCTAAATAAATTAAAGCAGTAAAACCGACAACGAGTTTAGAAAAGAGTTTAAGTGCATTTTTATATCAAATTGTATAGAATATTTTTATTTGCCTGCGCAAACTGAATTACTTTTTAGAATAATTTTTTCTCATTAGCCAAATATTAAAAAAAAACCGCTGCCAATTATTACTTGGGGATCTGAACTTCCTCACCGTAGTAAAATTCGGCGTATGGTGGAGTTTATAATAAAAGTAATTTTTGACGTTTCAAAAAAATCACAATTTTTGACGTTTCAAAAAAGTCACATTTTTTGACGTTTCAAAAAAAGTCACATTTTTTTACGTTTCAAAAAAAGTCACATTTTGACGTTTTAAAAAAAGTCACATTGGTGGAATGTCACTAATATTTTTTTAGACATTGGGACCGATTTTGCTCATCAACGACCACAATCTCTTCCTTGACCTCTAGAATGTGCCAAATTTGAAAGCTTCATCTCAAAAACTGTAGCTGTTATCGCGAACCACACAGACAGACACACACACAGACAGAAAATTGTTTCTGTCTGAAATTTTGTGTATCGTCATAATTCGTCGTGATTCGTCCTGAAATGCACTACAAATTTTCAAAATTTTGTTCACGAATACATAATTTTTTCACTTTGAGGGGTGAGGACTTTTTGGTTGGATGACACCTAGTGATGGCAACAAAAATGAAAATTTTAGTTTTTAAACACACCAATAGATTGCACATGACCAGAAGTATACTAACTATATTTGACATAGACAAAGGTGAAACGCAATACGAGACATTTAACAAATGATGAAGCCAAGTTGCTGAATGGCTGTGAGTAGGACCCACTGACATTAGAGGGAAACTTTTGACTATGCTTGGCCAAGGCCATCATATAGTCATTTTGCCCCAACTCTGATTGCAGAGAGGTACAGAAGGGAAGTTTTGGAAAAATATGTTGTGCATTTTGTACTCATCAACGATAATTTATGTTTATGCACCGATGGTGTACGTATTTATACCGCTCGTCTGTCTGATAGTATTTCGAAATAGGAATTAAGTCGATAGAGTTGCCTGTGAGGTTGCCAGATCTCAGTCCCATAAATCATAGGTGGGACGCTCTAGGAAGTACACAGTAAATGCTCTACAGACTAGTTTATTCTGAGGCTTTTGTTGAAAAATGATCGATGAGTATGTGCTCAAAAAATAAGAGGTAAATTTGGATTTCTTTATGTCTCCTCATAGAAGTTGACGTTGATAGGTACCAATAATAGATAATCATTTTACGGCTATAAGTGAATTCCCTACTGAGATCAGCTCGATTGGTTCTACTTTAAGGGACTGTATCTCAGAAAGGAGGTCTTAATTCAGAAAAGTTTAAGTAGGTATATAAAATGTTATTTTTAACCCCCATTGTAGTCTTAAAATCTGGACCTTAGAAATAAAATGTATGGATGTACAGGGTGAATCAAACAAAACCGATGCTACACCTATTTTTTCGTGGCAATTTCAGTTGCGCACATTTTAACTCTCTCTTTTTTGCGTGTAATTTTTTTATCTTGTAACAATTTTTGAATCTCTTTATATCTCGTTTATGAACATTTTTCAAAATATTTTTTTTTGTATCCTATTGTAACGTTACAATATTAACATTTTACCTTACACGTTTCTCATAATAAATTATTAAAAAAATTTACTCAATTTGGCCAAGCAGGAGAGGACGCCCTTGTGCTATAATTTATCGCGGAATATTAAGGTGAACTCGGTGCTAGGAAATATGTAAATCAAATTCGTATTAAAACCAACCGTTGAATTCAAAATTAGGATTTAAATGATAAGCCAAATCGATTATTAACTTTGAACTAGATAACGCTTAGGGTGGGCCAAAAAAAACTTTTAATTTTTTTTTCCTTAGATACCATGAAAATATTGTCAGAAATGACGAAAAAAAATTCTGGTGAAGCTTGAGCTCTTAATATTAATATTAAGAGGTGACGATTTGTGATTTTTGATTTCCCATTTAAATAACTCAGGATTTTTTTTTTATTTTGTTTGGATTTTTATTGCGTTTGAACGAATAATTGTCTAGTGAAAACGAAAACTTATTCTTGTAGGGAATTTAACGATCTACAAAAAAGGTCTGATATGATTTTTTGCTAACTCGACTCTTTCAAAAGTTATTCGAGGTTAAAGTCCAACTCTAAATCGTAACAGATTATTTTTACAATTTTTTATATTCTATCACAAAATAATAGCGTTATTAACGATATTATAGTCTGGAATTAACAAATATCTTACAAGTAAATATTGTGAATTTTATGACCATAATTAATATTATATTATGGGTTTTATGATAATACCGCGAGTAAATAGCTGGCTTCTTGACCAGCGTAGTTGAGCTGAATGGGAAGTACGGCTGATATCGTCTCAACAAGAAGCATTTCTCTCCGACTCTATTCGACCAATATGAATTTCAATGGCTATGGAAAACAGGGCTAAAATATAATGGTTTGATATCGAACTTTGATCTGTGATGTTAACCGTTAACAGCAAGGAACACCTATATTTGCTCCAGATGTATCCATAATTGTTCATGGAATCCTCATTATTTATGACTATATTTGGATGGTAAGAGGACCAAAATTGGATATACTGTGGTGATTACCGCATATTTTACCCCAAAGTTAGTAATTTTACTAATATTTTACATGGCACTTTCAACAAAGATTGCACTCACTTTGCTATTCTTGCTATTGAATTTTTCGTCAACCGTATTAATTAGATTATGCTTGTTTTTGCTGTAAGTATTTAACTTTGATCAAATTTATTATAGCTTGCAGCTTATTTTAACACCTCATGTTTAGATTTTGCTCTAATTTGCTTTAGTTGTTTAAATTTTAAATACATACCGTCTTCTTTTATGTAACTATTTTGAGAGCCGAGGTTCCTGCGTTTTTGGTATAGTAGTGTAAAAACCTCCAGTAATTTTACAAGTCTGTATTACTTAATTTTATTAATACTAATATTGTCATATTGGTTTCCATTCAGTTGGATTGGTTTAGAATTTGGTAATAAAAGACTTAGTTTAGTAGTTGAACTACGAGCTCCCACTTTTCGTGATCCTGTCATTTGCGCTCAAAAATTGTACCTTTTCTCACAAAAATACTACATAACTGTAGTAGTAATTTTTAAACCTTCCGTTTGAAATTTTTTTGAAACATTAAAGGGACGGTACCGTATATTCTTCGTGGAGTGTTCCGTTTATCTGTTTATCGATATACTACGTTATATCATAGTATCGTTAGCCTTGGTTGTTTGGTTAACTTCATAATACCGATTAGTAATCAGTAAGCCTGGCCAAGGTCATTAATCCTACAGAGACGTACTGGGTATGCATCATATCATAATACTTGAATAAGTACAATAATAAAAACAAAAATGTTTTATATATTGTGATGTATGTTTTTGTACTATTTCGTTCGCTTTAAATTCTTTTTTTATGTATTTCCTTATATTTTGTAAGCTTAGTGCTGCACATTATTATTAAACTGTTGAATGACGTTCACACATGTACATTGTATATCTAAGTGATAACTAATAATAAATAAATAAATAAATAAAATAAATGGAAATAATTTTTTTTAATACTGGTACACCTTATAAAAATATATACAAAACTCACCTTCTTAAGCAGATTTATGAAGTAGCTTGGTTGTCGTTATCACAAACTGGAGCACTTCTATAATAACTGTGTAACATCAGATATGTTTCTACAGTTGTCTCAGTAAGCGATGGTCGCTGTGGTGAAAAAATATGTTTGTATTTTGAAAAAGACTGTTCGACACCTACGAAAGTAATACAGGCATAAGTATAACACTCTATGAACTCACTTAACGCAGCTGTAGATGCACCATCACAAATTTGTCTTAATTTGGTAAAATCAGGATCTTTCCGTAATACACTCTCGAATTTTTCAATAACGGGCTTATTTTTTACGTCATTTATAGTCTGTAGCTGTGTATTTGCGTCGTCCACTATTTGCAGTGATTCCATTAACGACAACGAAGTATTTTGCAATTTTTCCATTGCGTCTATAATTGTTATAAATAGTTTTTAAAATCTGTTTGAAGGGAAACATCTTGAAAGCTTGTCTGGCTTTCCTTAATAGCTGCAGCCTCGTTAGGGTTGAACTGTAGTATCATAGCTTTTATTTGTTGAAAATATTCAGCAAAATAAAAAGCGGCCTTCAACCACGTTCCACAACTTGTAAGAATCGGCTCTGGTGGTTCCGGAATACCAGGACACAGTGTGTGAAATGCTCGAAGCCGTTTAGGAGATTTGAGAAATACTTTTTTTGTATTTGCTATTAATGCATCTACCTCTGGAAAACATTTTCGAATCGTTTCTGCTATAAGATGGAACGCATTCACTTTACACGTAACATGTAAAAACCTACAATCGTCTCTTTGAAGAAAACGGCCCACCAAACGCATTGCCGCAGCACCGTCGGTCACAAACATCAACACTTGACTTGTTGACAGTTCAAATTTTTCGAAAGTCTCCAACACCACCCGCGTAATTGTTTCGCCAGTACATGCAGTTAGTCTTTTGCTAGCTAGTAAAAGTGGAAATGTTGGTTTAACGGGGTCGAGTACACGTACTATAACATTTAAAATAGATTTTTTTTTACAGTCTGTAGTTTCGTCAACACATAACCACAGCCGTGTATTTTTTAATGCACATTTAATCTTATTTACAATGTCTTCACGAACACTTGGTACATATCTACGTAACGATGAATGACTTGGTAAATCACCTAGGGATTGTATTTATTCCAGAACTCCCGAAATGCTGGTTTATCCAACATGCGCAGGGGAACATCACATGCAATCAGCATTAACAGTATATCAAACATAAACTGAGGTTCCAAAGAAGACACGCCATTTTTTTATTTTTATGCCGTTTACTATTGACATGAATTTTGCAGCCGTATTTATTCCAGCACATTAAGTCTTGATCACAAACTTTACAAATTATTTTACATCCATCATAGAATAAATCCGGAAATTCACCGATAAATTTATTCACTTTATCAGCGTACGGTCGTTTTCTACTCTTTACGCTCAACATTATTTATTATTTATTAGTACTCTATGCATCGACCGACAGATAACAACTAAAGTGTGTCGTGTCATCGTCATCGTAAACAAGCGCGCGATGGCATTGGTAATGCGCCCGACCCTGAATCTACCATCGCTTGGCCAGGCTTAGTAATCAGACAAAAATGTCCGTACTTGTACCTTAAGTAGATATCTATTTACCGTTAATGTTTTTTTTAAGAATAGTATACGATTTTTGTACTCACCCTGTACATTATATTATTCACTTATTATTGCATGAAGGGCATACTATAACTCTACATGCTAAGGCTTCACCTTATCAAGTTAGTGTTATTAATCGTTCGTATTTATTTTAAGATTCGTACATGGTTCTTGTACTCACCCAGTACATTATATTTTAACTTATTTTTGCATTCAGTGCAAACTATATCTACGTGCTAAGGCTTCACCTTATCAAGTTAGTGTTATTTGCAAGGTTTTGTTTACCTCTGAATATTTTTGCTATTTCATTGCTGAGGTTCACGTAGAAATTATTTATAGGATACTTTTTTGTACCTAAAATCTAGAAAATTGCACCAACGCACAGTGGGGCGATATCCCCGAAAAGCTGGCCAAGACTCTTAAAGTAATGAAACTGGTCCAACATGAACTCATTATTACGGCAAAAATAGTGAAGAAAATCCCTTTGATAAAATAGGGTGGTTTTTAGAGGATGGAAATTGAAAAAAATTAGTAAAATTCTGAAATTTCCGATTCTTATAGAACTTGACCCGCGAATTAATAAAAAAAATAGTGACAAAAATTCCTTTCATGAAATAGGGTTGTCGTTAGGGGGTTGAAATCGAAAGAACTTTGTAAAATTCTGAAACCTCTGATTATTATAGAATTCGCCCCGAAAATTAACGAAAAAAATAGTGAAAAAAATCTCTTTGATTAAATAGGGTGATTTATAGGGGGTGGAAATAGAAAGAACTGAGTAAAAATCGGAAACTTCTGATTCTTATAGAATTTGTGCAACGAATTAACGAAAAAATAGTGAAAAAAATCCCTTTGATGAAACAGGGTGGTTTTTAAGACATGGAAATCGAATTAACTGAGTAACATTTCAAACCAACTTTAAATTAAAAAATTTCTGATTCTTGTAAAATGCATAATAGTTGTTAAATATCTAACGATTAAAAAAAATCTAGTTTATAATATTTATAAATTTATATTTAGGCATACCTATATGTCAATATTTATAAATAAAAAAATCTTTGACAGGGATTCTACAAACTATGAAGAAATTTTAGTATGAAAGATGTTCTTCAGAGCTTTCAGAGTCTTCTTCAGAGTCACTAGTAGAATCTTCTTTGCTTGCTGTACCTATTCCAGTTTCTGCAGATAATAGCAAGGCCACAACTTCCTTGTCGAACGGTTTGCTTTTCTCCTTGGGAGTGTTCGAAGACTTGATATGTAAGGATCTGAGCACAATAAAAGTCGATTAAAAACATCTAAGGGATTTTCGCGTGAGCATTTTCTTGAATATCCCTCACGATATTTCAATAAGCCCATTGAACTCCCCATGAAAAACTACATAGGATAGAAACAAATATTTTAAAGAACTTTCACCATGATTGCGCCTTTGAATTTGTCTCCAAAAAGTAGGCTATTGATGTACTATCATCGGCTTGGTGTAAGATCATTTCTTTTACTTGAAAATTCCAAATTCTATTGAATTTGGCTCACCCTGTATATATTTTTAAAAAATTAAACTTTTGTTTTTTATATACAGAGTGATTTTGTGAGAATTCCCACCCTCTTAATTTTGTCATTTTTACTATTACGAAAAAGTGGTAAATGCAAATGTTATAGGACTTGTTATGTATATTTTGAAAATTATATCAGAAAAAACAATGGAAGCTCACACAAAGTGGCTACAGTTATTATTATTATTTTTAAATTGACCACTATCTTTATATTTTTACATATTTGAATAGAACGCTCTCTTACGAATACAATGATATAGGGTTGATGATTCTATCTCTAATACTAAGGGAAATATGAGAGAAACTTTGTATGAGTCCCACCCCCGTAATCTTTGTTATTTCTGACTATTCAAAAATAGTTTATAAAGAAGTTATTAAAAATTGCTTCAATTGGTAATACAATTTTGTAAATATTTTTAAAAATTTATTTTAATTAAATTAAATTAAATTAAATTATAACTTCGTTATACAGGGTGTTCAACTTTAATTTTTCTAACGTGGAGATATCGTTTATCTTACGAGTTACAACATCGGTTAAGTTAGAGAAAAGTTGCGTAACATTGTTGCTAAAACATTGGAGTTAACAGAACTTAATTATCTCATTTGGTTTTTCAGATACCTGGAAAAAATTGAAAAATTGGCATTTTGTTTTATGTCTTATCATATGTTGCTTATTTAAGATTCAATATTTATTCTGTAAAAACATTCTTAGAGCAACTTTTTGTATTTTGTATGATTTTCATGAAATAAAAGTATTATAACGTTTCGTTCACACAGAATCATCATCTAAGATAAGCAAAATCTATGTGGTGAGAAAGTTAAAGTCGAACACCCTGTATACTATTTTTGAATAGTCATAAATAACAAAGTTACCGAGAGTTGGACTCGCACAAAGTTTCCTTCTTGTCTTCCTTAGTATTAGAAATAGACCTATTAACTCCTATATAGTTGTGTTCGTGAGAAAGAGTTATATTTTATATAAATATAGTTTAAAAAAAACTAAAAAACACGCTTTTAAAGCACATCAAACTAAAAAGTGAAAAATAATTATTAATATAAACTGAAAACAATGATGAACGAAAAATACTAGTATTATTGTGAAAAAGGCGTGGGTTGCTCGATATACGAAAAATATGGCACAAAGCGCCCCACGCTTTTTTCACAATAATACTAGTATTTTTCGTTCATTATTGTTTTCAGTTTATATTAATAATTATTTTTCACTTTTTAGTTTGATGTGCTTTAAAAGCGTGTTTTTTAGCTTTTTTAAACTATATTTATTTTTCACTTTTTAGTTTGATGTGCTATGAAAGCGTGTTTTGTAGTTTTTTTAAACTATATTTATATTGCTTATTGATGCTGATATTATAACATATTACGATCCAACAGATATTTCTGAAAAAAAAAAAAATATTTTTTTATTTCAGCCATGGGATTTGAACTCACGCCCGAGGAGTCCGTCGTTTCGCGTCGACCAAGACTTGCCCGCTCGGCCAACGACCGAACTGAGAATCACGGAATATACTTACAATATTAAGCCTCTTGCTCTCACGCAGAGGATACGTGAGGAAAGGACTGGCTATCCTGATCAGGATAATGATATAAACTTATCAAATTATTGTATTGTTACCGGTTCTTCGTAAGTGTACAAAGTTTCAATTAAATCTGTCCGTTTAAAGTGGGTCAAAATCGAGTCCAAAGAGTCGGTTACAAACAAACAAACATACAAGTGAAGCTAATAAAAGCGTGTTAAAAATGTAAAAATATACTTACTGATATGATTTTCAAAATCTACATAAAAAGTACTATAACTCTTGTATGTACCATTTTTTCGTAATAATATAAATTATCTTGTACAAACGATAGAGAACACATGGAGCCATTCCACAATTTGACCACAATTAATATCCTGATCACGAATTACAATTATTATATTGATATCCATAAGCTGACTGGAACAATTTCTTTAAGGGCACTTATATGGGAACTGGATTACGCATGAATTACCTCAATATAATTCCTTACTTTGAAACTAATTATGCCACAAAGCGGGGCAAAACTTTAACTGAGCGCCTGGCATCTACCTTACCAAACATTCGTCGTTTCCCAGACATGATAACTAATTTATATGAGAGATTCCATCCTTAATTGAGAACCCGATCAAGAAATTGCCATTATCATTGCTTCATGTCACGTAGCGCTATATATTACTTCCATACTAGAACAGACGTTATTAACAATTCCTTCATGCTAACGGCAAATTTAAAGTAAATTATTAATTACCGTGTACCAAATATCATTTGATTTTATATTTCGTTGACATACTGGAAATCCAAGTTTATTACTGTAATATCGTAACTAGCCAGTATTATTTATACAGGTTGTCTAAGAGAATGGGGAATTTCTGTATTTTTTAATGCAAAAATAAATACCTACAGTTAAATCGGTGGATCGTGGCGTGCACGTTAGGACCTATGAAGCCGTATTTTCTAGAATCACGCATCCTTGGGTGCGTGCCACGCATCGTGCAATAGCATGAGGACACTTGAGTTGTTAGTGTAAACGGCATGTTTCTACAATCTTCAATTTATAGAGTTGGCAAATCGTGCGACTATTCAGTAGTGCAACAGCAGGTAGATAGATATCTGGTGAGGCAATGACCGGTTGGCGGACAAATCGAAGCAAGCCACGAGACTAGGCCATTGTTGTATGTCGTAGTGTTTACACGCTAATTTATTCCTCTCCGTTGTATTTTGTGTTGTTGTATTGTTGATAATTTTATTTGTTGTATTTTATTGTTGATATTAATTTAATAATAAAATATGTCAGACGTGCGCAAGAATAAAAAACGGTCATACGCTGACAAAGTGAATTCCCGGATTCATTCTATAATGGTGCTATAATTTGTAAGGTGTGCCAGACAGACCTGATGTGCTAGGATAAATATGATTGTAGACGCACGTAAATACTGTGCAGCATAAAATTAAAAAAAATTGCGTGCTTTCGAAAACACAGTTTATGCTTGATTTACTGTTAATGCTGATTGCCTGTAATGTTCTGCTGCACATACTCGATAAACAACCATTTCGATAATTCTGGAATAAATACAATCCCCAGGTGACGTTACCTAGCCGCGCAACGTTGCGTACCTATGTACCAACTGTACGCGAAGACATTATAAATAAGATCAAATGTGTATTAAAAGATACATGGCTGTGGCTGTGTGTTGACGAGACAGCAGATTGTAAAAAAATTCTATTGTAAATGTTATAGTATGTGTACTGGACCATTTCCACTATTACTAGTTAGTAAGAGACAAACTGAGTATACTGGCAAAACAATTATGCGGGTGGTGATCTTTCACAAATCAAGTGTTGCTGTTTGTGACCGATGGTACCGCGACAATGCATTTGAGAGGCCGTTCTCTTCAAAACACGGTTGTAGGTTGATACATGTTACATGTAAAGTGCATGCTTTATAGCTTGTGGCAGAAATTATTCGACAAAGTTTTCCAGAGGTAGATGCATTAATAGCAAGTACGAAAAAAAGTGTTCCTTAAATCTCCTAAACGTCTTCGCGCATTTCACATCAAGTATTCCGGTATTCCCGAACCGCCACAGCCGATTCTTATACGTTAGGGAACATGGTTGAGGGTAGCTTTTTGTTATACTGAATATTTACAACAAATAAAACCTGTGATACTACAATTCAATCCTGACGAAGCTACAGCTATTAAGGAGAGCCAGACAAAATTCGAGGATATTTTCGTTGAAACAGCTTTAAAAACTATTCATAATAAGAACTATAAAAGACTACATTACGCCATACGAAACGTACAAAACAGTGCGTTGTCATTAGCGAAGTCACTGCAAATAGTGGACGAAGTAAATCGATTGCTACACTCTATATGTGACGCAAAAAATGAGCCCGTTAGAGAAAAATTCATACGTGTGATAAAAGCAAGACACCGGTTTTACCAGATTAAGACAAATTTGTAGTGGTACTGATGGTGCAACCCCAGATCCGTTAAGTGCGTTTAAAGACTATTTTAAGTATGCCTGTATTACATCAATAGATGTCGAACGGTCATTCTAAAAATATAAGCATATTTTTTCACTACAGTGAACATCACTCACGGAGACAACCATAGAAACATACCTGATGCTGCAGAGTTTTTATAGTTTTTGATAACCAAGCTAGTTCATTGAGGTAGTTCAGAGGGTAAGTTGTGCATACATTGTTATAAATTGTAACAGTTTATTGCTTTTGTTACTAGTTATTTTCTTTTTATTAGGCTTATTATGATGCGTACGCCTATGTCCCGCCGCACATTTCTGCCAACTCTAGTAATTTAGTGTCACGTTCACAAGATGGATGTCGTAACAGCACAATACGTAAGTATATAAAATTAGTTGCGATTTCGCACTATTGCGCTATACGTCTTGCGCACCCACGGGTGCGTGATTCTTACAGATTCATTTATTCATTACATACATGGGATGCAAACAAATTCAGAGATTCAAAAAAGCATCCACTAATGCATTATCACAAGTAAATGTTTAGAATAAGTAATTAAACTGTAACAGTAAATTTGTAATTTCTGTTACAACTAATGTTTTTTAAAATGTTTTAATTGAACAAGCCCTCTTAAGTCTAATATGGCAACCGTTCCTCTTAAGGATTTACGTGAGATACTCAAACACGTTGTGCCAGTACTAGGCAATAGTCAAACCTTTTAACTATTTTTAATTCACGTAATACATCCAAGCAGTATAAATAACTAAATTTTCATTAGTAAAGTCTTAAAACTTAATTTACTTACATATTTAATCTAAACGATATATCGATCAATGAAAAAAATCCATGTTATATAGCCATCATTAGATTAGTTCGTACCTATTACTCATGATTCAACGGCCGACGGGAAGTACGTATCCCGGGTGAGCCACGAGTTTTATTTTGCCGAAACCATGGCAGATTTATTTAAAGAATGTATAGTAATTTTGGGATTTTGTTTCAGACTTTCTAGATTGAGGTTATAGTTACGTTACGTTATAGTTATGTTATGTTTACAGTTACAGTTACAATCATTTTTTTGCTGAATAAGACTTACATGAAACAACTACTCAGCGCACAAAAGCCCCGACCTGCATTGAATTAAACCTGCAAGTCTTGTTTGGTAGCTAAAATCATTTGTCAATTCCTCTCTAGACATAGACCGGTTTCGAACTTGTTATGTTCTCGTCAGTATGCCATAAGTAATGGAAAAGACAAATAATAATATCTAATCAGACTAGCCTAAAGCAGACTAAGCAAGACAGACATAGTGAGTGATAAGTGTATTCCTCTGGTGGTCGGTGCTACTACCCGTCAGACATCATTAATGTCTTAGTGACTGATAGCGGCCTGCAAAGCAGGTACCAAGAACTATGACCTCTAACCCTGGTGGGCTAAACTATATACTGAATAAGACTTACAGGAAACAACTACTCAGCGGACAAAAGCCCCGACCTTTTCCATTTTTTATGGCATACTGACGAGAACATAACGAGTTCGAAACCGGTCTATGTCTAGTGAGGAATTGACAAATGATTTTAGCTACCAAACAAGACTTGCAGGTAAACACAAAATAAACTTATGTTTGATTTTCACAATTTAATTAACTCATGACAATTGTTTCGCCACACAGTAGCGTCATCAGATGGTGAGTACAAGACTAAATCCTTTATTACAAAGTGAGGGTATATATACATAAGTATCAACTAACTAATCTAGGGTAATAAAATGAAGCAGTAATAAAATAAGGTACAAAATAATGTAGAAAATATTTAACAGTGGTGAACAGTTTAAATGATATTACGATTTTTTAATTTATTGATTTCTAATGTCTCTAATAGTGACAATTTTAATCCTTTATTTTCTATGTGTAAAATATTATAATTATTATTAAAATAATGATTGTCCTCTAGCAAATGGTTGGCATACGTCCAATCTAATTTATTGTTATTAAAACTATGTTTATGTTCGGACAATCATTTTCCAAAATTTCTTCCCGTTTGTCCAATGTATACTTTAGGGCATGTACCACATGTAAGCTTATAGACCACTTTTTTGTTCTTTTTTAGTTTTATCTTTATTGTTCTTAATAAATTTTCCTAGAGTGTTATTAGTTTTAAATGCTATTTTAATATTATGTTTTTTCTTAAGTTCAACTGATATTTTTTCGGTAGGTTGGCCTATATAAGTAAGGGTTTTATATCTTAAATCACTTAATTCACTGCTTTCTGCTTTTGTATAAACTGACTCTATTGCTATATCATAATATTTCTTTTTAAGTAAATTGTTAACCAAAGTTTCTTTAAAACCATTATTCACTGCTATTTGTTTAATAAAATTTCTTTCGTTGTTGTAATTATCTTCAGTTAAAGGAAATTTGGTTAATCTGTTTATCATACTAATATAGGCAGCGTGTTTATGTTTTACAGGATGTGTTGAACTATATGTATCGTAATATCTGTGTACGAAGGTTTATGGTAAATATTAAATTCATGTGAATTATTAATTTTTGTGATAGTTAAATCCAAAAAAATTAATAGAATTGTCTTTTTCATATTCCACGGTAAATTTTATATTAGGGTGTAAATTATTAATAAATTTTACAAAACTATTTAACTGTCTTGTTGTACCTGTAAAACATGCGATAAAATCATCTACATATCTATACCAGTATAAAAAACTTTTACTTAATTTGTTTTTATGTATTTGTTTCTCAATATGGTCCATAAAAATTTCTGCTAAAATAGGACTTGGGTTTCCAGACTTGCAGGTTTAATTCAATGCTGGTCGGGGCTTTTGTCCGCTGAGTAGTTGTTTCCTGTAGGTCTTATTCAGTATATAGTTTACCCCACCAGAGTTAGAGGTCATTGCTCTTGGTATCTGCTTTGCAGGTCGCTATCAGTCACTAAGACATTAATGATGTCTGACGGGTAATAGCACTGACCACCAGAGGGATAAATTTATCACTCACTATGTCAGTCATTTTGTTATCGACTTTTTTTAATTTTAACAATTTCAGTTTAAATGTATGATTATGTCTACATTTCATCTTTGTAATTCACCGATGGTTTAATGATAAAATATGGTAGCTGGAGCCTAAAGAACAGAGCCTAAAGAACACCACAAGGTCATGGATTGATAATTCATTATTTAAATTACTGGTCATATATGGACGATGTCAATCGATTAATGGTGAACAACTATAAACTAATGGTTAAATTGATTTATTGAATGTATTACGGAATTTTAGATTCCAGGAACCTAGTTTTAACTACGAGGTGGTATTGACTGTCTGATGTCAAATTATTCACCCATTCGAGCATCAAGCACTGTTGTTGCCGAAGATAAGTACTTTAATTTTTGTAATTTACTGCCTGGCAGGATATTTAGTTTGCTTATAAAATTGCACCTGTAGTTAGCCTTAGTTTGTCTTTTTTTTACGTATTTTCTTGAGGCTTATGCTTATCTGTAATTTGTGTAATCTCGCTAAGAGTAATTTTAGATATTTTGTCATGTGCTTAGGCACCTTCAAATTGACGCATTTTGACTTTTAACTTTGTTAATTTTTCATGGCATTTTGCCAAATTTTCAGGGTTTGGAGTGCCAAGCTTATGTTTGTAGCACAGCCATTCTAATTGCCTTTTGTTTAGAATTAGGTGCTTGTGCTTATTGTAGACTTGTTGCCCAAATTTTCTTAATAGATTTTAGCTGCCTTTTGCTTAAAATCTTAAATACAGCCATTGTAATTGCCTTTTGCTTATAATTAGTTGCTGGTGCTTATTGTAGACTTGTTGCCTACGCTTATTTGATTTTAGCACTGGCGGTTCTTCTATAGGGTCATTTGCTCAATGACCTCCCACATACAAATAAAAAATAGAGCTATTCATTTTCTGAAGTTTAAAAATATATAATACATATATTTTTAAGAATATTAAAAATATATATATATATATTATATATTTTTAAACTTCAGAAAATGAATAGCTCTATTTTTGTATTTGTATGTGGGAGGTCATTGACCAAATGACCCTATAGAAGAACTGCCAGTGGATTTTAGATGCCTTTTGCCTAAAATCTCTAGCTTACGCTTATCGCTTGTGATATAGTAGTAAAATTTTTAGGATATTTTAACTGATTTTTGTAATATCCTTTTACTGTCAGCACTCGAGTCGAGGTGCTCCTGTTACGTAATTGAAATTTTTTTAATATCGTTTTACCCTTTTTTGTGTTTCTTGACTTAAATTAGTTTACTGCTATTAAGTGTACCTGTGTCGGTATCAGAACAGCGATCATTAGAACTGCAAATTATTCTGGCAATAGGAGAATTCATTCCCAAATTTGTTCGATGAAGAAGTTCATTAAATGTATTATTGTATCTAACTGTCCGTGTAGGAATATGAAAATCTATAAGGGAAAGCAAATCTATGTAGTTTAATAGATTATTAAGTAATTTAAACAAAAGCGGAAGCCCCGAGTGCATTCTTCGAGTTTTTAATGATATATTAAGTTGTTGTCTTGCTAGAGCAGTGTATAACGGGTGAATCGAAGATCGAAAGGAATCGATAGAAATTTCGGATTTCACCCTTGGTACTGGTAATATTTTTTTAAGATGTGTATGACAGTGGTTCATTCATCGGGAAAAAAATTACAGCAACTTTTAGTCAATCCAAAAGACAATTGAAACAAATGAAAAGTCGGAGATTTACGAAATTAGCTATAAGGACTGTAATCAAAAATATGTTGGACAGACTAGACGACCAATTCAAACTAGATTCAAAGAGCATATGGCGAATCTCAAATATGGTAGAATAGATAAGTCTAGTCTTTTCTAAGAATCATGCGTCCGTGGGTGTAAATGAAGAAGTTTTTGCAGGAAAAATAATGCAATTGAAATTTGCGAAGAAATGTTGAAACATTTGTTATACTATTTGTAAAACATTTCCAAAACGTTTTTTTTTTCGGTATCAAGTGGAAGATATATCGACACATTTGAAATTTCTTATTTTCTCTAAAGTTGCACTTTTTGAAATTTGCACAGTGAAAAATGAATCTAAAATAAAATTTCAAAATTTCGTCGGTGTGGCTATAAAACAGCAATATTTTTTTATGATATTAGAAACGTATCGATATATTCTCCACCTGTTTCTGAAAAAAAAGTGTTTTGCAAATATTTTACAAATTTAAATTTAAAAAATAACCTGGCACACAATACTAAGATATGACATAACCTAAATTTCACCAGCCGCCACTATAAATACAAAGACTATTTTGATACATTATTTAACTACAAATTATACTGTTTTACTTATTTAAATAATTTTTTGTCTAAAGTGCTTTGTATTTGTATGAAACGCAAAATTCCTAACCCCAAAACAGAACAATTATGATTTCGATTTTTAAAAGTCACAGAAGTCCAAATCAACATAAGTACATAAATGCGCATGTGCAAGGTAGATAACGTCACAGTTTGGCGGGCTATCTAGGTAAGGTCTTAAAAATTGGATTTTGGTAATTTTTTTTTGGGTAAATAAGTCAGATTATTTTTTTTAATAATACGTGTTTTTTATGTGGTTCGTATTATTTTACTATAACCTAGAAATAAGCACATAAATGTAGCACATTGGTTTGTTTCACATAAGACTTTAGTTAATTTAAATTTGTTAAAGGATTTAAAGTATAGTAATAAAAATATCTTATCTTATAAATTTATTTGAACAGAATTTTGAACAATAAATCTATCAGTCCATTTCGAATATTTTTACGTACATCCAAATGAAAGTCAAGTGGTTTGCTTAAGATAAAATTTTTTTTTAATATTGTCATTCTTGTTTTGTTATTTAAGAAAATATGAAACCATGTACAGATTAAAAAAAATGTTATACAATTGTGTAAAAAGAAACTTTATAATAAATCTTTTACATACATACACTTAATGTATAGACATCCTGCCTCGTCAAACTTCATAAAATTAATGGTGAATTTAACACTGTAGGGGAAGCTTAATTGTTAATTACAAAATTTCATGCATCCTCTTTTGGAAGATTATACAAACGTCCTCTCTCTAGTGGATCCACATTTACATCATACAAGAATTATTTAACTTTTGCTAATGGCTTTATCAATTTTTTCATGATTTTGTATTGTACAACTGAAGCCACTTTCACTTAGTCACCTATTTTAAATAGAGGTGTATATTTTTTTCATTTTAAGGATGATTTTTTTTTAATATACCAAGTTACACAGAACATACGTAGCATCCCACAATTTCTTTGTTTTTCTATACAGGGTGTCCCAACCAAAAGTAGACACCTTGAATAACTTTAGAGCTAAATTTTTTTTGAAAAATTGGTGAAACACGTTGACTTTGTTTCCAAGGGGGACATATTTTAATGTAACACTTGTATACCTATAATCATCCCTCTACCCTACACGGCCACCCCCTCAAAAAAATTCAAATGGCAAGGGGGGTCGAGTGATACATCTTTTGAAAGGTCTTTTAATTCCTTACATAACTGTGTCTTTTTTTTAACTTTTATCGATTCGTTCTTAAGGAAAATAATTTTATTTTTGATGATTACTCACAATCGAAATCGTTTAAAAAAATCTAAAGTACACGGCACTGGGTACTGGAATTTATAAAAAAAAACTAAATTTTTTAGTGCTCTCAAATCAACACGAGTTTTTTCGACAAAAAACACTTTCCTTGTCCGTTTAGTTTTAGAATAATAAAAGACTCATAAGTATTTGATAGCCCTTGAACATTAATTTGTTCACAACCAATTTTAAATCGAGATACATTTTACCAGAGTGAGTTCTCAAAATTGTTTATACCCTTCAGGAGAGAATAGAAATTGTAAGCATTTATTTTAAAAACGATAATTGTGCTAAAGCTACGGAGCGCATATTCAATAGAAATCACCCAGATAGAAGGGTTGGTTCTCAGTATGTTTTACAATTATTGACAAAATTTATGGAGACAGGTTCTGTAGGAAACAAAAAGCATGAACCGCAGCGACCGATTAGGAATGAAGCAGTTGAGGTGGCAGTTATGGGTCATTTGCAGATGGATAATACTCAATCGATCAGGAAAGTAGCTGAGGCTTCCGGTGTATCACGAAGCAGTGTTCATCGAATTGTAAAGGCTCACAAATTTCATCCATATAAATTTAAATTGGTACACGAATTAAACGAAAATGATCCCGATCGTCGGCTTGAATTCTGTGAGATTTTTAGTGAATAATTAAACGGTAATGCCAATGTACTGTACAATACGTGTTTTACTGATGAATCGACATTTCAGTTAAATGGGGAAATAAACAGTCACAATTGTAGGTATTGGAGTGAAACCAATCCACATTTGTTCATGGAAACTCATACCCAAAAGCCTCAGAAGTTAAGTGTTTGGGCTGGCATCTTAGGGGATCACATTGTCGGGCCGTTTTTTATTCCTGACAATTTAAATGGCGAAAGGTACCTCGATCTGTTAGAAAATAACATCGACCCAATGATTACCCAAATCCTCGAAGAAGACGATAATCTTTTAGAGTCGGTGGGGGTCATTTTGAATAATACATACGATAATTTAAACTGCTTCTTGTATTTTTTATTTCCCGAACCTAAAATAGTGAAACAATTATTTCTTAGGAACGAATCGATAAAAGTTTTAAAAAATACACTGTTATGTAGAGAATTGAAAGACCTTTCAAAGGATGTGTCACTCGACCTCCTTTGCCATTTGAATTTTTTGAGAGGGTGGCCGTGTAGGGTAGAGGGATGATGATAGGTATACAAGTATTACATTAAAATATGCTCCCCATGGAAACAAGGTCGACCTGCTTCACCAATTTAAAAAAAAAAAATTTTATATCCAAAGTTATTCAGGGTGCCTACTTTTGGTTAGGACACCCTGTATAAACGGGTGTTGTAGCAAACCAATGCGTGAACAGTTGAGGAAGTAGTGGTAAATGCTTTTGTAATACTGGTGTTTAAAGTAAAAATGTTTTACTGCTTGTATTAGAACCAACGGCCCAGGATAGATGTAATAAGAGTGTAATGGAGAAACAACTTTCGAATTTTGGAAAAGCACTTCGGGAATTGCTTGGTGTAAAACTATGATAAATCAAAAGTGAGTTCACTCGGTGTTATACATGATGTTTTTATAGGTCAATTTATTAAAATCGTCACTAATAAACTTCCTTCGTTTTTCAGTATATGCAAAATTCCATTAAAGAAATTTGTCTAAAATGCAATTTGTGCCTACTTACCAAAATTTGGGAATATAAATTTACTTTGCTGGAACTGCCACTTTTTTCACTAGTAGTTAGTTTTTTCTTGAAAATAAGACGTTAAGAACAAAAGTTATTCGTAATACTAATTTATTTTTGAAAAGATATTTGTGATTTTAGAGCACTCTCAACTTGCAAAAAATGATTTTTAAAAATTCAGAATAAACAAAGAAAGGAGCAGTTCCAACAAAATTTAATAAGGAAGCACAAATTGTATTCTAAATAACTTTTTTAATGCAACTTTTTTCATATCTTGAAAAAATAAAGGTAGTTTATTAGTGATGATTTTTATAAATTGACATAAAACACCTTGTATAACACCAATCAACTCATTCTTGGTATATATTAGTTTTACATCAAGCAGGACTGAATCACCAGGTGCTATTCCAAAATTCGACAATTTGTTGTCCAATACACCTTTAGTTACATCTATCCTGGGACACAGTATATGTGTAAAACTGCCAGGCTTCTACGATCCACGTATCCCAATATGATTCATATAATTTGTCTGGCCTACGCCTTGCAATCTATATCAATGCCTGAACACAGTACCGGAGATTTCATGCAATGTCAAGTTACTCGAGGCATGTCTTTTAATTGTTCCGTACAAATGATTGTTATTGAATCTTAATCCATGTGCCGGCCCTGAACGCACGGAAATTGTCCGGTGACTAGAAATATTCTTTTACCAGAGACTATAGTCTCTGCTTTTTACCTACCGCTTTTTCTGGAATGCGAATTGGCGCTACCAAGAGTATAGCGGCACATGCGCGACAGCTGACGTTCATTGCTATACGAAATCTAAAGCACGTGCCGCTTCACTATTAGGAGCACCAACTTGTATTCCTATACTGACTATAGTTATTGGAACTAGTGTAAGTACCGGGTGCGAAACTAAGAATGCACGCCGGCCATATCTCAGAAACTAATCATCGCACAAATTTAGAGAAAAAATTGTCTTAAGGGGCCTAGTCGGGAAAAAGCTTCGGATAGCTGTCACTCTCTAGAAAGTTTTTATACATGCGCCGCTGAATAATTTTGCTCGTGACTATACTTTCACTGGACGTTTTATTCACCGACTTCATTGAGGTGCGATTCCCGATAGAGGTAACACTTCCTTGCTCCATTTGTACTGACAAAGAAACTTACTTAGAAAATTCATTTTAACCAAATAGTACGGAATAAAAGTTTGAAACTTGCTGGGCATAATTATGAAGATTCATTCTAGAAGACATGTATGAGTTTTACCTCGAATTCTACCGATTGATATCATAATTCAGGAGCTAATCACGTTCAAATTTCACTTATATTTACAGTGTAAATTTTCCCTACATAAAGTGAAAATTAATTAAAATAGATATACATGTACCCTCTAGTACACTTTCAACTACTGATCCTCCAAATTTGGTGTAATTTGACCTAACCGTATGGAAGAAATAAATTTTGAAAAATTACCTTACAAACACTGGTTTGATTAGCCCTCTTAAGTAATCCTGAAAAATCGCTGGAAAATATTTTCGAGTTTCTAAAATGGCCGCTAGGGGACGTGACAGCCATGACCAAATAGAAAATTAGGGTTTTCTCCGTATTTTGCCCAATTAAGTGACATTAAAAATATATGCATCATAAACCTGGGAGAATTCCAAATCTTACTAGTTTTACAATTTTTTTCTCTTCAAAAATAAAGTGGTGGGGAGGTGCCAAAATTTTTTTTTAAAATGTCGATTACTTCGACTAGACTTAACGGAATTTAACAAACTTGGTCTCATTGCAAAGGGCTTTTCTTAGTCTATCGAGTGCGCTTTACGATGTTTTCATTTGATTATTACCGTTGCCGCTAGAGGGAGTTATCTGACATGTCAACAACGTTTTCTTAAAAACTTTAAATGGAATGGTATGTTTATTTTTACAGTAAAATAGAGAATTAAACGCCTCAGATGTCAGTGAAAACCGCAACTCGATAACATTTTTCTAACAGTAGATATTAGCAATGTTGAAATTATGAATTATCAGATCTTGACGATGAAATTTGTAAAGTAGCTATTAAAACAAGTTAGCTATGAAAATGACACAATGAAGAAACAACATAATGTCAAAAATTTTCAACTTGTTGCCATTTTGTGTAGTAATTACTTTTCTATCTGAATCTGTTTACGTTTTGAAATTACTTCTTAAAATTTAACATTTACTTCGAATGCATGAGAAATGCAACTGTCGCTGCCAGAGTCTATCCGTTGCAGTACCCTAAAAGACGTCATCACCGTAAAGAGTTTTTATTCGACTGGCACATCGTTTAACGTACGACAGGATCTGTGCAACTTCCTGTGCATCGGAGACACCGTAGAGGTCGCACTGAGGAAAATGTTATAAAAGTATTAGCATATGTGCAATTTAATCCTCATTTAAGTACTAGAGCAATAGCCAGGGACTTGGGAATATGTTGAACCACTTTTCAAAATATTCTGAGAGAACATAAGTAAGTATTTATTTATAACGAATTAGTTCATCATAATTAGAAACACAGTGCATTTATGCAAAAAAAATGTTATAAAGTTTATTAAATTTATATTTTAAATATAATGATATGTATGGTATAAAGTTTTTGGTTTACGGCTATGTAATGCTGTTGTATCTCGGGGTTATCAACAATTTAGAGCAAGTATAGAAAATATATGACATGCAAAAACAAACATTTTTCATATATTGCTCTGAAGAACTTTTACAAAATGTAATAGATTTGTTTGATTTTTTTTTAGGTTGCATCCATATCGCATAGTCCTCCATCAAAGTTTAAATACTCGCGATTTCGATCAGAGACTGGATTATTGTAACTGGCTGTTGCAAATGATAGAAGATCCTGGATTACTTTCACGTATTTTGTGGACAAATGAGGCTTCATTTATGAGTGATGGTACTGTAAATCGCCATAATATGCATTATATTATTGATCTGAGACGAATCCGCGTTGGATGCGAGAGGTCCAGTCTCAGGGTTGTTGGTCTATTTATTTTCAATGAAACTCTTAATGGGGAACGTTATCTAAATTTTTTAAGAAACGAATTTCCGCTTCTTTTAGAAGACATAGATCTAGCAACTCGTCGTGATATGTTTTTTCAACATTATGGGTGCCCGGCGCATTTTTCTCTGAACGTTCGAGATTTTTTAAACTAGACATATCCCTGACAGGTAGATAGGACGTGGAAGTCTATTTCATTGGCCAGCCAGGTTTCCAGACCTGACTTGCCTAGGTTTCTATTTGTGGGGGCGAATAAAAGATCTCGTTTTTGCCACCAGACTCACTACAAGGGACGACATGATCGAGAGAATAAGAAATGCCATTCAAAGTATTTCGATGGCAGAAGTAGACTTTCGTTCAATCCTCTCGCCGCATCGAAAGTGATGGACGACATTTTAAACCTCTAGGGCCCCACTAATTATATTCTAATTCTTTTAAAGTATTGTAATGTGTTCTTTGCGTGTACTTTATTAATTACTAATTTTTATATTACATAATATATATTCTACTCAATGTTTTTGTCATATTATGTTGTTTCTTCATTGTGTCATGTTCACAGCTAAGTTGTTTTCAACAGCTACTTTACAAATTTCATCGCCGAGACCTGATAATAATTCATAATTTCAACTTTGTTTGCTAATGTCTACTGTTAGAAAAAGTTATCGAGTTGCGGTTTTCACTTACATCTGAAACGTTTAATTATCTATTTTACTGTGTAAAAATAAACATACCATTCCATTTAAATTTTTTAAGAAAACGCACGATATTTGTTGACATGTCAGATAACGCCCTTTAGCGGCAACGGTTAATTATCAAATGAAAACACCATTTTAATGTAAAAAAATTAACATTACCTATTCAAGAACAAACTAATTTGCTATTATTATTTTTGTAGCAAGATTTTATTTTATGTTTAATTTTTATTTAAATTTTAACCGCCTCTATAGATTTAAAATTAAAATAATAAAATTATAATAAGTTTAACACGGAATAAAATCTGTTAACAAATTTTTCATTTTTAGTTATAGAAGTAAATTTTATTTTATTTTTCTTGATGGTAAATTTAAATTATTGTTTAAACAGAAAAGTAGGTAAATAAATTTAAATATTCTCCATGCTTCCGGAAATAGCAATAAATCGTGATGAAGATCCCTTACATATGTCACACATTTACCACGGGAAGTCTGTTAAAATGCTATCAAGTATCTTGCTATCGTGTTAAGTAGGATTTAAGATCCCCTTATAAGAATTAAACGATTTATATTCTGAAAGGACAGGTAAGGAATCTGCAACTAAGCCCCGCGTGTTTATCTACTGTCGCTTTAAAACTACTAGTGTAAACTTGTAAGACTACTATATTTTTTCCTAGGCTCTAAAACTCATCGATTGTGTATAATACAGGGTACAGATAATTTTGTCCTTTTCACACTTTGACGAGAATGAAAGAAATGCCGCCTATCGTTCTGAATTTTTGTGACTTGTATACTTTGTTATATTGTGTGCCAAATGCATCCCTCCCCCCCAAAAAAAAACCTTATATATAGTTAATTCACTAAGGTAAGCTGTAAGTAAACAGATAATAAATTGAAGAATACAACTTAAATTTCATTATTTTATTGTTAAGTAGGCATTGAAATATATTTAGGAATAATAAGAATTTAGAAAAGATATATTTTCTACCACCTACTGTAGTCATCAGTTCAAATTCCAAAATAATACAAACAATAGAAACATACAAAAGAATATGAGTTGTAGAAACAATTTTTAAACCAACTGATTCAATTTTATATTTTTTTTGCGTTTGAGATCCTTTTCTGAAGCACACTGATTAATTAGATTGCCGCAAGAAATATGACGTATCTTCTATAAGGTAGTCAAAGTGGACTTAACAAGTATAAAGTCATAAACTAATAACTATCTTAACATCCACGTATTTGGCCGTGTCCTATTGTTGAGAGTTTAGCACTACGAAAATAGATTAAGTGGTATAATGAAAGAATGCCAAACTTTCTTATTTGTTACTAACTTCTAATTGTGAAAAACACCAAATTTTTTGTAGACTAGACCATACCTTGAATTAAATGTGTTTATGGTCTACCAGGCCACCATTTAATCTCCACAAGGTATACACCTCTCGTTATAACGCCAACTCAGTGTCTGTTCCTTTTTGTATTTGTTTAGTTAATTTCAGTAATTTGTAAGTTGTTTTGTGAAAAATTATCTGCCAATAATATCGGATAGATTGAAACAAACAGATACAGCAAAAATGAGATGATGTTTTAGAGTTATAGTTTGTACGAAGTCAATTGAAATCGTATAAAAACTAAAAGCCTGCAAAAACCGTCGGCATCTCTTTATTGTACATGGGCGGAGGTAAATAGAAATTCTTGTCATAAGAAAATGTTATACTTGTTTGAAAATCGTATTAATTTTTATTATTTTTTGTTTATTAGATTCTAGGCTATTTTTGTTCATTTCGCCAATAAAATATTTTTTGAAATATTATATCAGTTTTAAATATATGAAAGAAATTTGCTTTTTAATGTTTCAAAAATATATGATATATGATAGATTTTTGAAACATTAAAAAAGCAAATTTCTTTTATATATTTAAAATATTTAATAATGTTTCACAAGGAGCCAACCGCAGAATCAGTTCAGTGTATTATATCAGTTTTAGATATAAAGTCTAAATATTTAAATTTATTGGGTTTAGTTTTAAAGTTAACCCATACTATATTGAAATATGTTACTGCTCTGCAAGGACCAACGAGAGGGTATGAACATATCCTTGCCAGCATGAGGGAATGGGACAGGTTAGATTAACGAGGGGCAAGGATGTTATATAGTAAAAAATAAAATAAAAGTTTCTTCTAAAATAAAAATAAAAATGTAAGTTTCTTAACCAAAGCAAAGAATTAGTACCACAAAAATAAATATTTGTTTAGATAAAACATAAATAAAAACAAAATTAAAATATGTCTCTAGAATAAAGTAACTTAAATTAAAATTTCTTGTCAACTAAATAAAATATATTCCAAGAAATGTAACAATAAAAAAGTAAACTTCATACCTAATATAATATCTAAATATTTTGTTCTGAAAATATATGTATATTAAAAAAAGTTAAAGGCACTTTCTGAAGAGGAATCATTACCAGGTTGAATTATAATCGGCGCATCTAGATACACTATATGCCTGTTTAGTTTACGATATTCTCTGATTTTTTCCAAATAATCTAACCGAAGTGTTACTATACGTCGTGATTCCATAATTACCATACGACTGTCAAGTTTTTTATGTTTAAAACCGCATTCTAATAAAACATTTCGTAGTGTATCTAAAGAACTATAATTCTAATCAGGATAATCGCTTAATTTTTCTCGAATCATTTTTAACGTAGGAACTATATTTTTTTCATACATATTATAAATTATACGCCGTATTACATCTTTGGTAGCATCATCAATATTTTTTAATTTCATATTTTTCCGTTTCCTATTTGTACCGTGATCTATAACATCTCCTTTTTTAATTACACGATAAATTGTTGATTTTGATATTTTAGTTAATTCGTTAATACGTTCTATTATTTCTTTCTCACATTTTTCACGATTTTCGCTTTTTAAACGTTCATATATATTTAAAATAATGCGTTGACTTTGTACGTGTAAATCTTTATTTTGAAACTCTAAATTTATTTCGTCTTCCTCGACAATAACAGGCTCACCTATTTCGGGATTTTCGGGTGTTATTATATTATCTTCTGTTTCAAATGGTCTCCAGAAAGCCATGGTAAATTAGTAAATACCTAATACAATATCTTAAATACCTTTTATGTAGTAATAAATATTTACCAATATGAACACTAAGTATAAACCGAACCACCTTAATATTATAATAGGTATTTCTGCACTGCACTGGACAAATGTAATAAATAAATAGGTAACATCCGAGTCCACGTTGACTCCTGACTGATATAAACTCAAACACCCACCGACCAACCGGATTAACGAATATCCTGATCCCAGCCAATCGTCGCCCATCATCCTCAAAACATAGCCAATGCCGGCACATCTCACAAGTTTCCGTAATTGCGGAGAAACGATTTAATGAGTTTTTTTATACTAGTGGGCCTGTCCGTTTTATTATCTTTAAAACACGTGCAGTCGTAGATGGTTCGTTCAGGCTGATTACATTGCTAGTCTCGGACTCACCTGCACAATTTCAACTACCATTTGATTCTCGATACCATTGCTAAATACATAGGACAAAATATCAAGTTAAGTGCGCACAGTCCTGTGCTTTAACAATGACCAATTTCAATTGACTTCGTATAAACTATACTGGTTTTTGAAGGGTTGATGTTGTCCTCTTTATAAAAATGGCGTCTCGACGCCTCAAAAATTTCTAATAGCATGGAGTCAATTATTGGCGCAGTGTGAATATTCTGTCGTTATCTTTGTAATGGTGTGTCATCTTTGAAATTTCGTCAATTCGGGTTAATAACACTGGAAGACAAAAAATATATATATTTTTTTGTAACATATGTGATCTTTGTTATTAATAATACCTGAGTTATTAGCTATCAATTTTTCTAAGTTGAAACCCGTATAATCGAAGAATATTATTTAAAGCAGATTTTATATTTATGACTTCTTGCACTGTTGTGTCACCAGTGCAAGTAGGTCATCTACATAAAAGTCATGTAGAATAATTGAACTAATAAAAGGATTTTGAGTAGAAATTTGATGGCCGACTTCTTGAACACATCGTATGGCTAGGTAGGCAGCAGAAGCCATACTGTATGTAATAGTATTTAATTCGTAAACAGAGAGAGATTCAGAAGAATTGTCACGCCATAATATTCTTTGAAGAAAACGTTGGTCTTTACTGACAAGAATTTGTCTATACATTTTTTGTGTATCGGCTGCCAGAACATAATTATGCTTGTGAAAACGCACTAATATTGAGAACAAGTCGTCCTGTATATTAGGACCCATCTATGATTAAATCATTTAGGGAATAACCTGATGCAGATTTGGCGGAGCCGTCAAAAACGACACCAAACTTTGTTGTTAAACTCCCCTGCTTTAATACGCAGTGATGCGGTAAAAAGAAACCAGAATTTATGTTAAGATTTGGTAACAATGTGATTTAATGTGATATATTCATTTATAAAATCAGAGTATTGCGTTTTAAGACAAGGATTTTTTGACAATCTATTTTCCAAGGAGTAGAATCGTTTTTCAGCAAATTGCCGAGAATCTCCTAGCTTGGCAATGGGTTCTTTTAAAGGAAAGCGGACTATAAACCTATCGGTGTCGTCACGTTTAGTATGTTTCACGAAATGATCTTCACAAAAAGATTCTTCTGGAGATAAATGTTTTTTACGAGGATGCTCTTCTATACCCCAGAATTTTTGTAATTGTTTATCAAAGATATCCACAGTACTGTTGGGTTTCATTTTAATATTTAAATTGCAAAAGTGTTAGAAAATGATTTATTGTCTAAATGTAATGGCCCGGAAATAATCCAACCCAAGCTGGTTTTTTGTAATATAGGAGCATTGTGTCCTGACCTGCACAGAGGTGGTCCCAAAATGTATCAGCTCCTATGAGCATATCTATCTCGGAACTAATATTAAAATTAGGATCTGCCAAAACTAAATTCGGCGGTATAGCTAAGGTATGTTTATCAAAAGTTGAACAGGACATGTTACTAGTGATATTTTCTGACTAAACAGGATAAAGTTGTGTTAAAAGAATTTATTCGAGAATGGAATTTAATAAACGCTCTAGAATTAATATTTGACGTGGTATGATTTAATCCGATTACAAAAATCTTAATTTTATCTATTTTTAAATTTAATTTAGTGCAAAAACGTTTGCTAATAAAAATTACTTTACGATCCACTATCTAACAGAATTCGGCAATTATGTGGATTTCGAGAATGATCCAAAACTGATACTATCGCCGTCGAAAGTAAAACGCAATTTTGATTTTGCATGGAGTAATTTGAGTTGGAAAGCGATACTGGATATGAATTTGCACCTGCAGCTTGATTTGATGTTGTTTTGTTCGTTGTATATTATGTTGAGGATTATTATTTGAAGAGTTATTTGATGTTTCATTGTTAGAAGCCTCAAAATGTAAAAGTGTGTTATGCATTTTGTCACATTTACGACATTTACTAGATCTACAGTCTTTTGTGGCATGATTATTGCGCAAGCAACTGACACAAAGTTTTAAACGTTTGGCTTCTTGATATCGTGTATTACTGTTAAAACAGAAATTTAGAGCAATTCTGAATCGTATGATCTTGATCGCATATAACACAGACCACCTTATTAGTGACTGCAAAGGATTTATATTTAGATTTACTATAAGAATCTTGCGAATAAGTTTCAGCATTTTGAGATTTTTGAAGTATTTTATATCTATTATTAAATATGATTTGAACGAAAGAACTACTCAGCAGGCAAATACCCCGACCTGCATTGGATTACTCCTTCAAATCATGATAGATCGATAGCCAATATCATTTGTCAATTCCTAACCAGACATAGACCGGTTTCGAACTTATTTGTTCTCCTCAGTATGCCATAGGTTATGGAACAGACAAATGATAGTGGCCAACCTGCTAGTCATATACTAACTAAGGTAAATTGAGTAGTGGTGAGAGGTATGAAACTTCTCGTATGGTCTAAATGCTACTATCCGACCGACATCATAGATGTCTCTGTGGCGGATAGCTACTTGCGAAGCAAATACCGAGAGCGGCGACCTCTAGCCCAGGTGGACTAAACTACTGTTATTAAATATGATTTGAACGAAACAACTACTCAGCGGGCAAATACCCCGACCTGCATTGGTTCAAATCATATTTAATAACAGTAGTTTAGTCCACCTGGGCTAGAGGTCGCCGCTCTCGGTACTTGCTTCGCAAGTCGCTATCCGCCACAGAGACATCTATGATGTCGGTCGGATAGTAGCATTTAGACCATACGAGAAGTTTCATACCTCTCACCACTACTCAATTTACCTTAGTTAGTATATGACTAGCAGGTTGGCCACTATCATTTGTCCGTTCCATAACCTATGGCATACTGAGGAGAACAAATAAGTTCGAAACCGGTCTATGTCTGGTTAGGAATTGACAAATGATATTGGCTATCAATCTATCATGATTTGAAGGTGTAATCCAATGCAGGTCGGGGTATTTGCCCGCTGAGTAGTTGTTTCGTTCAAATCATATTTAATAACAGTAGTTTAGTCCACCTGGGCTAGAGGTCACCGTTCTCGGTACTTGTTTCGCAAGTCGCTATCCGCCACAGAGACATCTATGATGTCGGTCGGATAGTAGCATTTAGACCATACGAGAAGTTTCATACCTCTCACCACTACTCTATTTTATATCTGTCGTTTAAGAATTCCTTAACATCGTCAAATGTAATTTTTTTTAATTTTGGTAATCTTTGATTCCCATTTACGCTTAGAACGAGCATCAAGCTTTGATGAGACAAGGTGTGTTACGAGGGTGTCCCAATATTTAACTGGTTCCCCAAAATTTTTTAATACGAGAAAATTTCGAGTAATAGCATCATGCAATTGACGTATGTTAGTATGTGATTCTTTAGAAAATGAGGGTAAATTAATCAGTGCTCTTATGTACTGCGATATTAACGCAGCTTCGTCTTCGTAACGCTCGAGCAAACCTTGCCACGCGACATCGTAGCTATCATCAGAAATTTGAAGGTCACGTAAGACCTCGGCTGCTTCAGTTTTAAGTGCGAGCCACAGATAGTGAAATGTATGTACCTTAGATAAGTTAAGTTTGTTATGAATCACGGATTTAAAAGTATCCCTAAAAAATAGCCAATCATATAAAGAACCATCGAATAGGGGAAGATTTACAACAGGTAGTTTAATATCAATATTATTTTGAGCATTAAAATTAATTAAGTTTGTCGCATTGTTGCTAGTAAGTATAAGCATTTTCGGTTGTAGAATGCATTGCATTTAGGGTATTAGATATAACAAGTTCACATTTAGCGGCATTGTTTGCGCTCTGTTGCGAGTTTACGACATGATTATTTTGTGCTAAGGATTTAATGCTATCATTACTATCGGTATCATTGGATAAAAGAGATTCAGCTTGACGAATACTAGATATATGTTTTTTAGCAGTGCTTGTTAATCCATAATAACACTCCTCAAAATAATCGCGTTCATCAATTTGTATAACAAGTTCATCATCCCCAGCTGATAATATTTCTATATCAAATTGAATGTTGTTAAATTCGTCTAATAAAGATTGAATAAAAGAAATAGAATCACTGCTTCGTTCTGCAACAAACTGGTTCAAAAAGGTTTCACATCGTGTTAATAAAGATTTAATAATTGCACGTTTAGCTTTTAAAGTTTTAAGTTGATCTGCCACATTGGATATTTAATATTCCAACACAGTATCGGTAAAATATGCAACAATGCAGATAAATACAAGTATTAATAAAGTATTGGCTATTTAGCACAAAAAGAATAAAAAGGAATGATATAAAAAGGAATTTAAAGTAAAATGGAACGCACCTACCTTGAAATAACTTGTTGATCGACTCTGGTAACAGTACGATGCTTTCTCCTGCAGGTAGGCAGATCGAGCAATAATTGTCAAACGCCGTTTCCCTGCTTGTAAGGCTGCCAATTCGCAGATGTATATTTTAAAAAACTTCGTTTCTTGTCACTGGTGATAATCACGCTCTGAAGGATAAGATAAATTAAAACGTTTAGAAAGGGGTTCTTTAAATATTAACGCACAGTCACGTAATAAGAAATCTGGAATTCCAGCTGGTCTAGTTAAGGTGCCCGTCGGGAAAAATTTTGCTGATGATACATACTCTCTCCAAACTTCGTGTATGGCTTCATTGGACCTAGTCTCACAGCATTTTCCTCTATCATTTTTTTTGTTTTTGGGGCGTTTTCCCGCTAGATTTTCCGAAACATGTCATTTTGACGGCATATAAAAAATGTATAGATACTGTTATTTTTCCAAGTAGAATAGCTTAAAAACGTGAATTGAAACGTGAAAAAATAATTGTCTGACAATAAATGTGGGTCATTGGGCGTGTCCGCTATCTCGAACATGTCGGAAAAACGACTATAAGAAAATTTATTAATAACCAGCTGATTTTCGCTGTATTAATTTATTAAAACATACAAAAACAAGTTTTCATATTGTCTGACGAAAATTATTTTCCGATTTCCCAGTCTGACGCGTCAAAGTTGTCGGTTTCATGACAGCAAAAAATGTATTCATAACATTTTTTTACAAATTTTTTTGATTTTTAAATAAAATTTATAATACGATTAAAAAAATTGTCTGACGGTGAAATAAAGCCTTTTAGCTGGAAATGTTAAATAAAAGGTTTTTCTATGTGGTTGTCAAGCTACGCTTGGATGTTAGATTCATGTATACAGTGTGGAAATTAAGTAACGCATAAATTCAGGAATTCCGTTGATATTAATTTTTTGGAAAAAAATCTCGAAGGGGTATAGCAATTTTGACTTCAGCAAATATTTTCAGTCTATTTTCAGTTTATGTCATTTATTTTTTAAGTTATGACGTTATCGACTTTTTTTTTAAATGACAGCCTAACAGTCTTAAATTTCAAATAACAAAAATTCATTAAATTGGAAAAATTTATCTAGTTGCCGGTGTATCACATTAGTTCGATTTTTCAACTATTTGTATAATTTCAAAATAAAGACGAATGTGCCATCGATAACTTTCCGTCAAACTTAGGCAACTAAATAAATTTTCCCAATTTAATGAATTTTTGTTATTTGAACTTTAAGACTGTTTTTCTCGATTTTTTTCAAATATAACATATTGAAAATTTTATACGGTCGGAACCGGAATAAAAACTACTACCAAAATCAATAATAAAAAATATAGGTTGTCATTTAAAAAAAAAGTCGATAACGTCATAACTTAAAAAATAAATGACATAAGAAACTGAAAATAGACTGAAAATATTTGCTGAAGTCAAAATCGCTATACCCCTTCGAGATTTTTTCCAAAAAATTGATATCAACGGAATTACTGAATTTATGCGTTACTTAATTTCCACACTGTATATTGAGGCTATATTTACAAATAACAAGCTGATTTTTTTCAATATAGTTTGGGCCCCCATGAAAATTTTCGGACTAGTAGTACCGGAGATATAGCGATTTTAAACGTACTAAAAGACAATTTTTCGCTACTTTTTTTCTACAAAAAGTTTTACGTATTTTCCAATATTATCGAACTTAAAACTTGGGTAAGTCGAATTCAGATAGTCTAAAAGAGTTCAAAAAAATTCAAAATAAAGATTATAAAATAAGTAAGTTGAAATACCGTATCTTTTTTTAACCGTCTTCTCGACTAAACGAAATTTCATTTTTTTATCGCCCTAACTTCGACAGCCGCTATTGGAAAATTATGTTTTTTTGTCAGACTCTCGTTATGCCCCACTGTATTTGTCAGACACTTATACCACAAATTAAATACCTATTTTCTGCATATAATTTTCCAATGTCTGAAGGTTATGAATAAATTTTTGCTGTCATGAAACCGACAACTTTGACGCGTCAGACTGGGAAATCGGAAAATAATTTTCGTCAGACAATATGAAAACTTGTTTTTGTATGTTTTAATAAATTAATACAGCGAAAATCAGCTGGTTATTAATAAATTTTCTTATAGTCGTTTTTCCGACATGTTCGAGATAGCGGACACGCCCAATGACCCACATTTATTGTCAGACCATTATTTTTTCACGTTTCAATTCACGTTTTTAAGCTATTCTACTTGGAAAAATAACAGTATCTATACATTTTTTATATGCCGTCAAAATGACATGTTTCGGAAAATCTAGCGGGAAAACGCCCCAAAAACAAAAAAAATGATAGAGAAAAATGCTGTCGGACTAGGTCCAATGAAGCCATACATGAAGTTTGGAGAGAGTATGTATCAGCAAAATTTTTCCCGACGGGCACCTTAACCAGTCCGTTTGTCAGCTTGGGCCTGAATTTTTTTTAAACAAATGAAGTAAGTGATATTTGTACTATAACAAAATTTCGAAAAACGAATGAATCAGAAACTTGTATTGTCAATACGAATTGATCAAATTTCAAAATAGCACATCATCATACGTGTAGTAGATGAAAATATAACACGAACTCCATGCCATTTGAAATTTGGATTTGCAGACGTCGCGACGCTACGACGCCACACAGTGGGGTTACGAAAACATGGCATTTCTCTTCTATAAAACCACTACTCATAGATCTGTAGACAATTGTAATATAGTTTCTAATTTACCAACAAACTTGAGGAATTTGTTTTTAATTGAGAATCCAATTACTTCAGATTATTTGATGTATCAGCTGTTAAGAGTAATTTCTTCCTTCTACCTTCCCAGCTTCATTTATTTACTAAGTCCATTCTCAAACATAGTGTATACTCATCGAGGCTTTCTTTGTATAAAATAGTGTTTGTACTACTCAACTCTAATTCATTTAATACAGTTTCTGAAGTTTACTCTTTCGTCCAGATTATTCTTTTTTTTCTTGAACAAGTTTAATCGTACTAAATGTTCTTCAGAATTATAAAAGTAATTGTTGATATCAACACACACAGAGTTATTTTTTGGGCTGGCATATTTTATTAGGTCGTGGTATTGCTCAGGCATGTAAACACTTTCCATTTTGCTGATTATATTTTCAATCTAATAATGTAATCCAGGTACCAACCTCCGGGAATTTGAGATCAATAACCTTTAACAGTCCATTCAAAATTAGAAGTTGGTAGAAACAAAGAATGTTAAAATTTTTATTTTCGTAGGCACATGATTCCAACCAAATTACAAGATGATTGCTATCTTTATGCAAGGACAAAACTTATACAAACAATTTTCTTTCTAAAAAATGACATCATTGCGGCCATATAAAACTAATTCATTTTCAGCCAAAACAGATAATTTATTTTCAAGATAATCATTCATTATGTTTGATAACCCTTCATTTACGAATTTTTCAAAAATGTTCTCAGGAATTTCATATTCATCAATGTTTTCTTCTTCATCACTTGATGGAACTGAGGAGCAGACTTTCTATATGGGTTTTGTCCATTGTTTGTAATTTTCAGAAATAAAGAAAAACTGTTTCAGGTTTCTGGATTAATTTATCGAGCAAGTAAATTTCGCAAAAAAATGCAAAAAAATTCGCATAATCATAGTACCTTGATATTTTCTGTTTTTGATAATTTTCCAAAAAACCTCAAAAATGTGTCACTCTGGGACAAACTGCATTTTTTTTGGCTATACAAAATAACTTTACTTGGTAATGAGGCTGCAAAAAACATAATAAGGTTTTCTACCTTATTACTATTTTTTATTTTATGAAAATAAAACAGTATGAAAATGAAAAATGAAAAAAATTATCGCATATTACACGTCATGGAACTCCTCTTCATCATTATTATAGTCGCATAATATGTCACATTCTTCGATATCCATTATCTTGTTCAGTATTATTTTGGTCATTTTGGACATTATTTTGGTCATTTTTTGGCCAGCAACGACAATCAAATGGCAGTCAGTCCACATTCAAAGGACAAACTGCTGTTAGTTTGTCCTTCAACGTTGGACATACTACACATAGAATGTTCCTGGCGTTTTCATGATTTATTTAACATGGGATAAAATACATATTTTCTGTATTTTTCTATGTAAGATTGTCGCCTGCTATTGTCAGTTTGTTGCGCCACCTTTGGTTGAAAATTTTAAATAATGGACAAAATCCATATAGAAATTCTGCCCATACACTATCAGAGGAAACATTTTCATTACTAAAGATATTTTGTGAGTTGCGAGTTTTACAAGATCACCGGAAAAGAGGTTATTTCAAATTTGATTTTCATTTTGAACGCTTTCTTTGAAAGCATCCTTGGATCAAGTTTTATTTATAAGAAAGGTTGATTTTATTTTATTTTATTAAAGTGTTGAAGATATTGCTCTCATATTATCCAATTTTATTTTTAAAATCTAATTTTAAGTTGGTGTAAAGTTCTTATAAAATGTTTTTGTTACAATAAATGATAAGAAATAGCTGTTCATTTCCGTATAAGAAAAATACTATAGGTCTTTGAAATTCCCATGGAATTTCCTAGAATTCCGTGGAATTCCTTTATATTTCCTTGGAATTCCTTGGCGTTTTGTGAATATCTTTGGAATTACCTGGAATTCCTAGCCAAAATAGTGGAAGTACTTCAAAAGTAGAAGTTTGGTGTGCAGACTTTTATCAACAGGTTTAACCCTTGAAAGTTTAGTTATCCATGGGGAATTGTTGGAGAATAATATGATCTTACTACTAATATATGGTTTTTCAGCTTTAACAATCAAGTATATGAAATATTTGCCTTGTGTCACCACCGCATCATAACAATAATAATACACATTAATTGACATAATCTGCCCACTTCTTTGTCAAATTGTTTGCGTTAGCAATTTTAATTTTTCAGTATCATGAGTTAAACAAAGTAATTGACATGTAATTTAAAAATTTACTTAATATATTATAATGTGGGAGTCGTCTTCAAGAAAGTTTACTGGCTGATGTGAATATCTGCGGAATTATACGGATTGTTTCAGTTTTTAATCCTAGGACTAGTGATAGAACTGTTATAGTTAAAATAGAAAATTATACTAAGTACAAATTTTTGGGTTATTAGGTCCAATGTAATTAAAACACTACTGTATTAACTTGCCGACGTTTCGGTATAATTTATTACCATCCTCAGGGCACTGTAAGATATAAATAAATTGATTGTAAGCTATTCTATATGGGTGATAAATTCTAATCCAAACTAATAGTGAAGAAATAATATTGAACAGTTAATTAATTATTCTATAACAGATTGTAGGAACCATGTACTTATTTTAGGCACTTCAATTATTATTTAGAATTAGTTATAGGTTAGTGATATATAAAAATTATAAACAAATACTCACATTAAATTTTAGTGTTTCTCGTGCATAAAAAACATAATGGCAGGAACAACTTCGTAGCTATAATATTGAGTTTATTGAAAAATACTCAGTATATCGGCGCATACAGAAATGAGAAATGTTTATATACTTCTTGAAATGTGTGTTATTCTCGTCGAGGCTGTGACACTAATGAGATTATTTTTTTTATTTTTTAGCACTGTTAAACTTACTGTAGATAAGGGATGAATAAGTGTTTGGGAACTAAAATGGTTGTTTATATAATAAGTAAACAAGCTTAAAGTAGAAAGGAACGAAAAATGTAAATAGGTTGATAATTTTAAAATATCTAATGTATCATAAAGTTTTTATTTTATTAATTAGATTGAAATAACAAGAGTTTAAATTTTCAGTGTCTTTTCTTGAATTTACTGATTCGAATTTTTTAATGTTTATCATTTCTTGAAATTTTCTTTTTTCTAGATTAGATTGTTTACCTATTACTGCGGTTTCGTCAAAGTTAAATTCATGATTTAAAAATTTACAATGTTCTACCAAAGATGTGATATTAAGCTTATTTTTGTTTTTGAAATCTCTCATATGCTCTTTTTTCCTTGTTTTTAGATACCTTAACCTGGTGTGCAAATAATAAAATGGAATTCAATATAAATAAATGTAAAACGTTAACTTTTTTCAAGAAGAAGTCTACAATATTATTTAATTATGGCATAGATGGAGTGGATCTTGCTCCTGTAAATTCTATAGATGATTTAAGGAGTGACATTTACTAGCGATTTTAGTTTTAACCTACATATTGACAAAAAAATAAAAAAGGCATATAAAATGTGTGGATTTATCCGTAGGCACTGTGCCGATTTTAAAGATATAAATGTAATTTTAATATTGTATAGATCATTAGTAGTTAGTGGTTTGGAATACTGTTCAGTAATATGGAATCCAAAATACAGGAATAATATAAATAGGATTGAGAATTATAAAATAAATTTGTCAAGTTTATTTTATATCAATTAAATATTAACTATAATGAGCTTAATTACGATGATAGAATACATATAGTTGGCTTAGATTCACTAGAAAAACGAAGATTAATAAACGAGATAACTTTTTCTTTCAAGATCATAAATAACATGTATAAAGTACCGGAATTATGGGAATATTTCCCTCTACGGGTACCATCTTACACTACAAGAAACCAAGAGCTAATGTATATCGAACATCATAACACAACATATGGGCAACATTCAATGAAACATCGTTTACGCTAAAGTATGAATTATATATCTAATGATATTCACGTATTTAACATTACTTTTGAGCAGTTGAAACAATTTTGTAAATATGATTTGCAGTTCTATATTGGTATTTCCTTATTTATTTTTATACAAAAATTCCTTCAATTAAAATTAAAATACTGTAAGATTTTTAGCATACTTAGTTTTATTATAATTTTTAAGGTATACGAAACATAATAAAACTTTTTGTTGTTTTTTGATTTTCACGAAATTTATTTTGAATATATACTTGAATATATATTTTACATGACAATCATTTCGCCAACACAGTGGCTTCGTCAGATGTGAGTATTATACTAACTTTTACAATGCAGAAACGGTATAAATAAGAAATTTATCTAAGGTTGTAAACTATTATTAAAGTAGGTAATTTAAGAACTGTCCTGATTTTAAACACTAAGAGTGGTGGATGAAGTAATAAATAGAAATATATAGAAAGTGTACTTTACACTCAAAATAAGTTAACAATGGTGAAGAATTAGTTTCTAATTGATCATTTAATATTATATTCTTTCTTTTTAATTTATTAATTTCCAGTGATTCTAGTAACGTCAATTTAGGACCTTTATTTTCTAAATGCATATAAACTTTAGGGTAAGTATCACAGGTCAGCTTATAGACTCCCGACTTACTTTCCTTTTTAACTCTCTTTGTTATTAATAAATTAATTAAAAATAACAAAGATAGAGTGGTACTTGCCCTAAAGTTTATGTCGGGCAGACCGGAAGAAATTTCAAAACAAGAGTTGCAGAACACAGAAGAAGTTTTACCAATGGTAAAGAAGATTCCACATATGCAGCACACCTCCTAGAAGATAACCATAGTTTCAATCCGAATTTAGAAGTCCTGCATTTATAAAATAAAGGTCCTAAATTGACGTTACTAGAATCACTAGAAATTAATAAATTAAAAAGACAGAATATAATATTAAATGATCAATTAGAAACTAATTCCTCACTATTGTTAAACTTATTTTGAGTGAAAAGTACACTTTCTATATATTTCTATTTATTACTGTATCCACCACTCTTAGTGTTTAAAATCAGGACAGTTCTTAAATTACCTACTTTAATAATAGTTTACAACCTTAGATAAATTTCATATTTATACCCTGTTTCTGCATTGTAAAAGTTAGTATAATACTCACATCTGACGAAGCCACTGTGTTGGCGAAAGATTGTCATGTAAAATATATATTCAAGTATATATTCAAAGTAAATTTCGTGAAAATCAAAAACAACAAAAAGTTTTATTATGTTTCGTATAACATGGATTTTCATCATGTAAAGGTCTACTCAATCAACTATTTTTAAGGTAAGTTAATACATCAATTTTGTACTATTTGGGTTTGTAACCTGTTATGTATTGAGTGAATAAATAAATAATAAATTAATAAATAAATATACTTTTGTATGAGGAATAATTAATCAATGGCTGTTGCCGCAAAAGCTTTGGTTATACTGTACGTGTGTTGATGTAATATAAACAGGAGCGCCCTTGATAATTTTCTTTCCATTCACTTTTTCTGATAGAAATTCCATCACATTACTGAAGGATTGTTAATCTACGGCAAGAATTATACATTTAAGGCACCTTTTATGCATGCGATTTTCTCCGCCTATCGCGGTGCGACATATTGTCGCTGCGTTATTGAGCATCCTTTTATGCACGCGTTTTCTACCGCCTGTCGTCGAGCTGATTGCTTGCGCGAATCAGTGCAATGCTGTTATTTTTGGATCCGTGCCTAAATACATCGACATGAAATGATATGATCTTTCAGATCGCGTGTCGCGACACGATTTGAGAGTCAGCGCGACAGAATTTAAAGCACCGCGACAAGGAACTATTTAATGAAACGTTGCCTAAGGTATTCTTAGTCAGTCGATAAGATGCATTCTTTTGGAGAAAATTTGATTTATGTGTCGTGAGGTCATGGATTAGTGTTTTTTTAAATTTGTTTTCTGACAAATTGGGTAATGTTACCGAAACCATAAAAATATCTTTTTAGGGTTAAATAAATACTTAATGATAAACTCCTGAAAAATAGACTAAATCACTTTATAACCCCGTCCCCCTCTCCTATAATAAAGGAACATGTACTAGAATTTCTCTGCCAGACAAACAGTATTAGTTAAATCCTCCTATTTTTCAAGGTTGAATAGTGTGGTTATATTTGTCGATTCAATTTAGGGATAACCTGTATAAGCTGCATATATTTATATAAAATAATACATATATCGAAATAAAGAAGAAATAAATTACCACGTTAGTTCATTATTTAATAGACCATTGATGGCGATTTAATAGAAAGCGAAAGGAAACTTAATAACCACAATACAGGAAAGTCCACCGGAACAATTAGTTAAACTAATAAACAGTATCATTGTATTTATTGATAACATGGGAATACTAACAGAAGCAAAATTCATATGCCACCGTAGACTCACTGTTTACGATTTATCCTTTAGTTCAGGAGTTGTAACTACAATTATTTGCCTGCATAGTAATTGCTACAACCAACAACAAATTAGCTTTAGCGTTGGATCTAGGGACTGTAATATATTGTGTAATCCGAAGTATACTTTTGTCCCTTTATACATGTCACAGTAATTCTTTGGATATGAGTAAAGTCAAAAGATTAAAAACAACAGAATATTTCAATAGTTCTCACATTCACGCTAGATATGAATACTATTGAGCCACATTTTTGTCGAATGAATTCATGAAATTAAACCACTACTGTTGTTAGTTGTTATACAGGGTCTTACAGTCCACTTTGATAGTTTTAAAATTCTAATAACTTTCTAACGAAATGACATTTTATTTAAATTTAAAAATGGAAAGATAATGAAAAATATCATTTCTAGAAAATCGAGGGTGGCCACCGTCTTTTCTATTGCATTGTTCTACACGATCCTGGAAGCTGCGCATAACTGTATGGAGCACGTTTGCCGGGATTTCATGAATTTCCAGTCGTATAACGTCTTTTAGATACTCGACTGTGTGTGGGGTACGACAAAAGACTTCTCTTTAAGGTACCCCCAAATACAAAACGCGGCAAACAAGACAGGAGATCTTGGGAACTAGTTAATATCTCCATTTCGCGAAATGATTTTTAGTGGGAACATTTCAAGTAGTTCTGCCATGGTTTGGCGAGCAGTATGTGCAGTAGCTCCATTTTGTTGGAACCATATTTCTTCCAGTATTCTTGGACGTAGTTGGAGAGCAGGACAAGTTCTAAGCGTATCAGTAATAATTTCTGATTTACAGTTACTGGCGTATTCTGAGCGTCTTTAAAAATAATAAGGACCATTTACACCAAAAATACCTAAACCACACCAAACGACCACCTTTGGACTGTGGAGTGTTGTTCGTACAGCTGTTTTCGATTAATATCCGCCCCTCGATTCGACGAGTAGCGGAAGTTTTGCTCATTGACAAACCTATTTAAATAAAAGTTTGCTTCATTAGACATCAATAAATTGTTTAATAACAAAGGGTTCTGCTCCATTATCTATAAAAGTTGTCGATAGAATCGTAACCTACTGTCTTCGTCTCCAACCCTTCTTGTGCACACTGGAACTTATAGAGATGGAATTTTAAATCAAAATGAAAAATCCGCCACAGGCTTTACGCTGACATGTTAAATATCAGCAAGCGTATTGGCCAACTGTTTTAATCCTCTTTTTAGCGATATATAATTTGTATAGGTTAAAAAAATGCTCTGCAAGAATTAAAAATTAAATTAATTTTTAAAATAACCAAGATTGATAAAAGACATGGTTTTTTCAATAAAAAAGTAAAACATCCTGTTTTTCTGTTTAAAACTGTTTTTTGTTTTAAACCTGTTTAAAGCACCTTGCCAAAACCGTTGAGTGCAGAAATGTATAGAAGCGCAGTATTTGCATATAAAGGCGTTCCATATTGTTCTCTTACTCGACTTAATTCCCGATCTCACTTTCCACATATTTGTTGACCGTGTCGTACTGCCACCATTGTCGTTTAGCAGAGTCATAACTAGAGTTGGCAAGTCGTGCGGCTATTCAATGGTGCAACAGCAGGTAGATAGATGTCTGGTGATGCAATGACCGGCTGGCGGACAGATCGAAGCGAGCCACGAGACTAGTCCATTGTTGTATGTCGTAGTGTTTACACACTAATTTATTCCTCTTCGTTGTATTTATGTTATTGTATTATTGATAATTTTATTTGTTGTATTTTATTGTTGATATTAATTTAATAATAAAATATGTCAGACGTACGGAAGGGTAAAAAACGGTCATACGCTGACAAAGTGAATAACTTTATCAGTGAATTCCCGGATTTATTCTACAATGGTAGGGACTACAATAATTTGTAAGGTGTGCGAGACAGAACTGACGTGCTGGGATAAATATGATTGTAGACGTCACGTAAATACTGTGCAGCATAAAACAAAAAAAAAAGCGTGCCTTAGAAAACAGGTTATGTTCGATTTACTGTTAATGCTGATTGCCTGTGATGTTCCGGTGCACATACTCAATAAATAACTATTTCGGGAGTTCTGGAATAAATATAATCCCCAGGTGAAGTTACCAAGTTGTGGAGTTTGTAAGTAATGAACCACCCTGAGTGAATTAATCTAGGGAGATTAACGCGAAAGTGCATAAAATAGTTTCCATATTTTGAATACCAGACTTTCAATGACTGCTCATATTTCTAAACTGCAGTTGCAATAAGCCTTTATAAACTCCAAGGAAGAAGTTTCATATTTTATGAAACTAGTCATTTGAACTCAAATAAAGTTAAGGCGCTTTAGTTTAAGAAGTGAAAACTTTAAGTTTTAAGGTAGTATTTACTAAAATTTCTTATTTGGAAAACAAATTATGCAAACATAAGTAATAATAATATTGTGATTAACTGAATAATAATATCGTGAAAATTTCTAGGCCATTTCACGATAATGCATTTTAAACGCAAATTAATCCTAATGGGATTAGACAGATAATTTAAATTTGACGTTCCTTATGGGAAAATTTCAGCCCCACTAAATTATAATTACTTATAATAGTAATTTCCTTAATGTGAAATTTTCACCTTTATAAATTTTCTTGTGATTTAGATTTTATTAACCCAATGAAGTTACATTTAGCACAACATAAACATTATTTTCTGTGGCATAAATAATACCAGTTTTTTTCTTTAATACTAATAAGTAATAAAGCATAATATTTGGATTTAAATTGCACGTGGCTGAATTATTTTGTTACTCATGTGAACCGATTATAGCCAATTTAAAAAAAAACACCGCTAATTTGGGAATAAAAACTGCCTCGCATTATGCAAACTCGACATACTAATAATAATAGTCATTTTTGATTTTTTGATTCTTAAGAACTGCCAAATTTACTTAAAGATTTCAAAATATTTTATTTGCTTTATATAGCGTGTTCGGAAATAACGTTATTATACTTCGCGAGGTGAATCTAGACTCAAAAATTTGAAGAAAACTTCGTATGAATATGGGTCTAGAAAAGATTGGGTCGCTATAACCCTGGTAAAAATGGGGTTTTTATTGACTGTCTTAAACTATTGGGACTAGAGGGGTAAAGTATGTTACAAAGGGTAAATTTGACACGAGAAATCGTTTAGAATAGGATTTTATGGAAAAAGTATCTAAGTGAAAAGTCGTAGGACGTACCGTTTTCGAGGACACAAATTTAAAATTTGATGCATAGGATACGTACTTTCAAGATGACTGTCGTATAGACAAATAAACGAAAATAAGAATTTTACTAATAATTAACAATAATGTACTTAAAATTTTGTCATAATAATGATAATTATTAGTATTACAGAAAGTGTTCAAAATATCTACAGTCCATTTCGAAGCAGCTGTTACTCGCTTTTTCATAGATTTTCTTACTTTTGAAAAAAGACCAGGCCTATTTCGTATGACCTCGCTTTCATTCATCACCCGCTGCTAAAATTCTTCAACATTTCGGACAGTGACTGCGAAAACCAAGGATTTTAAATAGCACCATATAAAATAGTCAAGCAGATTTAAATCCAGAGATGAGGACGTCATTATTAATTAACATTAAGACTAAAATTAATTAACATTAAGACTAATTAACTAAGACTAAACATCGTGAAAAAAATACATGTCCATCTTCAATTGATGGGGCACATTATCAATCAGATCTGCAGATCTGTTAAAATATTTTCTATAAATTCAAAATATTTTGGACCGTTTAATCTGTTTGGTAAACTATAGGGTCCAATCAGTTGGTTCCCAAGCATTCCCGCCCAAACATTTTTTCTTTATATTCAACAATTCAATTCAACAATTGCGTGCTGGTTTTCAGCAGCCTGCACATGATTGTTGTGGAAATTAATGATTCCGTCCTTGGTGAATCCGGCTTCATCAGTGAAAAGGATTTTTTTTACTGATAACATTGGAGTCGTGTTGTCATATTCTCTAAACCATCCACAGAATTGCATACTGTGCTGCAGATCCTCAGATTGTAAGGTCCAGAGTCTGCAGATAGTATCGATAGAGCAACTGTTCTTGAAGAATTTCCCAGACGGAATTTTTTGGAATACTATCTTGGATAACAATTCTGGTGCTTATTCCTGGATTAACTGCGACTCTTTCTAGGACCCTTTTATCTGCTTCTTCAGTCCAAGTGGGACGTTGTCTCCTACGGACGTTTTTATGTGGTTTAAGTTTCTATTTCTTCAGTGTATATCGATGAAAGTTCTTTCGCAGGGAACCCGTCTTCCAGAAAATACTTCTTCATAAAATCTCTGCGTTTTGCAATCGTTACCATCGGCTTTACCATACATAAATGCTATTTCTTCAAATGAATAGTCTGCCATTTTATAGTTTTTTTATACAATTTTATTAACAGATTTGACAATAAATTAATCAGAATAACATTTGTGACTGATTGAACTCGGTTTTGGATCTAGACAACTTTGATTTTTTTTTAAAGTAGGTGACCCCGTGCATCAAATTTTAACATCGTGTTTTTCTCGAAAAGGTACGTCCTACGAGTTTTCACCAAGAGAACCTTTTTTTATAAAATAATCTGAAAAAATCTTAATCAAAAATGTAGAGAACCCCAAAACGAAAAAATACGGGTAAACTCACCTCTGAAAGTATAATTACGTTATTTCCGTACACATTGTATATGATAGATCTGATTTATAATTTTCCATCAAGAATTTTTTTTTGTAAAGTTAAAAATAAAAAAGTTGAGATATCGTAGACCCTTTTCCAGCAGCTCTGTTTTTCTCAACAACTAATGGAAGAATATCTACTAAATTTGAAAGCTCTCACGATACATACAGACAATTTTTTTTGACGAAATGTTTATTGTCATAATTCGTCACGATTTATCTAGAATTCAATAAAAATGCAATGCAGTGCAATACCTTCCTCACTTAAAAGTTGTTGAGGAAGCAAAATGACTCAATCGATATGTGCGCCAACAGTGCCTACCAATATAAGTATCCTGATTGATTCTAAACCATTACTTTCTCAAAGTTATAACACTTTTAAAGTTTTTGGTAATAAATAGATGAATTTATTGATCTTATTCAAATATTTAGTTTGTTGAAATCAAATGAATTGACAAATTTATTTATTTATTTATTTATTTTGGGTTTTTAGATATTCGATTTTCTTTTGGAGTATCCGAATTTTGAATTTTAAAATATCCGAAAAAAGAACATGAAAATTCATTTTCTCTATTTTGCTTCTGTTTTATATCATGTAAGCCGAAATTCTTTTGTCAGATAAATTCAGTATGGCTTGTATAACAAGAAACTGATGATGATTATGAGAGAACGAAACGTGAGCATTTTGATTTTCAAAAATGAAAATTTTTTTTTTTCATTGATTGCTAAACATCATTCTTACGAATGCATTTATACTCATGTCGATTTCTTGCTGGTATAAGTCCATATTGGCATGTAGACTAGTTTTTTTAATTTTTTTTGAAATGATCTTATAAAATCAGCGGTATTTTATATCACCGAATTCCATTTGATGAGATGATCTGGTTGGTTGGAAGTGAAATTGAGATCCTGTGATCGGGCATCTAATAATTTTCATCTGCTCTTGCGGACTTTAATTGACCCCAGTTATCGATTATATTTGATATTTTTTGTCGGTTTTTAAATTTTGTAAGAGTTTGGTAAATCTATTACCATATGAAGGTCTCCTTACATTAAAGTAGCGACAATATCTTCGTTACGCCTTTTGATTTAAAGAAAGACCTACGATTTTTGACATATTCTAAAGTGATTAATTTATTTTAATAACCTGCCACAATGCTTAATCTTTAAACTACGTAAATGCATAAGATTTAAATAATCTCCAGAAAAGGATTAGTTAATATTGAAAAGAAATAACATTGTTTTTTTCAAAAAGTATTCTCAGTTTTTCTCTGACAAAAAACACATGGCTACGTAAATGTAAAGAATTCATTAGATATCACAACTGTTTTCTTTTGAAGTACTTGTACTAACAATCCTGAGTTCAACTGTACTCTCGTGTTTAGGTAATTTATTAATTTTACCAAAAGAATTGCTGTATTTTCTTACTCACAAATCGTTTAATGCAAATCTATAGCATATCTGCCCTGGTTAAGATTGATTATGGTATCAAATTAAATGAATTGCAAACACATTTAATAGTTCTGTTTCAGCTCTTTAGACCATAATGGAATTTCTGTATTATCCAAATGTTCATTCAGTGGAGAACTACATGGTCGTTAACGACAGATGATCTTTTAACGTATCATAAGCACTGGTTGAAAATACATAAATTTGTACATTATGAAATAAACATTTGATTAATTTAAAATTTGATCTAGTCCGTTAGTGCGAGGTTCTGCCATTAATCTAATCAGATTTGCTATTCCCGGTTGATCTCCTTCAGTAGATTATACTATCAGTCATCATGTGAAGCTGGCATATTCTTTAGTAACAAAGAGTAAATAAATAATAACAAACACCACATATAGTATAATCCGCTGTATCACTAAACTAACGTTGTGTGGGAGGGGGTACACATTTAGAGACAACGGACCCACACTCAATAATCGTGTATAGTGGAATGATGTAGATATATCCTGGGCCTTCAGTCGATTAAATAAATAAGAACAATATTTATTTTTTAATGTTTCGGTTTATTACAACTGTCATCAGAAAACTACAATTAATTACACAAAAATTACAAGGTATTTTTTTTGGTACATTTATATTTTATGACTATTGCAGATGAGTGTTTATATGTGACTGAAACTTTTCTGGCTTGTGGTGAGGTTTGTTTATGTTAACTGTAAAGATATGTGATTTATATGTGTATTATTATTGATACAAACACACTTAATAGCTACAAAAAAGTGTCGTCAACAGCCTAACAGATCGCACCATTCAACTCTCACACCCAAAATACAGACCCAATAATATAAAAAAAAACTCTTACCGTAAAAATTTTTATGAACCTATAATAAAAAAAAGAATACATACAATATATAGTAAAACAAAGAATCCATCAAACCAAAATAATAAGAAATATATCTCTATACCCTATATACCAAAGGTATCAGAAAACATCTTAAACGTATTAAAAAAACATAATATATCAATAGCACATAAACCGCATAACACGACAAAAAATTCTTCACAAAATTTAACCTTAAATTAGAACCAAAAGACGAAACGAATACCGTTTACAAAATAGACTGCAATAACTGTAACAGCACATATATAGGCCAATCAATACAATAGCTACACAAAAGAATATACACACATAAATATAATATAAAAACGGCGAATCCAAATTCAAGAGCGCTTACGCAACATGCATTAGACTACAACCAGAGTTTTGACTTTAACAATATAAACATACTAGAAAGAGAACCAAACTACCACCGAAGAGCAATACATGAAATGCGACAAATTAAAAGACATAATAACGCAATTAACAACCTTACAGATATTGAGAATTTAAGCGAGACATATTTCAGCCGAGATCCTAATAGTGAGCATCGAATTTGGGACACACGGTATAGAGACCTCCCAATGGTAACATTAACACATTCATACACAGACTCGCCCTTAACTTTGATATCTGCTTTAATCGGTAAAAAAAGAAAAACTACAAATAAACAAAAATAAGATTATAATAAAACATTTTTAATACAAAAGTGCGCTCAAAATGATCTTATTTTGTTGATGACATAAATTTATATGTCTTAATCCCTTGTAATTCAGTTCCGTCTAAGAAAACAAAAACACCTATAACGTGTTCGAGTTCATATGTAGCTAGCCCCTCAGTTGCAAACACATTGTTTTTAATGTATCCCAGTCGATATAAATCTATCGGAGTAAGAATCGGAGAACGTGGTGACCAACGTCAAGGACCAATTCAAATAAACACAAATAGTTATTGATGTAGCCATCACTTAAAAGACCGGTAACAATGACCGGCAACTACTGGCTACTATATATTTTTATTTTCATTATTTAGAGCCCTGTAAGGTAGTGCCTGTTGACTTCAAACCTCAAGTATTTGGTATTGTTGAAATTAAAATAAAAACTATGTAAAATGGCATACAAGGTGTTCCAATTAAAAAAACTAAAGTTGGCGTAACTTCCGGTGAAACAAAAGGTGGTTGGAAAACGGTGATGTCACCTTATGGCACATAGTCGCTAACTAACTAGGAATTGTAAAATCTTGTAACACGTATCAAAGTAGTCTTTTCTGGTACTTTTGGGTAATTAAAAACAAATTATTATTATTTTTTTAATATGTAGGTATTTCGACCATATTTAGCTTATTTGATGTTCAACTGTTTTTCTGCTATTCGCATTCCTTGGGTAAAAATAAGCTCCACTTTTTGGATCCTTTCCCACATGAAATATGAATCCATTAGGCAAACGATTACCCTGTATAACTAAATTTCGTTAATAGATTTTATTATGAAAATAGTATTGTATTATTTTTGCCTATTATATGATAAATGACCAACATTTATTTAAAAATATGTCATTTAAACTATTAGAACCTAGAAATAGGCGTTCCAATAAAAGAAATCCACCCTCTCTGGGAATTAATTTGATTTTGCGATACTGTCCTCATATAAATTACAGAATTGAAATTTATATATAATTTTTCCTAGCCCAATAGACTTTGCCATTGAGTAACCGAGTAGGAACTAATAATTTATTCAATTGTATTAAAATAATTTAGATGCCTCTATCCGTATTTAATTTTAAGCACTACGGTTGTGTAATAAACTCAGATACATTGCCAAGGTAAATGTAACACTTCCTAACTAAATTCCGTTATCGGACTGAATCTCCTGGGGAAATGTTGCTTAAAACTTGTAATTCACTGCATCTGTGTATTTAATTAAGCGAGATATTTTATTAATGGACATATAATGAAGTGTCTTCTGAATTATACAATGAATTTATTAGGTTGATTAAATATAACAATTCAAAATGATTATAAAAACTGACTTTTCTGGTGAATATTGTAGGTTACAAACAGTAACTGACAAGGAACAACAAGGTTTTACCTTGATGTGGATGCCAGGGCATGAAGAAATAGAAGGGAATGAGTTTGCTGATAGCCTTGCGAGAGAATGTGCAGAATCATCATTGTGAAAGAACCAGAACCACTTTGAAATTTAAGTCCTTCATTGTGTAAATTTTAAAATGTCATAACTGCAAAAAAATCAAAATTTTCGAAAAAAAAAACGGAATGATAAATTTTCCTTCTGATTACGAAAAGAAATATTTTGCAAATATTTTATTAATGTTCTAGAAGTAATCTGGGGTGGCAGCTCATTTTTGTAACTTTTTTTTCAATTTCTTTTTTTAATTTTTTTTCTGCAGAACTTCTTCAATCAGTACTGATGGTCGTGTCTTCAAATATTGCTTGAGTTTCATGCTCCATACTAAGGTATGGTGCAACCTAAATCCATCAGTCGCCACTGATCTAATCTAGTCTAATCTAATGTAATGTAATCTAATCTAAAGGCATGCATCATCTTCAGGAGCGTGGACACATTCCTACTTATAATAGATGAACATGAAATCGCATAAGTAGCTGCAGAATTGTACAAGACTGCAGAAGGAGTAACAGATGAACTTGATGTTGTATTCAACTCCTGTAGCAAGGGTTGATCAGGTGTTGATTTAGTTATTCACTGAGTTCTAGTCATGTCACCCGAAAGCCAGAATCAATGCTACCGAACAAGTAATTCTGGTAACGTTACATCGTTTTTCGGTTAGCTGATGAGATATTTTGTTTGAAGTGGGTTGGAACCTTCGAGATGAAGACACTAACGCTGAAGTAGTGTTCACAAACACAGCACTTGGTGCTATACTTGACGCGCACATAGCAAATGAAGTTTTCTCTTTATGTTAAGAAGATACCAACACGCTTTATTCATTTCTGGAATGACGCCACTTACAAAAATAAAAATAAATTAGAATGTCAAATATTCAACCACCTCTATAGTCACCGAAGAAACTCCATGGGCATCGACCGCATCTCATCCGAGTCGGCAAATTCGAAAAAATCATAAATTTGTCCCGGGATGAAGTTGAACTATTGATTCACAGCCCCACAAAAAAAAAAAAATTCTGACCTAGCAACGAGACGAGTATATCCTTATGTATTTTTGATCGCTGATTCCGAATCCGGGGTCAAGAAAAGTCGTACACCCCCAAAAAAAAATTTTAGAGCCAAAAAACACCCCCTGAATCGGTTTGTTCAATATTTTCGGGAAAAATTAAATGTATTACGATAAAAATAAAGGTAAATTACAGCGTTCACCCTATCTGTATGAAACGCACCTCCATAGAGGGTGAGAACCACCCTCATCTGCCACCAAACCTATTGATAACGGCAATGACTGAAAAACATTTAAAAATGTTTAAGTTTCGTTAGGTTTGCAATAAACTGACGTAGAATTCACGTAATACCCCAAAACTACCCCTATAGCGTTAAGTAATGGAAAAACGGTATCAAGGAAGATGGGACGAACACATGATAGCAGACTACTGTTGGTCTCTGAAAAGAGACACGAAAGAACAACACAAACGACAGTCAGTAAGAAGATCGTTTGAAAATCAAGTTAAAAGATACCATAAAAAAAAAGATTAAAAAAAGAAGAATTAAAAGCTACTAACGTAAGAGTACTTCTCACCCCCTTCAGGGATGCGTTTTATACCCAAATGGTGTTAAGATTGGTGACAAATGACTGCTAATATCCTAGCCATAAGGATCTCTGCAAATAAGAACATCCATATAATGAAATCGTTATCAAATTTTATGTTTTTTCCTTTCTTTTTTCTGTAATTGAAGTTAAGGGTTGTTTTTCATAACGCTATAGGGGTAGTTTTGGGGTATTACGTGAATTCTACGTCAGTTTATTGCAAACCTAACGAAACTTAAACATTTTTAGATGTTTTTCAATCATTGTCGTTATCAATTGGTTTGATGGTATAGAGGGTGGTTCTCACCCTCTATGGGGGTGCGTTTCATACCGATAGGGTGAACGCTGCAATTCACCTTTATTTTTATCGTATTACATTCAATTTTTCCCGAAAATATTAAACAAAACGATTCAGGGAGTGTTTTTTGGCTCTAAAATTTTTTTTTGGGGGTGTACGACTTTTTTTGACCCCGGATTCGGCATCAGCGATCAAAAATACATAAGGATATACTCGTCTCATTGCTAGGTCAGAAACATTTTTTTTTTGTGGGGCTGTGTTATCAGTCTGCCCCGAAAAGCTACAGTATGTAACTTCTGCAAGAAACTGACACTTGTGTCCTCAATTTATTAACCTATTATGCAAGCGAACATCGAACTTTACTCGACCTCTTTGAAATTTTCATTTAATCCTGTGAATCTCTCATTGAAAAATGTTTCCAACCTTGTCAGGCAAATGTAGACTTTTTTAGCATTGTTTTTATAATTCGGTTAACCTAACTTGTGGTCTAAATTTCTTACCCTTATACCTTACCACACTCGCACGAAATTCTAAAATCGCAATTTTTTTTACTTTTGATCACTGTTAAGAGGTTTGATATTTACACTAAATTTTTTGTCACAAATAGCCTACACAGAACAAAAAATTATAGCTAAACCGCACAAAATAACTCTAGCGCATATTTTTCCACATAATCTTATATCATTCATTTAAGTTCACATTATATATAATAACTCATTTACATATATCGTAATAAGAATGGGTCCAACACTGAATCTTGAGGAACACCAAGAGTGACTTTCGCAAGTCATTTATGTTTTCCATTAGTTTTTGTATCATGTGTGATTTAGCCCAGTTCAATAATATATGTATGTAACCCTCCACAATAAAACGGGGTATCGACTGACAATTGTTGTTTACGAAAAAGAATATTTCTGAAAACCGCACCACAAGTCAGAAGCTGCAGTTATCCTTTATTCTTCGGTAATACTACAGCTTTTTTACTTCCTCGCCCCTCAAAGTGAGGAAGTGAAAAAAATTTTGAAAATTTTTATTACATTTCTGGACGAATTATGAGGATACACAAACAATTTTCTGTCTGTGTGTCTGTCTGTGTGGTTCGCGATAGCAGCTACAGTTTTTGAGATAATGCTTTCAACTTTGGTACACACATTGTAGAGGTCAAGGAAGAGATTGAGTTTGTTGATGAGCAAAATCGGTCCCAATGTTTAAAAAATATATTAGTGACATTCCACCAATGTGACTTTTTTGAAACGTCAAAATGTGACTTTTTTGAAACGACAAAAATTTAATTTAATTGTGTGCAATATTGGTTGTATATTATTTCTTTTGTCAAGATAAGATCGCAATGTGGTTCTATGTTTTTATTTTTTTGAACTATCTGTATCGCTTTTTATTTGGCTTAATACACTAATCAATAACAATGTTCCTGTTTCCTTCCAATTTGTTTTTATTTTAATCTTTGTAAGTACACGAAAGATAAAAGAACCAGTAAGTACACAGAAATAAGTTTACCTTTATTACGGAAATGTTTTCTCTTCAGAAATAAAGAGGGTAATGTAAGGGGCTTTGTACGGAATAAGTGCTTTCTATACTTTTGGGTATAAAATAGCCAAGTAAATTGGGATTTTCAACACTCACAGTGCGTGCCCTCATTTGACAAAGAGAAACATTACACACGACAGATCTATAGACGCCGAATTGGGAATATGGAATTCGTGGCCTTTATAAAAAAAATATTTCGGTGCACTATATAAATATATTATTAATTGTTACACTTTTCCTAGTTGATTTTGTTGCCTATTATATTCTCATTCAAAAGAAATTTATTTGCCGGTTTCTTGAGTTTTTTTAACTCTTTGAACCTATAAACAAATGTCTATGCCCTTGGTAGTTTCTTTATTATGGCCTATTTCAAATCGATTAGTCATGTATAAGCCTGGCCAAGCGATGGTAGATTCAGGGTCGGGCGCAATACCAATGCCCTCGCGCGCTTGTTTACGATGACGATGACATGACACACTTCAGGTGTTATCTGTCGGTCGATGCATAGAGTACTAATAAATAATAAATAATGTTGAGCGTAAAGAGTAGAAAACGACCGTACGCTGATAAAGTGAATAAATTTATCGGTGAATTTCCGGATTTATTCTATGATGGATGTAAAATAATTTGTAAAGTTTGTGATCAAGACTTAATGTGCTGGAATAAATACGGCTGCAAAATTCATGTCAATAGTAACCGGCATAAAAATAAAAAAGTGGCGTGTCTTCTTTGGAACCTCAGTTTATGTTTGATTTACTGTTAATGCTGATTGCATGTGATGTTCCCCTGCACATATTGGATAAACCAGCATTTCGGGAGTTCTGGAATAAATACAATCTCCAGGTGAATTTACCGTTCATCGTTACGTAGATATGTACCAAGTGTTCGTGAAGACATTGTAAATAGAATTAAATGTGCATTAAAAAATACACGGCTGTGGTTATGTGTTGACGAGACGACAGATTGTAAAAAAAATTCTATTTTAAATGTTATAGTACGTGTACTCGACCCTCTTAAACCAACATTTCCACTTTTACTAGCTAGCAAAAGACTAACTGCGTGTACTGGCGAAACAATTACGCGGGTGGTGAAGGAGACTTTCGAAAAATTTGAACTGTGGGCCGTTTTCTTCAAAGAGACGATTGTAGATTTTTACATGTTACGTGTAAAGTGCATGCGTTCCATCTTATAGCAGAAACGATTCGAAAATGTTTTCCAGAGGTAGATGCATTAATAGCAAATACAAAAAAAGTATTTCTCAAATCTCATAAACGGCTTCGAGCATTTTACACACTGTGTCCTGGTATTCTGGAACCGCCAGAGCCGATTCTTACACTTTGGGGAATGTGATTGAAGGCAGCTTTTTATTATGTTGAATATTTTCAACAAATAAAATATTCAAAAAATAACGAGGCTGCATATTAAGAAACAGATTTAAAAACTATTTATAACAATTATAGAGAACTACACGACGCAATAGAAAAATTGCAAAATACTTCGTTGTCGTTAGTGGAATCATTGCAAATAGTGGACGACGTAAATACACAGCTACAGACTATAAATGACGCAAAAAATAAGCCCGTTATTGAAAAATTCGAGAGTGTATTACGGAAAGATCCTGCTTTTACCAAATTAAGACAAATTTGTGATGGTGCATCTACAGCTGTATTAAGTGAGTTCACAGAGTGTTTTACTTATGCTTGTATTACTTCCGTAGATGTCGAACGGTCTCTTTCAAAATACAAACATATTTTTTCACCACAGCGAACATCGCTTACTGAGACAACTGTAGAAACATATCTGATGCTACACAGTTATTATAGAAGTGCTCCAGTTTGTGATAACGACAACCAAGCTACTTCATAAATCTGCTTAAGAAGGTGAGATTTGTACATATTTTTATAAAGTGTACCAGTATTAATAAAATTTATTTCCATTTATTTTATTTATTTATTTATTTATTTATTATTAGTTATCACTTAGATATACAATGTACATGTGTGAACGTCATTTAACAGTTTAATAATAATGTGCAGCACTAAGCTTACAAAATATAAGGAAATACATAAAAAAGAATTTAAAGCACACATCACAATATATAAAATATTTTTGTTTTTATTATTGTACTTATTCAAGTATTATGATATGATGTATACCCAGTACGTCTCTGTAGGATTAATGACCTTGGCCAGGCTTTGATGTATGTGTTTGAGTCTTGAACAGTTTATTGTCAAATTTAAGTGCTCGAATAGATTCAGAGGGATTAAAATTGTTGGGTATGTTCTACTTTAATAGATTTAAGAGTCGACTAGTCAGGGGAGATATAGTTTCTGAGAGAAAGAAGTTATGAAATGTAGCTATTTGTTATTTAGTGTTCCTAATAACTAGAGTTCGGACGGAGGTGTCGGTTGCCAGTGACAGTTTTATGCAGATAATATTATAATGTAAACACTTACTAAATATTCCCAAAGAACAGGAAAACAGAAATGTGTGCAACATGAGTGAATTTTTAAAATATTGTGACGTAACAAAATGACAATTACTGTTACCTTGCCACTTTGACACTCTCTAGTACAGCGGTACTTTGAACTTTTAATAACGGGACGGTCTCGAGCGCCAGTTTCTGTTTTAAAGTGTAGGAACACCACTTTATTCTATCAGCGGTATGATAGAAGCTAGGATAACTCAGTGAAGAAACGGAATGTCCAGGGGTCTGTGTGTGTGTGATTGTCGGTTACGTAGCAACGGACAACTTCACTTTACCTGCCAAAAATGATTCTCGGTGTACAAACAGATTTATTACTTATACCTTTGCTATAAATAAAAAGCAGAACTTCAGCTTTACTTACTCTATTTTATTTAAAACTGCTTCACTTAAGAATAAAAAAACATAATAAATAAATGCAACAGTTATGTTTTACTGGAACGTAGATACTAGGCTATATTACAAGTAAGCAACCAAGGGACCAAGCTAGAGGTTATGATATTGCAAAAGCGATGATCAGTTATATCAAGCACAGCTAAGTTACGCAAACTACTACTACGGTATTACTATCAGCAGGCAATATTCAAATGTTTACTACAAGCATCTACAAAAGCAAGCGAGCAAAATAAAGCACAGTTACGGTAGCTACTACTACTGGTATTTACAGTAAGCGGTTAATGGCTATAGTCACTAATGCTTAAGGCGGTGTTACGGCAGGCGGTGGGTGCAGCAGGTATATTCAGTGGTACGCGGTTACGGTATTACGGCAGACGGTCGGTGCAGCAGGTATGTTCAGTGATAAGCGGTTACGAAGTACAAGCGTGATACAACGGCAGTAGCTCAGTCCAGGGACAGACGGCATACATGACTATCTAATCGCGAGGATGCTATATCTTTAGATTATCTCCTAAAATCCCTTACTAGGGTTGGGTGACTACGTGGTTGGGACGGAACGGTTAATACATTGATTCTGGGGGCACTCTGTGAGATTTCAACTTAGGATCATGGACTTAAAACCTCACGGGTGTCACGATGCGTGTACCTGGTGAAGCCCCAACCTAAGGTCATAGACTTGAGATCTTACTGATACTTAAACTATGACTGAGTAGAATTTCAACTTAGATCATGGACTTAAAATGCTATCCTTACTTCTGCAGTAAATAATGACAACCGTGTATTCCCGATGCCAATCTAATCATATAGTATTGAGGTTTTAGTTAACTAACTCGTTTTCTAGGTTAAACTGTCCCTTGAATTGACTACACCAGAGATATGCGAGAGTATTTCAAAATGTATGAAGTTAATTTAGTTGGAAGTGATAGGGTATCACGTCAACTTCGAGCCTCTCTGTTTTACAACTTATAGTGAGTGAGTACGGGTCTCGAACGGATCAGATAATACATTACAGCCCGGGGGGCACTCTATGAGATTTCAACCTGAGATCATGGACTTAAAACCTCACTCGTGCTGTGTCGCGTGTATCGGGTAAAGTCATAGCCTAAGATCATGGACCTACGACCTTACTGGTATTTAAGAAAACTATAACTGAGATGGTATTCCAATCTAAGATCATGGACTTAGAACCCTATCCTTACGGCTACAATAAATAATGGCAACCGAATATTCCAGATGCTCGTTGTTGAATAGATAACCCGACTTTTATCAATGAATCGCGAAATGTCCCAAATATCTCTGACGGAAAATAGATGCTTCGGGCACAATAATACAGCAGTAAATTCGGACACACACGGTAAATGACAAAAATACAAATAAAAAACAGTAAAACGGTCAAAGTAATTCTTACCACTATCTGGTTGCAGCGGACACTGGAAATCGGGAGCTGCGAGCTGCTAATTTTAGCACTGACTGGAGAAGTGACTCTTTTAATTTGTACAAAATTTCCAGCAAGAATAGAGGTGAGCGTGGAAATTAGAGTCCGAGGCGATAGCCAAGGGCTCTAACACGATAAGGGCTATAAGCCTGAGGTGTATACGACATTTTATATACGACCAGTCTTAATTAATACATAATATATAATATTTCAGCTATCTTGCAAATTTTACATAAGAATTGTCAATCTGTTAAATTTTGACAGTCCATAAAAATGACAATCGTATTGTCACACTGACAGGTAGGAATTTAGTTTTGAATCTGTATTAAAAATAAATGCAAGTAACCAAGCAACAAAGATGTCCGTATTGTAATTTTAGGCAAGAATCGTTTTACAATCCTTTTGTCGAAGTGTTTTGTGTTTTTCAATTGAACTGGAAATGGAAGAGGATGAAAATTTATTTTCCTGTTCCCACCAGAAATTACCGAAGCAGCAGAGGCTGCGACATTAGACATGTTGTCTTAGAAGTTGATAATGTTGTTTGAGAAAAAAAGCAGAAGTGGTACTTTAGCCCTCAAACCAAGTATATGAAGTAACCAATTAAGACTGATCGTGACTTATAAAACACCCTGTATAAAACCGATTCAACTCATTTTTAATGTATCATAATTTTGCATCAAGCAGGAATGATTCCCGAAGACATTCCTCACATTCCAAAATTTTTTGTCCATTATACACTTGTTACATATATCTTGGGACACAATGTAGGTATATGCCGCTGCGTCTGATACAAGCAGCAAAACATTTTCACTTTTAACTCCAATATTACATAAACCATTTACCATTATTTCCTCAACTATTTGCGCATTGGTTTTCAACACCCGTTTACTACATACTAACAGTGGAGTTGTACTTTGAATGGCACTTAAAATACACATAATAACAGTAATGATTATATGTTCCTTGAAATACATGTCTTCGTCAACACACATCCACACGGATTTTTCGCGTCCTCCGTGATATTGTCGACATAGTTGTTACTATTTATTTTTATCCTCGCGCTAGCTATCTACGTTCTGCGACGTTTGTAGAAATTTATGATTAAATAATATACGTCTAATTCAAATATGAAGGGCAATATTTTTTTTACATGCTAAAGAAATTATTGATGTTTATTTTACTGATGTTTGAGTGAATTGTAGAGAACAGAAAACCAACAGAACTCTATTGTTTATTTTGTTCAGTTACGTTTAACTGTATACCTTCCATTATCCCGGTTTATGTTTAGGTTTCTATAAAAATAATCGACTTTTATAAAATTTATTTTTCTGCCGTTCTTTTATTGCCCACAGTTTATTCAACCTCCATATGACATGCAGGATAAATGCAGGAATATTACTGACATATGATGCTACTGAACAAGCAGATGTGCGTCAGAAAATGGGACCACAATTAATGGCCTCTAAGAAAGTATATTAATATTATCGTAAACCTTTTACACCACACCTAGAAGAACAATGATGTGCATCATAAAAATGCTCAATGACCAATAATTTTAAATTATACAAGTCATTTCAAATATTTGTAATATAACAAACTATTTTAAACAGTTAATAATGATATCCTCATTAATAAAAAAACCGCTGTAAATTATTTGGCGATCAGAACTTCCTCACCGTAGTAAAACTCGACGTGTGGTGGAATTTATAATAAAAGTAGGTACCTTTTGCGTTTCAAAAAAGTAAAATTTTTGGACGTTTCAAAAAAGTCATATTTTGACGTTTCAAAAAAAACTCGATATGGTGGAGTTGGTAATAAAAGTTTTTTGACGTTTCAAAAAAGTCACATTGGTGGAATGTCACTAATTTTTTTTTTTGAAAAAAATAATTTTTGACGTTTCAAAAAGTAACATTGGTGGAATGTCACTTTTTAAAATTTGAAATGTCAAAAAAAGATTGGCATTTCATATTAAGGTTTCAAAAATGTCTAATATTTTTTTTGACATTTCAAATTTTAAGAACTGATTTTGCTCAACAACGAACTCAATCTCTTCTTTTACCTCTAGAATGTATGTATCAAATTTGACAGCTTTATCTTATAAACTGTAGCTGCTGTCGCGAACCACAAATATTTTCAAAATTTTTTTCACGAATACATACCTTCCTCACTGAGGGGTGAAGAAGTAATAATTGGAAAGTAGTAGAAAAAAATAATAAATTTTGAGCGACAACGACGGTAGCCAAAGGTGCTGCGCATATTCTTACTTGCTTGTTACCAAAAATGGGTGGTTCCCACCGCGAGGCAAATTTAAGTTTGTTTCCGACTAAGGTGAAAAATGTAATTGTCATTGCCCTATATGTGGTTCGGACTCCACAATAAAGTGTATGGCTTCGTATCTACCTCACAAAATCCTAGATTTTCAGAGAGTTACTTCGGTAACGTGGAAAGCGGTTTTAGAAAGCATGTTCAGAAAACATTTTAAGTAAATTTCTGAACTTTTCAGTTCACAAAGTATCACAAACGTATTCGCTCAATTTTTCTTCCACATTTTGTGTTGCACAATTCAATCAGTCATGATAATTTTAATTTCAAATATACTAAAATTTTTCTACTGTTATGGTAATGATTGCCAAGTATTGACATAACAAAAAATATTTCCAATGGAGACCGCTAAACAAGTTAATTTTGAGAGCTCTAACACCGTATTCTATAAATGTTGTAAATCAAAAAGTTTTATCATTTCATGTGTGTCAAGTGTTACAGTTTATTAAGGAAAATAAACTTGTATGTTGTGAGGAAGAAATAAGTTGCAATGATAGTGACGAGCAAATTCTTTTAGAAAAAACCATAAACGATTTTACGGAAGATAGTTCTACTAAAAATAAATATATACAAAATTTTAAACAGGACAACGAGGCATTCTTGCAAGAAGCGTTACTATGGGAAGAAGAATTGATGGTTTATATTAAAACACAGGAAGAAATGATCGCAGAATTAAGGGAACAAATAAAAAACCTAAATAAAAACTTAAATGATAAAATAGAAACAGCATTAACCTTAACAGGCACGCAAACGAGAATCTTAATAAAAAAAGAATATTTCTACCAGTACTGATATACATATCTGTAAATATAGCAAAAAGTTAGACCAAAATATGCAATTAAAGAATATTAGTGTCAACAGGCAAGAAATCGCCGATGAAACTAGATCATTAGAAAATATACAGGGTGGCAAGAAAAATGTAAACACAAGTACAGAAAATATTATAAAAAATAAGTCCCTCTCGATAAAAGTTTAAATAAAAAAAATCATTCTTCTACTTGTGGACGACGACATAACCTGGTACTTCAGGTATTTGTTGGACCTAAGTTCCTATGATGTATTGTCTATAAAAAACCTGGGACACTTCTAAGCCAAGTTTTAGAAAATATTAAACATTGACAGGAGACTTTACACTACAAGACTATGTAATTATAATAGGAGGCAAAAATGACATAAATAAAAATAGTACACTGTATTTTCGGGTGATATGCAATAAGCTGAAAATGTGTACAAATACTAATATACTATTTTCTTCCGTACCCTATTGTAAAAATAGAAATATCTTAAAAAACAAACATACTTTTAAATTCAACTGTAAACCGAATGACTTGTTATACAAATTTAATAGATATACCGAAGGACACGTTAAGTATGTAGAAATAAACAATGTACAGTCAAAGAAAAACACAAAACGATCAGTTGTTAAAAATAACATTCTTAGTGCAAGTGACAGTGTCAACTCTAATACAACTATTGATCTCACTAGGGAAGCTGTAAAGAAATCTACACCAGCTATGCTAAACTCAGGTGTTTCAGGATAAATTTTACCAGGTACTTTTTTATGCCCGTGTCTTCCAGATAACACTACAGTAAGTATGGCTAAAGTTAAATATTGTTCTAAGAATTGTGAGATTAAATCTATTGATACGAAACTGGACCGTCTAAAAGTTTGTAATGTTAATGTACAAAGTATTTTAAATAAAATCGATGACATTGAGCTATTTATACAACTTGAAAATATTAATGTTATTTGTATTACAGAACATTGGTTGCAAAATTCTGATATTGGTAATATAAACATACAAAATTTTCCATCAACATCCCATTTTTCTAGAAAAAAAAATACAAGCACGGAGGATCTTTAATATATAGCAATAAAAACTTAAGTGCTGTCAAGGAAATCGCAAAAATTAAATATAGGTCGGTAGAGTGTCATGCTGAAGTGTGTAGTATAGTGTATTCCGATATAACAATACTATGTATTTATCGACCTCCTTCGGGGGGACTATGGTATCTTCTTAACTGTATCAGCAATACAGTTGAATTAGCGGCTTAAAGATCTAAATATGTAATTTTCTGTAGTTGTCTAAACATAGATTGTAAGGAAACAGTTTTTAAAAAGAACCATGACTGACATTTTACACTCGTTTGAATTAAACTTAACAACTCACGAACCAACAGGAACTTTTACGGTCATAGTAATACAAGTATAAGTATATTAAATTATTTAACGACGAATATTCCAAGTGATATGTATTATGCTAAAGTGGTAAATGCTTTTATAGCCGACCATTATGCTCAAATTATGCATATTTATATTGTAGAAACTTAGCGTCATCGAACCTGATAGATATTACGTTTAGGAACATAAAAAATGAAAAGCCGTCTAAACATGCCAACTCTGAATGAATTATTAAGTCGTGAGAATTGTTTTTCAACTCCACGTATGAGAACGACGGGGCAGTTGTTTTCACCCTAGTTGAGTGCCAAATTCCAACGTTCTAGGTATTTTGAATTTGAATGAAGGAGTCAGCGGCATATTTACGAAATCAGTCCTGTGTGTAAAAAAACAAACATTTCGAGAGAACAAATATTTGTTCCTCGACATTGTAAATTGTACAGAGAAAAGTTAAATGAAATTATGAATAATGCATTATTATAAACTTTACAGATCTTTGTCCTTAAATAATTGACACACTCCATTTATTTGTCTTTGGAACGTTTATTGCAGGATCGAGGATGTCAGAGTATCAGTTCTTTTCAGTTTTAGTCCTTTTTTGTAAATATTTTTTCATGTATATATAATGGCAAAGATAAATTAGAGTACTTTTCTTTCAAATAACTTGAACTTACTGAATTCTAAACCTAACAAAAGTTATCATAATTACAAGAAAAGGTTGCAAGATATACACATAGACAAACCTTTTGAATGCTTGAGTTTAGGATCTTCAAAAACGAATTTATGTGTTAATATATAATAAAGTATAAAATTTTACTTATTAAGATTCTGTTCACAATAAAAATAGTTTTCTAATAAAGTTGGACCCACAGAAAATATGTGGAAAATTTTAAAATCCCGTACTTACATTTAATTATATGTGTGGACGTATTATAATATATATTTTAAAAAGAAAGAACCCTCTAGGTTACATATTAAAGATATTATTCACTGTCAAAATTGGAAGTCTGAAGAATGGCATAAGTACTTAGTAAATTAAAGATAAAGTTTGTCATTATAAAAAGCAGGCGCTGGAAATATTTGCCATTTTTGAGAGCCAGGAGGCATATAAAAAAGTTATATTTTTTGAAAAGTCATTATATAATTTAATTAATTGATATGTACTCATTTATTTATGTACGTGTAATATTGGTTGCATATATTACATGTCCAACCAGGATCTCTGTAGGAAGTATGGATTTATCCTATGTAATTTGTAGACAACTAAGCACGTGTTCCCCTGTTCCCAGTTGGCTTGACCTTATACAACCGCGTACAAGTTACTTTCATGGAACGATGTTCAGCATTTGATTCGCTACACAACAAAAAATATGAAATCATTTTAACACTCGCCAGTGTCAATGTTATGTTTCTTTTTGTAATATTACTATATTAGAAAAGGTAAATTGATACAATTAATACTACATAGTAAAATCACAAAAAGTACCATCCTTGGTTTAATTCTGACACGATTAGACTTTTAAAATGGAAAGACGAAGCACGGATTATATTATATAAAAAACAAGCAACAAGGTGATTATCACAATTTTAAGGACTTTAGAGATTTATCTAATAAGAGCGCTCCGGAGTCACCAAGCAACCCAACATACACCTAACCCAATTTATGCCCATAAATCTTGTAAATATAAGTTTATGCAAAAACGACAGAAGTTCATACATTTTACAACTTGATTGCCATGTGGATAGATTATTTTAAAATCAAAATTACATTTCATAAGAACTTACTTTTCAATATCCCCATTTCCAGCCAAATAAAAAATGACGTACTCATGAAATGTAATTTTGATTTTAAAATAATCTGTCTACTTGGCAATGAAGTTGTAAAATGTAAGGAGTTCTGTTGTTTTTGCATAAATTTATATTTACAAAATTTATGGGCAAAAATTGGGTTAGGTGTATGGGAGGTTGCCTGGTGACTCGGGAGCGCTCTTAAGTCCATTCATGATGTATATAATAGATACATTGAAGAGGCTAAAAAACTCTATAAAAGTAAGTCCAAATAAATACATACCAGGTAACTCCTCCGTATTAGACAGTTTAGTGAGAATGACATACTAAAGTCAATTAAAAAACTTCACGCAAATATGACTACTGGACCTGATCAACTTCCTGCGTTGTTACCATTGTTTTTTATAAACCGCTTTGTTTTATTTTTAATTTGATATTAAAAACTGAGACATTTCCGGACACATTGAAATAGGCCCATATTTGTCCAATATTTAAAAAGATAATAAGCTGAAAATCATCGTCACCTTACGATCTTATGCAATTATTGAATTTCTGGTTACCGATTTGTTGAATTTACTTAGACATCAGGAGTGCTGCAGGGTACCATACTCGGTACACTGTTTTTTATACTATTCGTAAATGATAATATTGACAACCTTGATGTACAATATTTACTCTATGATGATGCTTTGAAATAATATGGTTGCATAAATTGTGATTCTGATAGCTTGACACTTCGAAATCACTCAACTTCTCAAAATAAAAGAGAAAATCTTCAATGAAAGTCTCGTATTCAACTCAATATGTTGATATTTTGTCGGAACTGAATTGGATAAAAATGTAAGAAAACCTCAATTTCTCATTAAGTCGACGTTTCGACAATATTTATTATCTTCATAATATAGAAAGTTGTTTCTGTTCCTTTACACTGGAATATTCGCATTGGAATCCTATATAAGTTGTGCTATTTTATTTTACAATACTTGACTTGACTTAGAATATTTCACGATGATGATTGTGTTACCAAAAATCGAATGCCTCATTAGTCCTGAAGGAGACAATAAATATTGTCGAAACGTCGACTTTATGAGAATTTGAGGTTTTCTTAAATTTTTATCCATTTCAGTTCCGACAAATTAAGAACATATTTGTATCTCTTCCATACGATCCTAGATTCACTTGGGTATTAGTAAGTTTTTAAACATAGTGATATGATAGTGATAGTAGTTCAGTCATAGGAAAAGAAACTACAACCAGATTTTATGCAATCCAAAAGACAAAATTGAAACAATCGAAAAGTCTGGGATTTACGAAATTGGCTGTAAGGAATGTAATCAAAAGTAGTTAGGACAAACCAGACGATTAATTCAAACTAGATTTAAATATCATACGGCTCATCTCAAATATGGTAAAACAGATAAATCTAGTGTTGCCCAACATGCGTTTGAGAACAACCATAAAATAGGTATTAGTAATTTAAGATTAATTAGGAATGTGACAAATATTAGACAGCTGAATGCATTTGAAAGCTTGGAAATACAAAGTGTAAAAATAGTATGATTAGTGACAAAGGGCCAATCCAAAATAGCCCGCTCTATTGGCACGGTTCACCGAACCATGATAATAGTTTATTATAAATAGGATATATTATTAGTATAAGATTAGTTTTAATCATCTCCAGATGATGCCAACTTGGTTGCGAAATGCGCGCCAAGTGCAGTATATGATGTTTTGGTGTTTATGAAGGTCAGTGTCAGTGTCAGATTAAGTGCAAAGACAAATAATGTGTTTATGCGTCCTACCTTTCGTCAAACATCTTAATTGCATCTCCTCTGTATCAAATGTGCTAAATTATAGTAATGTCAAGTAAAGTCTGGATATATTTAACCGTAAAATTGTTGATACAAAAAAATATTAGTAATACATGTTTACTTAATTACATTTTGTATATTATGTCTGTGATATTTTATTTTAATTTCTGTTTGTATGCTGTTATATATGGTTGTTATATTTTATGTTATTATATTTTTATATATTTTTGTATGTGATTATTCACTATTTTGAATTTTTGTGTATATTTTGAATAGTAGTTATCGCTGAAACCACTAAGGTTTCAGCGGTAAATTTATTTAAATTGTTCTGTTTTGTGTAGGTATTGTATACTTAAAGCTTTTATACTAGAGCATTCGGATAAGAATAACAGTATAAAATATAGGTAGTTTATAGTTTTCGTATTAGGTTTGAAAGGATGTTTACATAATACCCAAAAATTAATTTATTTTTTTTTAGAAATTCATAATAAAATTCAGATTTTTTAAAACAATTACCTCAACTCCTTACAGGAAGCTTTTTCACCCTACTGTCAATTTCCAATACACTGACATTCAGAGTAACACTAACGTAGTTTTCCGCGAAACACCAAAACACTGTATACTGCACTTGACGTGAATTTCACCAACCAAGTTGGCATCATCTGGAAATGATTAAAACTAAAATTAGTTTTAATCATCTCCAGATGATGCCAACTTGGTTGGCGAAACGCGCGTCGAGTGCAGTATACAGGGTGTTCCTAAATATCATGTACATACGCAAGGGAGTAATTCTTTGGCTTATTTCATGACTGAAAGTTTATATAAACATAGGTCAGCAAACGCTTCTTTACTGATCTACAAACAGGGTGTTGAAATTTGAAGATTTTTTGGCAGTTTTACGAGATTATAACGAGTATTTAAAACACATATGCAGACACAAGTTACGATTTCAAATGCGACATGTCACAATTAATAACAACAACAGACTATTCAAATAAAACTGGAGCCTACTAGATCATTTTAAAAATTTTCAATTTTATCTAGCGAATTACAGAAAATAGGTTTTTATTTTTTTCTCGGTAACGGTCGTATATACGGAAAAACTACAAGAGACCAAAAAGTTTCTAAATAAAACAGAAAATTCACATTGTATTTTAGAATCTACCAGTAGCGCATCGAAAAAAAGTTCAGGGAGAGGAAAAAGGGACATAACCCCTGAACAAAAATCTCCCTGTAGATTCTCACAACCATTCGGCATTCCCAATGATGTAAGCCCTACAGCGTAACCTATATTCCAGTTTGAGCTAAATATCTCAAAAACTGCAGGAGCTATAAAGAAAAAGAAAAAGAAATCTTCAAATTTCAACACCCTGTAGATCAGTAAAGAAGCGCTTGCGGACCTATGTTTATATAAACTTTCAGTCATGAAAAAGCCAAAGAATTACCCCTTTGCGTATGTACATGATATTTAGGAACACCCTGTATAGTGTTTTGGTGTTTCGTGGAAAACTACGTCAGTGTTATCTTCACATCAAAGGTTCCAACCCACTCCAGGATGACATTCAGAGTAGGTAAAATACTATTGCGTCGAATTCCAGATTTTAGTTAATGCCATATTATATGCCCTATAGGATTAGGGGAATGGTAGGCGAGTGGGTAAAGCTATTTACTCGGTACCGAACGTCGATGATTTGACTTCATCCTGGAGCAAATCAGACATTTTATTTGTAATTTGTTTTGGACTAAGGTGGGAGAGGGAATTGCTGATGCCCTAGATGTGGTTCGGACTCCACAATAAACTGTAGGGCATCATTTCTCTTTACCCAACACAAAATCCTATGATTTCTGAGGGCTACTTCAGTTATTTGAGAGGCGGTTAAAGAAACATTTTATGAAACATTTTTAAGAAATATACAATAATATGTCTTGAGTCTGAATGTCTCATAATTTTTTCTATTTTGACCACCCCCCCAGGCTTTATTTGAAGAGTTATCGAAAAAATGTTAAAAACAAAAGTTGTAGAGAATTTCCGATACGTTTGGTTATAACCATTTTTATCAAAAGTTGAAAATAAGTGAGGTATTTAATAAAAACAAATTCACCCTTAAATTCAAGATGGTGGCTGAAGCTACAGGGGTGGTGTCCCGAAAATTTGGATTTATACTACCCCCTCCCAACTATTAGAAAAAGAAAATTGTGGTATCGAATGATTGCAATTTCAGCGATTATTTTTGTACATAGCGGCTGTAGTAAATAAGGAAAATAAAGTGGTCTTCGTCGATCTTCCGTGGTTAACAGAAATGCAACAATAATTTGAAAAACACGCGTGAGTTCCGTACCGAAGCTTGTTAGTGTTCTGAAGTTTACCTCTAGTAATTGCCTGTCCAGTCAAAAGGACAATTTTTTTGGAGAGATCGCCTTTTGAGTAAGAATTTTTAGACTTGAAGATCGTTTGGCCCTAAAGAAATTCATAAGTTCACATATCACTTTGATTTTGAGGAGTTTGAAGTATTCTAACCTCAAAACGAACTTGTTTCAGTGTGGTCCTTCTGACTTTTATTGTTAATTTCAATAATTTCCATTTAAAATAAAGGTTCATAGACTCCTAAAGATTATCCTTCAGGCCTTTTGTCCTTTAGATTTTCTAACCTAACAAAGTTCTATTTTGAGGTCAGCTGTTGTCAAAGACATCAAACTTCGAGGATAAATTTGACGGATAGTGACGTATCAGAGAATCCTAACCTGTGAATAAGTTAAGAAAAACGTCCGCTAGTGTAAGGTAAAACCTAACCTCAACTTCTTCTTACAGTCACGATAATTTCTACAGCCAAGCTTAATTTGTGCAGCGATGCCTAATCTAACAGCCTCGTTTTAATAGCGACACTCATGTTAACAGCGACGATGGTCTTGATAATTGAGGTTCAACTTTGGCATTAACAACTGTCACTGTCAGTTTGATTATTATTATTCTTTCCGCAACAACTGTCAGTGTCACCTTGACAGATAAAATATTTTTGACCGTTACCAATGTTATGGTGATTTCCATTGGTTTCACTCGTGCGCACTGAATGTATCTCTGTCCTTTTCTGTATGTCTCAAAAATAGGGCGTAGACACATTCAGTGCGCACTAGTGGAAATCGCAATTAGTTTCATTTGGACAGCGTTATTCATTTTCATAGCTTCCTTGTTAGTGTCATTTTGACAGTTATAAAATAAATTTTGAACAATTTTAGATGTTCTCTTTGACGTTTCACAACTTTTGTAATACTTGTAACATTTTTATTGTAAAAACACGTTAGCTAAGAAATATGCGAAATACCTATTACCATTTAACAATATTACAACTTCCATTTCTTCTTTTTCGATTTGTGTGAGACATAATATAATACATTGTTAACTTTCGACTATAGTTTTTTTCGTTCTCAGAATTCATAATTAAAATTGTAATAAAAAATTGTGCCTATTCGTACCAAAAATATTGTAGCACCTCGGAAGTAAAATATGTTTAAGTCCCTTGCATGAATGTTTCTCTCGCTGCGCATGAGTATTCATGCTCGGATTAAAACACTAACTTTACTCCAATGGTACATAAATAACTAATAATTCATATAATAGGTAAATTTACATTTTTAGTAAACGGACGTTCTAGTTAAATATGTTTTTATTTAAAAACAAATTAAGTTCCTCTTCTTGATCAAAGTTAAAATATAGAGTGGAATGAAAAATTATATTAACTGAAAATTTTTTTGTTAATTATTATTTACTAACTTTTACAAATCTTATCACAGATAAGTATAACATATATCTTTTTAAACAATTATTTTCCCGGCTATTTGCCAAAACGCTGGAACTTGGATTACAAAAAAGATAATATGCACATTATGTTCAGTACAACTGACTCAATAATGTTATTTTTAATTTCAACTATTCTGTCTAGTAAAACCAAAAATAAATAAAACACAAGGTACTCACCAGTTGACACTCACTTTAAAAAACTTTAAAATATCTACCGACACGTGTTTCTGCTTGCCATAGCGTCATCAGGGTAGCCAGGTGGCTAATCGATATGGCAAGCAGAAACACGTGTCGGTAGATATTTTAAAGTTTTTTAAAGTGAGTGTCAACTGGTGAGTACCTTGTGTTTTATTTATTTTTGGTTTTACTAGACAGAATAGTTGAAATTAAAAATAACATTATTGAGTCAGTTGTACTGAACATAATGTGCATATTATCTTTTTTTGTAATCCAAGTTTCAGCGTTTTGGCAAATAGCCGGGAAAATAATTGTTTAAAAAGATATATGTTATACTTATCTGTGATAAGATTGGTAAAAGTTAGTAAATAATAATTAACAAAAAATTTTCAGTTAATATTATTTTTCATTCCACTCTATGTTTTTATTTGATTTAAAAAAATCACAAGCTTTTATGTCCATCGCTGAATTTTATCTCATTAATCCTAGAAACGCCTTCATTTAAATGCGCTCATTTCGGAAATAACACTCTTAATCATATAATTTAGTATTTTAATAGAGTGCATACATATACGTGTATGGCTCATAAAGTTTTCAATTTTGGGTAGTTTCAGGAATAGTGAAGCAAACACAAATATTTTGTTTTAAATATTCAAAGTGCATGGCTGGAAAAACTGGCTATAAAACATTGTGATTATTAATAAGCAGAATATTCCACAAGTTCATAGATAACACGCACGGGCGATAAAATTCCAACCACACTAATCAACTTCCGAGTATAATTAAGTACATTAAATACAGTATTGGTTATTCTATTTCTTACATGTAATAATTTTTTATATCTTTACACAGACCAGTTTTGTTCATTTAATATTTAAAATTTTAAAAGTATTTTAAATTAGACCAGTTTTGTTGATTTAATATTTAAACTTTTAAAATTATTTTAAATTTTTAGAAATAATAAGGAAGCATAGGTCATTGTGTGTGCAATAAATTAATGAAGTTGACACAGGTTGAATACGTTATAGGTAAGCAGTAAGCAATGAAACTCATCATACACCCTACAAGTGTATGAATATTGACATTACCTTAAATTTGTATGACATAAAACGTGAACAGCCATGTTGTTTAATTTATTTTTAAAGCAATAAAGCACATAAAAATAATAACAGTTGCTTATGTATGTAGGCAACTTACTTGTTATGTATGCAAAGTTGAAAGACTACAATGAGGCATGATACCGATACTTCGATACTTTCAAAGTATCGATATTTACGGCTCAAGGTATCGATATTTTGGCATCAATACCGAACCTCGATAATATCGTTGGTGTCGATACTGAAAGGATGGTGTCTAGCCTTTCGATACCTAAGCCGAATTCTGTTCGCACCATAAATCACGATATTGATAAACAAATGATACAGACAACAAACGTTAAAGCAAAAAAAAATTAAAACCGCTGCCAATTACTTAGGGATCAGAACTTCCTCACCGTAGTAAAACTCGACGTGTGGTGGAGTTTATAATGAAAGTAATTTTTGACGTTTCAAAAAAGTCACATTTTTTGACGTTTCAAAGAAGTCACATTGGTGGAATGTCACTAATATTTTTTTTAGACATTGGGACCGATTTTGCTCATCAATGAACTCAATCTCTTTCTTGGCCGCTAGAATGTGTGTACCAAATTTGAAAGCTTTATCTCAAAAACTGTAGCTGCTATCGCGAACCAGACAGACACACAGACGGAAAATTTTTTCTGTCTGAATGTGTATCGTCATAATTCGTCAAGATTATTCCAGAAATGCAATACAAATTTTAAAAAATTTAATATATTAAGTTTTTTAAAAATTTAGTGCAATAAAAAATTAAATCACTACTTTATAAATTGTCATGCTTTGTTTGGCATCCATATAAAATCGATGATATCGAGTATCGATACTTAACAATATCAATACTTTACACCCAAGTATCGAAACATATCGATATCCCCAAAAGGTTATATCATATAATAATGGTTATATCATCGATACTTTCGTTCGATACTAGCATCCCTAACTACATGCAACAAAAGTTATCATACACATGCACTAAATTGCTGGGATTCACACAGCTGACCTTAGCATTGGGCGCAATTGGTGAATGCAACTGCTGAAAATTAGCGCTCAACCTGTTTAGTTATTATTACTATTAACATTTGTAATTTCGCCTAACAGTCTGGAAGGAACCTGAAAACAACCTGTCAACATAAATATTCCAAATTTTAAATAAAATTTCAAACTTAATTTGGAAGAAATTGGAACATTTTGGTTAAATTTGTTTATTATATTATCACTTAAAATGTAAATTGTAGGTATTATCGTCGGCGATTCCATTCGTGTTATTCATATTATTTTTGAGGTTATATCCATAGCATAGCCTTTCGACCAATGATCGAGGCATAGCATTTTACAACCTGCGCTGGCTAGATACATCGTAAAAATTTGTCGCTGATTACGTTATGAACAGCAGCTTCCAATTAGCGCATAGCCAACTGTCTCGTTCAGCGAACTGCTGCCGGTCAATCTACCAACGGTTGTGTTCGCTAAACGCGCCCATTAGTTGTAGATGTACGTCGTTGTGCAATAGCAAAGGAAAGGAGTAGTAAACAAAATCATGAAAACAGCAAAAAAAAAAAGAAACGACCGACGAAGAACGTGAACTTGTATTGCGTCTAAAACGCGATGAGAAGTCTGTACGCCATATTGCAAAAATTCTTGGTAACAACTATTAAATAGTAGCGCAGATACTGCAGACACTTGAATTCATTAGAAAATCCACAGCGCACAGGAAGACCTTCAACATTAAATGAACATGAACGGCGAAGGGTTTTAGCAGCAGTTCGAACGAATCCAGTGACAAGTGCTCCAACACTGGCAACACAATGTCCCAGAACTATGATAAACATGTGCATACACAAAATGTTAGTAGGGTATTGTGGGGATGAGGTATGGACATCCGTTTAATATCCGATATTCGATCAGTGAAGTTAAGCAGCACTGATCGAGTCCGGCAATTGGATGGATGAACGATAGCTCATCTAACAGTCGGTAGGCTGTCAACAGACAATCCCGGGAAGGCCGCTAGCCTGATGCAGGCGGAGAGGCAAGCCCGGGTGGAGGGTCGAAGAGACCTACCCAGGAGGTTTGCCACTCTGCTAGCGGTGCAGGCGGGCATGCCCAGGCGGTGGGTTAGTTGACAGTCGAGGACCGTGGTTCGGAGTCCACGCTAAACTGTAGGTCCCTAGGTAAAAAGGGCCCATTGTGGCCTACTTGCCTAGTAAAATAAGTAGCTACTACTACTACTACTAGTAGGGTATTGTGGAACGAGGGCCACTAGGCCGTGGTGCACGCAAAAAAACATTTTTATTTCAGAGATTAATAAAATAAAAATAGAATAGAATTTAGGAACGAATACAAAAATAGGGATACTACATTCTGGGAAAAGATGCTCTTTACCTATGAAAACAAATTTAACGCCTTTGGTAGTGATGGTATACAAAAAGTTTGGCGAAAAACAAATGAAGCGCTTAAAGTGCAAAATTTTATACCCTGGATTAAACACAGTGGGGACTCACGGCTTGGGGTTCGATGGCAGCAAAAGGGGCGCGATCATTAGTATTTATTGAAGGTAAAATGAACCACAATATGTATTTGGATATTTTAAAGACAAATATATCTTCAGCAGTTCAAAATTTAAATCTAGGATCGTCGTGGGCATTTCAGCAGAACGATTCTAAAGATACGGCTTGCATTGTCAAGCAGTGGCTTTTTTATAAAGTACCCAAACAACTTCATTCACCGCGCCAATTGTCTAACTTGAACTTTATTGAACATTTATGGGAACATTTGGGCGGAAATATTAGAGATAATTAAATAACTCGGAAGAATTCCCTGAAAATAGCTATAAGAAAAGAATGGAATAAAATATCTGCTGATTACACGAGAATACTGGTGGAATCGATACTAAGACGGTTAAAGACTGTGCTTCAAGCACACGGTGGTCCAGTTAAATGCTGAACACGATTATTACTATTTGAACTAATTAGGTGTATGACGAGGTGTATGATGACTTTTGTTGTACAGGGTTATTCATTATAAATTACCCAATTATCATCGTTATTATTGCCTATAGAAAAAAAGTTTTAAATAAAAGTTGTGTGGTTATGACTGAATTTTGTATCAAAAGTACAGTAGCGTGCAGATTTCAGGGGATACAAAAAATTATATATTTTTTAAATAGAATAGTATATTATTGAATTTTTGGGATGGTCCTTTGTTCCTGATTTCAAAGATATACCATATGTTACCCCTACCATATACCTTTTTTAAGTTATTAAACGTCGAATATTTTAGTTAAACTAGTTACTGTAAATATGGAAAAATTAACATTATTAAAGTGAGTTATGAAAATGACAACTATTATGTTTGATAAGTGACATTTCTTTAATGAAATAATCAAAATGGTTTACAGTGAGGAAGAAAAAAGTCTAAATATTTACTTGTTATATACAAAATAACAAAAATAAACAGTAAAAAGAGCATATAGGGTGTTGTATCTAAATCGTCCAACACCATCAGAAAATACGTTCAAAAATATTTTCCGAAAGGTGATTAATATCTCCATTTCGAAAGTAAGCCCATCCATATTTATTCGCGAATAGCCTTTTTTGAAACATTGTATTATTTCTTACAAAATTCTGAATGTAGTATAAATAATGCAGTCGACTAATTAGGTAAAAGTTATTCCAAAATACAACGTACGTTAAAAAATAACAGCTACAGACCATATAAAATTTTACCCGTGCAAGTTTTAACAGAGGCTCATAAAAGGAAAAGGCTGGACTTTTGCCTCCAGATGATTCAAAAGTTGGATGAAGATCCCGATTTGTTTACTAAAATATTCTGGATTGATGAATCATCCTTTTCTACGGCAGGAGTTTTTAATAGGAAAAGTCGAAGGTCATGGGAAAACAAGCACAACAGGAAAAGATTGGTAAAACAAATAAAAAAATCAGAAAGAAAAATTGTTAGCGTTTGGTGTGGTCCGAGAAGCAGAAAATATTATTTTGCAGAATTTACCGGAAGCCGAACTTGATGATATGATTTGGATGCAGGATGGGGCAACTCCGCATAGTGTCCTACTCGTTCGAGATCATTTGAATAATGTATTCCCAATATGGATAGGGAATAATGGACCTATTAAATGGCCACCTAATAGTCCGTACTTAACCCCTATGGATTCATTTTTTTTTTGGGGATTTCTAAAAGATATTGTCAATAATCATAATATCAATAGTATTCAAGTCATTAAAGACAAGATTCGACTTGAAATAAACAATCTGAATGTAAATAATCAAGCCATTTCCGGTGCAATTATAAATATAAGAAGACGTTATCAATTATGCATTGACAATAATGGTGGACACATCGAACATCTTTTATGAGTTATCATTTATTTATATTTAAATTTCCTAAATAAATCTTTATCTATTTTTTATAAATATTTGGTTTTTTCTGCCTCACCGTAAACCATTTTGACTATTACATTAAAGAAATGTCACTTATCAAACATAATAGTTGTCATTTTCATAGCTCACTTTAATAATGTTAACTTTTTCATATTTACAGTAACTGGTTTAACCAAGATATTCGACGTTTAATAACTTAAAAACAGTATTAGATAGGGGTAACATATGGTATATTTTTGAAATCAGAAACAGAGGATCAGTCCAAAAATTTAATAATATACATTTAAAAAAAATATTATTTTTTTTGTATCCCCTGCAATCTGCACGCCACTGTACTTTTGATAGCATTTTGACAAAATTCAGTCATAACCACACAACTTTTATTTAAAACTGTTTTTTATATAGGCAATAATAACGATGATAAGGGGTGGGTAATTTATAATGGATAACCCTGTACAATTTTCAGAATATTTTTGTTGTAAGAATTTCGAAAAAATGTTTTTTTGACCACTCCTCGTATATTTAACTTGTGAGAAAAGTTTTCACAGCAGAATCAGCATTTACGGCAAAAATTATATGTTACTAGTTTTTAAAATTTTCGTTGATTTGAACAAAAGCCAGAAAATCCAATGTCTACCTTAAGTGAATCACCCGGTATACACGCATAACTCGTTCATTTTTGATTTCTGATTCATGATCAGTAGCCCAAAAAACTGTATAATATGCTCCAGATATTGACTTTTTTCATTTTTCATGAAATTTGACAGCTTGTTGACAGCTCTCATTATGCCAAAATTTATTTTTGAATTCAGATTTGTGATCACCGACCCAAAAAACCCTTATAGAAATTAAAAAAAAATTTCCCCCTTAGGGAATTACAGAGGGTTATAAGGTGTCGTCGAGAAAAATCAACGCGTCAAAAAATTGTATTTGCTAAATTCGGTTTCAGCGCATCAAAATACATGGGAAAAGTTGTGTCTGATCTCTAGGACAGAACTTTTTTTTAGGCCTGTGTTATTTATGATATATCCGGCATTTCCCATTCTTAATGAATCACCCTGTATAATAGCATAGCAATATGCCAAAATTAAAATAAGATACTTATGTGTAGTACAAAAGTAATGAAACATGTTGAAACATTTGTTTACCGTAATGATTCCGGCGCTACATACTTAACAATTAAATTTTGTCGTTATATTTTATATTCACTATATCCAATGAACATACTCGCTAATTTCAAATGACAGTAATTTTGAATCAAATACTCCAACATTCATGTTGGATTTTAATTAATTAGTAGATATATGCGGCAATAAAAACGTGGGGAAACTCATCCCATTCAATTCAATTTTCATTTTTTTGGGTGTGGTCGTGCTTGTGAACACACATTATTTTATCGTTTGCAATGGTTTTTACTCACCCGTATCTGGGAGTGCTCTAATTTTAATTAACTAAATTATTTTTGTCGTTTAAATGTTCGTTGTTAAGAAATCGTGCTGGTATTAATAGAATTTGAAATAATGCGAACGTTGAGCCAATGCCCTGCTAACCGTGTCTCTTAACTTGAAATCTAAGAATATTCTACGAAATATTTATTTTCTTCCAGCTTTAACAAAATAACTTCATTGTAATATTTACATATACAAATTAATGTTACAGTGGTTCGAAAAATCCGTAGAACTTTCATCGGTTCCTAATGAAATAACTGTGGTTCTATTGTTTGATCAATGATATTGTCAAGCTCCAGGGTTTCCACCAAATCGTGGAAAATTCATGGAATTTAGATTATACCAAAAAAGTTATGGAATGTCCGGAAATTTGAATAAATTCAATATGGAACTAGTGTAATTCTCTGCCAAAGTCATGGAGTCTGCTTCTAATGTTTCTCATGTATATAATCTTGTTTTATATTATAAATGTTATACAGGGCGTCCGAAAAAAGGAGGCCAATCCGGTAACCATGGATTCCTTGAGCAAAACTAATAGGATTCTCATAATGCCATTTTCATTTTAGACCCACATGTTCGTTATACAGGGTTTGAAAGTTTGAAGTTTAAAAATATTTTTTTAAATAATTCGAGTATTTCGTAAGATATTTATATAAAATTTGGGACAGTGACTCAACTTAAAGTCACAAAAAAAAAACAAAAATTAATTGTCAAATATTCAAAACAGATGGGTTCTAGTATACACTGACCTCCCAGTTTTTTTTTAGTACCTGCGCCAATGACCCCCAAACTATCTTTATTAAGTTAACCATCCATTTTGCATTATTTTATATCTCAACAAATTTCGATAAAATGCTTCGTTTTAGAGATAAGCTGAAAAAATATTGGTGCCTACGTGGATTACGGTAATCTCATAATTTTCAAATACTAAACCTAAAAAAATTTATTAAAATTTTGCAATAGGTATAAAAATATCAATAATAAAGGACAAGCCAAAAATAACTATTTCTAAGGCCAATGGCGCCTAGACAAAAAATTGGTAGGCCCAATGGATTCTACAATCTACAATTATTTATAAATTAGAAGCATTTTAACAAAACAAATTTAACACACCTTATTTTCTTAAAACTATTCATAATTCGTTAGTAACAAAAAACAGTAGAAATAGAAAAAAGCCAGTCTAAATAAATTGTTCGATATGACCTCCATGTTTTTATAAACACATGCGAGCTCTCTTTATTAAAGAAAATCTTAGTCTTTGAAAAATATTTGGCTCAACCTGAACTGCCTTTAGCTTGAAGGATTCTTTCTCATAAATGATTCTTGCTCAAAATCGGAACCATAAAATCACACAAAATCTTGTATAAATCCCCAGACTAAATAGTCCAAGTGAGTAAGGTCTGGAGAACAGGGTGGCCACTGAACAGGAGCATCTTGACCCCGACCAATCCAGCGATAGGAGAGATTTGATTCAAATAGTTTCTAACATTTCTAGCAAAGTGAGGAAGAGCTCCATCTAGTTGAAACCAAATATTTTGTGTTACATGTAAAGGCAATTCATTTAGTAAATCGGGCACTATCTTTTGAAGAAATTAAAAACAAATGACCAAAATGAAAGAGAAAATCCGAAATTTGTATCGATTCCATTCGATCTTCGATTCACCCGTTGTATTGGAAAGATTTTTAAAGATGTAGGTATGACAGTGGTTCATTCATCGGGAAACAAACTTCAACAACTTTTAGGCAATCCAAAAGACAAAATTGAAACAAAGGAAAAATCGGGGATTTACGAAATTAGCTGTAAGGATTGTAATCAAAAATATGTTGGACAGACTAGACGATCAATTCAAACTAGATTCAAAGAGCATATGGCCCATCTCAAATATGGTAAAACAGATAAGTCTAGTGTAGCCCAACATGCGTTTGAGAACAACCATAAAATAGATATTAGCAATTTAAGATTAATTAGGAATGTAACAAATACTAGACAGCTAGATGCATTTGAAAGCTTGGAAATCATGAGGTGTAAAAATTTTATGAATAGTGACAGAGGGCCTATCCCAAATTGCCCGCATTATTGGTTAGTGGGTCCCGGTTCACCGAACCGTGGCGTCAGTGTTAATAAATGACCAGTCAAGTTTCCTGTTAATAATACATGACCGAAATGAAAATTATCTACGACACCTACCCACACATTATTTTTAAAGTTTACTTGTGATGCGTCTCTACTATGGTTTTAGGATTTTCTTCAGCCCATATGTGTGTGTTATGAATATTTGTCGTCCCGTTTCTCGTAAATGTAGCTTCATCAGTAAACAAATGTTTCTGATAAAACGTAGATCATTTCACATAACCATCTACATAATACAAGTCTTGCCTCAAAGTCTTGAGGAAAAGGAGCTTATATTTTTTGGAGATGGAATGGGTACAGCTGCTGACTCCATAAAATAGTGTGTACCTGAGTTTTCCCTATGTTTTCGACCTGCTTAGCCAACATTCTGGTACAAATTTTCGGTGTTTCCTCAACAATTAAAATTTCCTCATCCTGTTCAGGTTGAATCTCACGGAAGCGGCCGCAATTACCCCTCCGTCTTTCCCTTAAATTTCCAGCCTCCCTTAGACGGTTAACCATATTTGAAAAATATTTTATTTTGGGAAGCTAAACTAGCATTGGATCACATTTTCCTAATCGAGATATGGAAATAAATGTTTACAGTTTACAGACATATTTAAATCTTACCGATGATTAAAATCATTACCGTAAGCCGCGTAGGCACCAATATTTTTTCAACTTATCTCTAAAACGAAGCATTTTCTTGAAATTTGTTAAGAGACATAATCCAAATTGGATGGGACTTAAAGAAGCTGGTTTGGGAGTCATTGGCGCAGGTACTAAAAAAACTGGGGGTCAATGGGTACTGGAACCCATCTGCTTTGAATGTTTGACAATTAATTTTTTGTTTTCTTTTCTTCAAAAGATGTGACTCTTTGAGTTGAAGCACTGTCCTAAATTTTAAATAAATATCTTACGAAATACTCGAGTTATTTAAAAAATATATTTTTAAACTTCAAACTTCGACACCCTGTATATCGAACATGGGACTTTAAAATGAAAAATAGCATTATGAAAGTCCTATTATTTTTGCTCAAGGAATCTATGGTTACCGGATTGGCCTCCTTTTTTCGGACACCCTGTATGATATTTATAATATAAAACAAACGAAATACTCGAGTTATTTAAAACAATTATTTTTAAACTTCAAACTTTGACACCCTGTATATCGAACATGAGGGTCTAAAATGAAAAATGGCATTGTAAAAGTTGTATTATTTATGCTCAAGGAATCCATGGTTACCAGACTGGCCTCCTTTTTCCGAACATCCTGTGTAGTAGAATTTTCGTAAAATCACGCACTTATATGTCTTCGTGGTCGAACAGTAAGGACACTTGAGTTTCACTTCATAATCCCGGGTTCGATCCTCGGCTGAGGGGCTAGGATTTTTTCCAAAGCAGGAATTAATTCTAGCATACTCAGATATTGGGTGTGTGTTCGTTGTCTGTACCAGCATAAGTTATTTCGACGTACCTTTAAGGATACAAGGAGTCGTATTACTTGTGGTTTAATTAGTTTAATTACTGTTTGACGTTAGGTGTAATAGTTGTTGGCAAATATAAACAATCAAACGTCTGTAATAAATTCTGGACAGAAAATTTAAAATTATCATTTGAAATACAAAAATATTTACTTTGTTCTGTTACATATAAACACATATACAAAAGTGTTTGGTTTTCATAGACGATTACGATTTTCCCAAATAGCAGCTTCTTATTAAATTAATTGTTGACAAGGAAAATAGCGTTTGTGCTTTTCATGGCCAACTACAATTTTTTTTCATATATCATCTGTTCTTTTTTAAATTAATTAGAAAAAACAGGTAAACTAAACACGGTGCAAGTTACATATTTTTGAAATCAGAAAAAGACGCTATAACCAAATATACTCGTACTCAGCGGGCAAATACCCCGACCTGCATTGAATTATACCTTCAAATCATGATAGATCGGTAGCCAATATCATTTGTCAATTCCTAACCAGACATAGACCGGTTTCGAACTTATTAGTTCTCCTCAGTATGCCTTAGGTTATGGAACAGACAAATGATAGTGGCCAATCTGCTAGTCATATACTGACTAAGGTAAATTGAGCAGATTGGCCACTATCATTTATCTGTTCCATACTCTACGGCATACTGTGGAGAACTAATAAGTTCGAAACCGGTCTATGTCTGGTTAGGAACTGACAAATGATATTGGCTACTGATCTATCATGATTTGAAGGTATAATCCAATGCAGGTCGGGGTATTTGTCTGCTGAGTAGTTGTTTCATTCAAATCGTATTTAATAATAGTAGTTTAGTCCACCTGGGCTAGAGGTCGCCGCTCTCGGTACTTGCTTCGCAAGTCGCTATCCGCTACAGAGACATCTATGATGTCGGTCGGATAGTAGCATTTGGACCATATGAGAAGTTTCACATATCTCTCACCACTACTCAAATATACTCGTACAAGAATACATAGGGTGTTCTGTTTAAAAAAAGCCTTACCTTGTATTTCACAATCACGGCGTGTACGAAATAAGAAACTTCGATTGCATGGAGTACACAGAATATATGACCTATGTGTTGTAAGGTCATCATTTTTTGTAGTTGATACAGAATAGTGATTGCTCTATTGGTAAGAGCGTTTTGTGCCAGAATAACGGTTCATATGCCAAACACCACTCCGCGAAAGTAACTGCACGCGGTCGTGTTGCTAACTGCGGAACAACAGCTCAGTTATATATAATAATATATGTGTTTATTCCGGCTTTCTGTCCTCAATACCGATTGCATATATTACATGTATATAAATAAATGCATACGTGTCAATGATGTAATCAATTCAATCATATAAAGGCTCTTTAAGAAATAGAATTTTTTTTATGACTGCCGGCCTCAAGAAATGGCAAATATTTCCGCTGCCCGATGATTAATGATCTATAAGCCTGGCCAAGGTCATTAATCCTACAGAGACGTACTGGGTATGCATCATATCATAATACTTGAATAAGTACAATAATAAAAGCAAACATATTTTATATATGTATGTATGTTTTTGTACTATTTCGTTCGCTTTAAATTCTTTTTTATGTATTTCCTTATATTTTGTAAGCTTAGTGCTGCACATTATTATTAAACTGTTAAATGACGTTCACACATGTACATTGTATATCTAAGTGATAACTAATAATAAATAAATAAATAAAATAAATGGAAATAAATTTTATTAATACTGGTACATTTTATAAAAATATGTACAAAACTCACCTTCTTAAACAGATTTATGAAGTAAGTAGCGTGATTGTCGTTATCACAAACTGCAGCACTTCTATAATAACTGTGTAGCATCAGATATGTTTCTACAAGTTGTCTCAGTAAGCGGTGTTCGCTGTGGTGAAAAAATATGTTTGTATTTCGAAAAAAACCGTTCGACATCTACGGAAGTAATACAGGCATAAGTAAAACACTCTGTGAACTCACTTAACGCAGATGTAGATGCACCATCACAAATTTGTCTTAATTTGGTAAAATCAGGATCTTTCCGTAATACACTCTCGAATTTTTCAATAACGGGCTTATTTTTTGCGTCATTTATAGTCTGTAGCTGTGTGTTTACGTCGTCCACTATTTGCAGCGATTCCACTAACGACAACGAAGTATTTTGCAATTTTTCTATTGCGTCGTGTAGTCCTCTGTTTTGAAAAAGACCGTTCGACATCTACGGAAGTAATACAGGCATAAGTAAAACACTCTGTGAACTCACTTAACGTAGCTATAGATGCACCATCACAAATTTGTCTTAATTTGGTAAAATCAGGATCTTTTCGTAATACACTCTCGAATTTTTCAATAACGGGCTTATTTTTTGCGTCATTTATAGTCTGTAGCTGTGTATTTACGTCGTCCACTATTTGCAGCGATTCCACTAACGACAACGAAGTATTTTGCAATTTTTCTATTGCGTCGTGTAGTCCTCTATAATTGTTATAAATAGTTTTAAAATCTGTTTCAAGGGAAATATCTTGAAAGCTTGCCTGGCTTTCCTTAATAGCTGCAGCCTCGTTAGGGTTGAACTGTAGTATCACAGCTTTTATTTGTTGAAAATATTCAGCATAATAAAAAGCTGCCTTCAACCACGTTGCCCAACGTGTAAGAATCGGCTCTGATGGTTCCGGAATACCAGGACACAGTGTGTGAAATGCTCGAAGCCGTTTAGGAGATTTGAGAAATACTTTTTTTGTATTTGCTATTAATGCATCTACCTCTGGAAAACATTTTCGAATCGTTTCTGCTACAAGATGGAATGCATGCACTTTACACGTAACATGTAAAAACCTACAATCGTCTCTTTGAAGAAAACGGCCCACCAAACACATTGTCGCAGCATCGTCGGTCACAAACATCAACACTTGACGTGTTGACAGTTCAAATTTTTCGAAAGTCTTCAATACCACCCGCGTAATTGTTTCGCCAGTACACGCAGTTAGTCTTTTGCTAGCTAGTAAAAGTGGAAATGTTGGTTTAACAGGGTCGAGTACACGTACTATAACATTTAAAATAGATTTTTTTTTACAATCTGTCGTCTCGTCAACACATAACCACAGCCGTGTATTTTTTAATGCATATTTAATCCTATTTACAATGTCTTCACGAACACTTGGTACATATCTACGTAACGATGAACGACTTGGTAAATTCACCTGGGGATTGTATTTATTCCAGAACTCCCGAAATGCTGGTTTATCCAATATGCGCAGGGGAACATCACAGGCAATCAGCATTAACAGTAAATCAAACATAAACTGAGGTTCCAAAGAAGACACGCCATTTTTTTAATTTTTATGCCGGTTACTATTGAGATGAATCTTGCAGGCGTATTTATTCCAGCACATTAAGTCTTGATCACAAGCTTTACAAATTATTTTACATCCATCATAGAATAAATACGGAAATTCACCGATAAATTTATTCACTTTATCAGCGTATGGTCGTTTTCTAATCTTTACGCTCAACATTATTTATTATTTATTAGTACTCTATGCATCGACCGACAGATAACAACTGAAGTGTGTCGTGTCATCGTCATCGTAAACAAGCGCGCGATGGCATTGGTATTGCGCTCGACCCTGAATCTACCATCGCTTGGCCAGGTTTAATGATCTATAAAGCTATACAGACTTATTAAACAGAATTTTTATCTTTGTGAAGGCGATCATTTCTACTAGTATTAGTACTGGGTGCAATATGAAGCGTATATTTGATATTGACAATGCATGTTCATCGAAATAAGCCCAGTTACTTTTCATACATGAGTTACAAATTGGAAAATTTTATTCCAATTCTTAAAAAAATGGCGGGCTGATACATGACTTCGTTGACACCCGATATAATGTCATTTGAGGTATTTTTTGAATTATGCCATATTTTTAACTATATAAAAGTAATTTTGATAAATGTTCACCTAACTGAACAGTGTCACATCCAAATCACCCAGAATGCTGTAAAAAATGTATATATTAGGTCATTTAGGAGTATACAAATTCTTGTTGAAAATTAAAATACTCTTGCAACCTTAAAATCAGACCGCCGCGCCATCTCGATAAAATGTCATTAACGGTTTTTTGCTCAATGTGTACTCAATGTATACTCAATTTTTGGATTAGAAATATGAAGCAAATGTCAAAATATTAAATCTTAGTTATCTTTAATTTTTTGTGTCTCGCAGAACTAAGAAAACGCAAGTTTTTCTATACATATTTATATAAAAATAATTGAAAACATAAATAATTACATAATAATATATAGATCAGTTTACGTTAGCAAAGTAATTAAACACTGATATATCTTTTTTTTTATTTCAAAAACTATTTATGCTTGTTATATGGAATATATGTTAAACCATATAATACACAATAAAATCCTATCTTCTGTACATTTTTATTCAAAAAAATGTGAAGTTTTCTACAAATTAAACTGCTTCTTATAATATCTATATATAATATAAATAAATATATTGTATTTCCCTATTATAATGCAACTTGTCCCTGTACCTGTTTATACAATAATTTACATCTTAAATAATAAAGACAATATTGAATCACAAATATCAAAAATATGTAAAATGACTAAGTTTTCTCGTTTCGTTGATCCACACATAATTTATGCTACTTCATATGGTTCAAACTCCATATCATCAATTTTCTTTGTCCTGCTTTTAACCTTTTCGTAGTTGTGGTAATCGTAAATTCTCTGTGAATTTTTATCGTTAAAATTTATGTTTGCAAACGTCTTTTCGTTTTTTATTTCACCCCATTGCACAAAATTATTTTCTTTAACCTTTTTCTCCCCACCTATAATTTTAGGTTGGTTTTGAGCTTCTATCGTTTGTTTTTTAATGCATTCGTTTATAGCATTTTTTCTCGCAGAATTTATTATTCCTGAGTCTGTCATCATTTTCTTTTTCTGTACTTGCCTCTTTAATGGTCTCGTTAGAATTCTCCGAATATTTTTTTGTATTATTTTGTTTCATTAATTTCTTGTGTTGAGATATAAATTTTTTTCTAGTTTCCTGCATATTTTCCGTACCCACCAACTCCAGTCGGCTACTGCAACTATTAGATTTAAGGATTCTGAACTTCACCCCTAGATAGGTTTCTTTATTTTTCTCTTCTGTTGTTTTCTCTAGCCCATTTTGTCGACAGTTATTACAGTCGATATACCGTTTTTCATTGTTTCTTATTTCCTCCATAATGGCTCTGGTGAGAACTGGTTGTCCCGACTTCTGGTCCACCACTCTGCCCCCATAATAAGTAACTGTGGTCCCATGTTCCCTTATTTTCTCCAAGATATCCTCGCTCACGTATTCACAATAAATTTCATTGTCGATCGAATCATACAAGTTTTCTTGGCTGCCAAAGTCAGACATGTTAGATGGGTGTGAGTTCGAATCAGTAGCAGAACATCGGTCTTTATCTGGATCCACGCTATTAGAAACGTATTTATCTTGAACAGTGCTGTCCAAGTCTTGGATACTTTGAGACCTTTTAACACCTCCTTCGAAAAACTGCCTGACTTGTCTAACTGTATCTGGATTGGGCAATTCATCATCGTTCACTTCTTTGTTTACTCTTATTGGGTGGTAAAAGAAATGCCGGTTCAATCCCGGTCTATCTTCTTCTTCTTTATTTTCATCTTTGTGTAACAAAGGCGTTACATTTTTCATCGTTTTATTACTGGACGGTTCAAAAGGAACTTTGGAACGTATAGGTTCTATAATGACTATATTGTTGTCGATTAGCAACTCTTGAAAACTGTAGTCTTGTAAATATTGCATCAGCCCATCGAATTGCGATTCCTTTTCGCAATTGGCGAAGATTTTTTTCTGAAATAAATCTGATTTCACTACTTTATATCTAACGTGGTCAAACTCGGGACCGTCGCGAGTGCTTCTCGATTTAGCAACAGATTTGTGTGATTTCTTCTTATTGGTTGTTCTTGTCTCGGTTTTAGATGTAGCCTTTTCGGTACTTGTCTCTTCTTTTTTGTCTATTATTTCAACAGCAGTTGGACAAAGACTTTCAAACTGCCTGTCGCTTTCAAAAAAATAGTTACTGTTATTTTCAAAATAACTACAAGATTCCTTTATTAAGGGTGATATCTTTTCAGTTTTTTCGTTCTGTGGCTTTGGTTCAAATAATTGTTTAGTTATTTGGACTTTACTTGGTGGTTTCTCCTCAACTTTGTCCCCGTTTTGCTCAAACATCTTCTTTACTTCTTCCACTTTAGTATGGAGGTCTATTATCTTGCATGTACCTGATTCTTTTTCTTCATCATCTTTAGACTGGTTACCGACCATTTTATCCCAGTAGTTTCTCATAGTCCCCAGTTTTTCCTTGAATTCTTTTGCGCATTCGTCTTTGTAATAAAGCAACGCCATTTCCACAGTATTCTCTTCCTTATTACTAGCGTTTTTCGTTTTTACTGATATTATTTCTGGTTTAGAAATATTGTGGTTTTCGTCGAGGTTAATTTGGCTACTGTGCAGTGTTTCCTTTAAGTTTTTCACTGCGGCTATTAATTGCTCGTCAGATTTATAGTCTTTAGCGATATATTTTTTATTTTTCTTTGGTATTTTTGCGATTTTTACCTCGAAGTCCACCGGTATGGAACTATTTGCCGTAATATCAAAGTGCCTTCCAATGTTTACAATGAATCTGTTTTCTTTCGATGTCTCTCGATATTTTAAAAAATTACTGGACTTTTCACAGTTGCGTAATTTCCTGTCAATTTTTTCGCAAATTCTTAAATTCTTACTCGCAGATATATCAGGGAGGGAATAAAATTGATTTTCCTTTAAATTAGATATTTGTTTGGAATTCTTTCTAGTTAAATTGGAGAATTTTTTAGATATAAAATTCTGTAAGGGCTTTTTTGATCCCTTTTGGCTCTCTAAAAATTCTTTTAAATAATTGTGGCTGTGTTTTGACTCTTTCCTATCGTATTTGTACTTATTTTCCTCTTCGTTGCGTTCGTGTTTTTCTGGTCTCTCTGTGTCCACAATCACGATGGACTTGTATTGTTCAGATTTTTCTATAGTTTCTCGAGTATTTTCCTCGCTCGCGGAAACTTCAATCAAAGTTTTTATTAGATTATCAGAACTTTTAGTTGCTTTATGGTCGTTCTCTCCAGAAGGACTTTTATTATCTATCTCCTTTTGTTCGTCGAAGCCTTTAATTTGCTTTTTATTTTCATGCAAAGGATTTGTCTCTATATTAGAATAACTGCGTATAATGGATTTTTTAGAATTGTTTTCACTTAATTCTTTCAGTTCGATTGTTTTAGTGATATTTTCGTTGTTCAAGTTTATTTCATCTAAGTTAGTGTCAGTTTCGATAAATTCCTCGCTAATTGGCTCCTCGTTAACTTTTTCTTCGTCAGACCGAGAATATAATGAATTTGAATTTATTCGTCCGTAATTGTAATTTTCGTGGTAGGGTGTAGGGCCTCGTATTGTTCTAGGTTTGTTGTTTTCGGAATTTTCATACAATTCTTTTTTTACTACTGAGCACTATATTTTCATCATAAGATATACTTTCGTGGTGTTCGGTACTTTCCCAATTAAACTCTATATTATCGAATGAAGGATATTTGGTCTTACAGATATTATCCAAAGATACGGACGAGAAGTTGTCTGTTACAGAAAAATTATCTGTATTATCTGTATCGTATTTAGAGTCAGGGTAATAATTCGGTAAACTAAGCCCAGGTAAGTCCTCGTAGGATACCCTGTATAAGCTATTTATTGAAGTTTTGTTGTGGTAATTTGAATCTAAGCTGTCGTGTTTAGTTTCCTCTATATTATTCAAAGAAGCATATGAATAAATCTCTTGGTCTACTGAACGATGTTTGCGGTGCTTGTCAATAAAATTTGGTTTGGGTGGACTGTAATCTGGTGGCGTTATGCTAGGTTGGATTCTCTTGGAACGTCCTGAGGTCTCTAGATTCTCGGTGCTAGTTCCTTTGTACCTGAAAATATATAAATAAGTGTTAAATCGATTTAACAAAAGGTTATGACATTAAAGAAATTTTTTTTCATATAAATATAAAGGGGTTGTTAAGGATATAATCCAAAAGAAAATGTAATAAGTTTGTATATAATGTGTTCAACTTAATAAGTTCATTATTTTTATCATAATCAAAATTTGTTTTTTTTGTGGATCGTAGGATTCCCAAGCAGCACATTTAGTAGTCTCTACGTAGTAGCTACCATCAGTGGAACTTTAACAGTTTCCGCAACTAACGACCGTTATGTAATGGGAACGATCTGTCTAACAAGCATTCGCCAAAATGGGAAATAGTTATTACGTTATTACGTAGCAATTACTATTCCAGAACCTTCCCAGTTACGTGTTGACAACTATGTTATTACGTAAAGGAACGTAACCAAGTAGTAGAAATGACTAACTTTTGGAACAGCTCTTTAGTGATACGAAAGCAAACTATATTTTGCTCTTTCTCTCGTTCGAATAGCAAAATATAATGTATTGCAATCGGACTTATATGTATAGGTAATAAACCATGATGTTTGCATTCATGCCGTGTGGAAATTAAAACGACTACTTGTTTTCTGTAAAATGTTTACATGATACTTCGATAAAAAAATTAGAAAATTATTTTTTCAAAAAAAAAATTTTCAGTAATTATGTGTACCCTCGAAAATGAAATTTTTTTTATGGAAAACATTTTTTTGTTTGTCTTATGAGGTAAAAATGATCTATTTATAAAAGATATTTGCAAATGACCATATTTAATAAGAAATTGATTTTCAGAATTGTATTTTTTGTCTATGTCAATATGGCGTGATCATTCATTAATAGTATACCAAAAAGTAGCAAATGCGACGAATGACGTCATTTTTTTGGTAGCTTTAAACTGGCCTCTACTACGATACTACGAAAAGGTTACTGCAAAGTTGCCACGTACTTTGCGATCCTCACTTTTAAGTTGATAGATCTGGCTGATCCGATCTATACTTCCTTCGTTTCATATGAGCACATATATATTTTTTTTGTTACCTAGGCTCAAAGAGCGACTCTGTCGACCTCCTGTCGTGCAATATATATTCACAAAATGTGTTTATATAATACCACGCTCCTATGCTAAAACTTTGTATGTGCTTATATGAAATGGATGAAGTATAGGTAAAAATATTTTTATTGTTTGGGATTGGCAACACGTTAATGACAGGACTAAACATCAACAGGTGACAGGTGGAAGTGTTGTTAACGAAAATCAAACAAATGATTAACTTGAGGATTTACTTTGAATACCAACAAAATTCAATGTGGCGTAATGCTTGATTGCCCAAAAATGACACTATTATCCATATTTTCTGCCATCTAATTATTCACGTATTCGTAAATTTTGTAACTTCCCTAAGATATTCATTTGTCCGAATTTTGCGAATTTGTTCAGTGGGCGAAATTTTAATTAATAACAATTAATGGTAAATCACAAACAATCACAATCAATTACATTCTTTACTTAAACTTTGATTCTTCACCGCATTGTCCGATTTTCCCTACAAATTTCCTAACCTAGTTATTTATCTATTTCAACGATTAAGGGTCGGTTCCGCATTAATCAAATAATTTGTTAAATCGTTAACTTCACTTAACTCTAACATAAGTTTTCTATAAAGGGTCGATGAATGCCGGAAAACCTTTATTGTTGTTTTACTGCTTTTTGGCGCCATGATCGATTAGTTCCGAATAAAAAAGTATTGGCTAATAAGTTACATAACTTCAAAGCTCCAGAAAATGTCCCGACAACGTTACAGGAACTTTAAATAAAACACGTTCAGTTATCCTTACTTTAAAGTGATTCTTTGGTCAGGCTGTGCAGTCGGTATTACAACTAATTCTCACTTTAAAGTTGAAAATGCTTTAAAGTAATGCAGAGTAGTATCCGTCACGTTGCACATACTGCAGCAGTTACTTGAAAGTGGCATAACTATGCAGTACAGATTTTAGTAGGATTTACGTACTTGTTACTACACGGGCATACCACAAGGTGAATTTTACAATAAAGTCGCAAATTTAGTGACAGTTATGTAATGCCTACTATATTAAAGTGCCGTTGCCAGTTCCCTTCACTTTGGTGCTAGTTGGGTTCTGGAAGATCTATTGAAATGTAGAAGCTTGTCCTACTACGGTCATAAATAAAGACCGTATTTCAGGTCATTCCAGAGTTAATTATTAATCTTCTCATGTTATTTTATTGTACAGTGCGTCCATAAAGTAACGCATAAATTCATTATTAGGTAAATAAACAATATTATTGAAAATTCCCGAAACACGTCGATTTTTGATTTTAATTTACTTTTTTTCAAATAATAATTTAATATACAGGGTGACCTACCTTCGAGTAATGACGTCATCACCGGTTTTTTTTAAATGGAACACCCTACTTTTTCCCAATTTCCGGATGTCCCTTGCTGAGCTGATTCCAAAAATGTATCACAAGTTGCTACAAATTGGTACAGGGTGGGCACCAATACCAAAATTACAAGTTATTTACAAATGAATAAACGTACTAAAAAAATTAAATGAAATTAACGTATTGTGATACAACTACTTTGATAAACTATTAAAAAACACCGCAACCACGTTTATTAGTGATCTTTGCCCCTCGACTATACCGTACTATTTTTATTGTTTGTAGATATTTTTTGCCATTTGTTTTTACACAGAACCTTTCCAGATCGGTGGATAGGAAGAAGGGGAACAGTGGAATGGCCCACTAGATCACCTGATCTTAGTCCACTAGACTTCTTTTTATGGCATTATTTAAAATCTAAAGTCTATACCAACAGACCTAGCAATATCCGTGAGCTAAAAGACGGAATGAGGCAAGAAATGTTGAACATAACACCCACTGTGCTACAAGATGTCAGAGACGAATGTATTGCCCGGTTATGTCATTGTCTAGCGGTCAATGGAGAACAATTTGAACATTTATTGTAAATTATAACGTATAACTTTCTAATTAAATTTTTATAAACACCTTTTTTATTGTTACCCACCCTGTACCAATTTGAAGCAACTTGTGATACATTTTTGGAATCAGCTCTGCAAGAGACATCTGAAAATTGGGGAAAAGTGGGGTTTTCCATTTAAAAAAACCGGTGATGACGTCATTACTCGAAGGTAGGTCACCCTGTATAATAAATTATTATTTGAAAAAACAGTAAATTAAAATCAAAAATCGACGTGTTTCGGGAATTTTCAATAATAATGTTTATTTACCTAATAATGAATTTATGCGTTACATTAGGGACGCACTGTATAATACAACATACACTTACCAGTACATAATTTACATCTCAAGTGTTCTGTCCTAAAACTAAGATTACATGCATCAAAACACTTCAATGGCTATTATTCTCCAAGAAACAAAAAATGACTAGTGACTTACTTCTCCTGCTACTTATGGATGGCATTTTGAGAAAAATAGTTTAAAAAAAACTAAAATCATGTCATTGTTTTTATAACGTTTTGTAGTTATTTTATATACATGCTTTAATCATATTTTTTTTCCTATATACAATTTTTTTTACTACGCCACTGTATTTTTGAAATAATGGTCTAATTTAACATTTCCTAAATGCTGCATTGTAATTTCCTCTAGAATCAATTAAAATTAGGACATCTTCAACTTTATAAATACGTTAGTATTTCATACAAATGGAAGACGTATTTTTTAAATTTTTGTCTATAAAAATATAGGTTACAAGAAAATTAAATTCTTCATTCATTTAAGCGTGGCTTAATATCATCCTAACAATTAATTATCGACAAATTTCTCGCAATATTGAAATACTACGCAGCGCTGTTTATATTTTCAAACGAATGTCTCATTTTGAGGGTCCCAAAAAAAGCCCCCCATCTTTCTGCGCCTGTGGAATGGAGTTGGAAACTCTTGAGTGTTCTACTAAATATAGTATAGGAAGTAATTTATAGTGCAATACTTCCCTCATTAAAATGGCTACGGCATAACAGCAACCATTGTACAAATATGTTAACATTTGACTAATTGTTCGCGGCGCATTCGCCATTAATTAGAAATTTCATCCAGAAATATGCGCAATCCATGTCGGTGTCCATGATTATTGGTATATATATTTTAAATGCAGTAAATAATCGGTGCATTGTCTACTCTAGTCAATGGACACATAACTTCTAATTGCAGTCCTTAATACACACGATTTATTCTGTTTCTCAGAGTACGATATGCAGCGTTAATTTTGGAAATTACCTGTTCCATGTTCTTTATAACAAAAAAAGTTTAAATTACAGCATCCCACAGACACAAAAAGTAAATAAGCAACGTTTGTATCTCGAAGAAAATTTATCTTTTTTCGTGAGTTTTTATAAGCTACGTGAGCAGTCTTTTAGAAACTAAAAATAGTTCCGCCATTAAATTACTAGCTAAGTAGAAAAATATGTGAATTTTAATTATTATTTCTTAACAAAATCAAGAAACACGACTTGTATTGAATATCGAAAGTTAGAAAATACAGCACACCTGCTGATGAAACTTTAACTAAAATGACAATGACATAGTTGGTATAAAACGCAGGTATCGTATTTGAGTGATATTTCTCTGGCACTGAATGCATTGTTTGCATACATTGTTAAATGTTTGACCAGATTGAAGTATATACAGAGTGTTTCACTGAGGACGGACCAACCAGCTCAGGATGATAGACGACCTCATACACATCGATTTGACCCCCATTTGTGTTATGCGAAATTTGTTAATTTAGGAGTAATTTAGGTTTTCGTGTGTTTTTAGGTAATCTCCGGTTTTGCCCACAAATTTCGTCATTGTGACATAACTAAAGGATGTTTCTATAAGAGGTTGCAATTTGAAATGTCCGGCATTTCTGTTATGTCAAGCGTGCAGTCGTCATATTTGAAAACTGTCATCACGAAGCATTGCCATTTCAATAATGCAAGGATATTTGCTCGAAGAACATTTACTTATTGTGAAAATCCATTTTGAAAATGGGGAAAGTGTTAGGGAGACATTTCGTAGGTTACGTGAGCATTTCGGTAGATTAATCGTCCGTCTCGTGCAATGACGCAAAATTTATTCTGACATGAATTGAAAGATTTTGCAGTACGTTTTAGCATAACTGCGGCTTTATTTCAATAATATGGCGTCGAATTTCGTCGTTCAAGTCTTGAATCGTTTGAAGATCGTTAACGTAGACTGTTCTTTTTAAACGACCCTAAAGGAAAAAGTCTAAGGGCGTTAGGTCGCATGATCTTGGTGACCAATTCTGATCCTCAAAGCGAGAAATTACACGACCTGTAAACTTTATCTGTAACACTTTCCTCACTTTGATAATTAATTTTCACAATAAGTAAGAGTTCTTCAAGCGAATATCGTTGTATTATTAAAATGGCAATGCTTCATGATGACATCTTTCAAATATGACAACTGCACACCTGACATAACAAAAATTGCTGGCATTTCAAAGTGCAACCTCTTATTGAAACACACTTTATTAGTACTAGCGTCATGATTTTTTTTATGAACGTAGTTTAGTAGTGGGCCTATCTATCATCCTGAGAATTTTTTTTATTGATTGTATTAAAACAAAAATTATTCCTTAACTTTACCACTCTAGCGAATAATAAAAAAGATAAATAAAAATGTTAGTAACCATCTTAAAAACTCATCTACTTTACTGGCAATCAACCTAACAAATTTCATTCAGCTAGCCCCATGACTTCACATCGAAAATTTTAAATTCTGTGCAAAGTGTAAAAGGCGAAAATCCCACTTTTTAATTAATGAGCAGAAGAAATCATGGGTGAGGCCCACACAAAGGGTGTAAACCGTAGTCACACGTGGAGTGGAAGAGTGGAAGGTGTTACTGCTGGAAAAAAATATTCTCTATTATTGTATATTTCTTGGGCAGGAAGTTTCACGCAAGTAGCTATAGTTGCTTCCGTGGCAATATTTTCTGTCGCCCGGTAAACACGGGGTCTTTCAATTGCAGCCACAAATGAGCGACTGGCTGCCTGTCTCTGGTTTCCTTTGTGTCGTTATCCTAAGTTGTGTCCATCCTTTCAACTTACCAGTACCGTGCCGATGAAGACCATAAGTCGGAAACACATGTGTCCACGGTTTATATCCTTTGTGCGGGCCTTACCTATGATTCCTTCTGCTTCTTAATTAAAAAGTAGGATTTTCGCCTTTTATACTTTGCACAAAATTTAAAATTTTCGATGTGAAGTCATGAAATTTGTCAGTAAAGTGAAGTTTTTAAGATGGTTACTAATTTTTCTTTTATCTTTTTATTTTTCGCTAGAGTCTTGTAAAGTTAAGGAATAATTTTTGTTTTAATACAACTTTAAGAAGATAATTTATTTTGAACAAATAGTTTCGTTTTCAATAAAAAAATGATTTTTCAGGATGATAGGCCCACTATTGAACTACGTTCACAAAAAAAAATCATGACGCTAGTACTAATAGTTAAGCAGCACTGACAAAATTTGATATTGATTTGAAATACAAGAAAACCTAAATAACTGCCAAACTAACAAATTTCGCATAACACAGATGTGTCAAATCGATGCGTATTGAGATCCTCTATCACCCTATGTCGGTTGGTCCGTCCGCAGTGAGGCACCCTGTATAAATATGGAAATCATTTTCGATCATTTCTTCTCGAATTTAAATTTTGTTGTATATTATACCTATATTAATGTAGGTATATCGTGGCTTATTATTCAAATTGTCGTAAACTTTATTAAATACTTCCGATTAAATTACCATAATAAAGTCCCTGAAAATTAATTGAAAATTTTAATGTGAAAATTTACCGTTAATAACATCATTTGCTAATGTATTAAAAAAAATATGTTTCTTAATGGTTCTTTAACAAGAACATTTCTTTAATTCTATTAGCTAAATATAATATGGTGGATGGGTATGTGATTCGTGATTATTTTTTCGTAAATATAATGAAAATATTTGTCTATGCAGATTTTGCAATAAATTGTCCTCTTCGTGTAAATAGTGAACATTTTCAACATCTTTAAAATAATAAGGGGTCGTTACCACCCTACAATCTACCCTCAATGAGAAAATGCGTTATCTCTCCTTCACAATTTCTTAACTATATCGAATGGCTATTAAAAAACTAATCCTGTTTGAAGCTCCATCACTTCGGAGTACATTGAATATCGATTTGATTTTTTTTCTCTTATAGACAAGAGGTTGAAAGGTATTCCTAGCAAATTTCATAGTTGTATGTCTATCAACAACGAAGTAACAAAATTTTTAATTTACCATTCAATTATACTCTTACAAGTTGATTATTTTATAAGCAGCTTAAAATGAAGTAGGCTTTTATTGAAACAAAAATGTAACTGTTAGTGACATTTCGAGTTAGTTATAATATTATCATAAGTTTGGTAACAGTTTTGTCCGATTATCTTGATATTTCTTGTAATAATGGCACCTGACATAATTAATTAAGACTTGGAATTCATTGTAACTTGTTATCAAGAATAAAATATCGTGGCAAAAGAATTGCGAAAGAACTTTCAGGGAAGGGAAGGCCACTTTCTAGCATAAATTGTGCTATTAAGCGACTGATATGAACTGGATCAATTTACAGAAAACCTGGCAGTGGAAACTGTAACTCTTACAAATAACAAAAATACAAAAATGGTACACGAACTGTCTGCAATTAGAAAATCAACCGAAAATTCATTAACCACAACGTAAAATAGCAAACGGATTAAGAATTAGTGGCAGGTCTGTACAAATCATTCAAAAACGTCTCTCAAAATAGGCAAAATAACAGAGTTTATTCAACTACAAGAAAAAACGTTATTCAACATTTTTTAAACACCACAGGTAATACAGTGGCCACCGAATTCTCCTGACTGTAATCCATTGGACTATTCACTATAGAATGTATTACAAAAAAAATGTATGCCAAAAGACAAGAACTGTTTGGCAACCTTAAAGGTCTGCGTCGTCGAATAGAAGTGTGGCCAGAAGTGTCCGTAAATTTAATCAGAAAGGCTATTTTACAATTTAAACATAGGCTAAGAGTAGTAAATTTACAGAATGGAGGTTCAATACAACAAGTTTTTAAGTAGTAGTGGTATTAAAATATCCATTCAATTTTGAAATTACGTTTAATTTTTTTTACCTGAAAATAAAAAATCGTTATTCACTTGTTCTAAATAAATGTTTGAAATTTACTCAATGTACCCTGGAGTTATGGAATTTCAAACAGGAATCGTTTTTTAATAGCCACCCGGTATGTTAGAGACGTCATTCGATTTTTCGCAATATAAGCATTTACAAATCAAGTACTCCGCTATCCCAGGAACTGACTCAAACAGCTGTAGGTAGACTAGTCTAGTAGTTACATGATAATCAATTGACCGGAGGGCAGATAAACGTAGTTTGAAATCGATTTCACGACAGAATTTAAAATTGAAAATAAAGTTTATTTTTTATCCTCATGCACCGCAATAAACCCTAGTTTTGTAAATTTAAAAAGTAGCACTTGACAAAAAGCTATTCCATAGTTTTAGTTTGATTGGCTTATATCAGATATATATCTCAATTAGCCTGTTTATTCGATTCTAATGGATATTTTTTTGTTGCGTTTTTAATTTTTATATTTTTATAAAATACATACTGTGTAAAAAGTATAGTACTTAGATTTCGTGCTAATATTTTAATAAATATACGAAGTGTTAACCTGTAAGTCTTTTTTAACTATTTCCTCGATAATGTTTGTCTGCCTGTATGTATTCTCAAGTTGATAAAGTAAGTAGGAAACGTAAATTTAAAGAGTTACTTCGAATTTCAATGTTTCAATTTCAAAGATAAAATGCGAAAGTTGTGTCGATTCCATATGATCCTCGAATCACTCGTGGTATTGGTAAGATTTTTAAAGATACTGGTATGACAGTGATTCATTCATCGGGATATAAACTACAATAACTTTTAGGCAATCCAAAAGACAAAATTGAAACAAACGAAAAGTCGGGGATTTACGAAGTTAACTCTAAGGACTGTAATCAAATGTATGTTGGACAAACCAGACGATCAATTCAAACTAGATTCAAGGAGCATATAGCTCATTTCAAATATAGTAAAACAGTCCAGTGTTGCCGAACATGCGTTTGAGAACAACCATAAAATAGATGGTAGCAATTTAAGATTAATTAAGAAAGTAACAAATACTAGACAGCTGAATGTATTTGAAAGTTTGGAAATTACAAAGTGTAAAAATAGTATGAATATAACTGCTATAGAAATAATTACCTACTCAAGAAAACCATTTGGTACACCGGCCCAGACGTATCAAATTACAAGACTATACATTACGATGAAAAATATAAATAAATTGTCATACGAAAATTAGCCTAAAACGGCATTGTCTTAGAATCCATTGTCAAACTAAAATATGGTTAAATTCTTAAAATCTGCTACTTGATTTACTAAATATATTCGCATGTGGTTGGCAAGTTGTTGAAAATAAAATACTATCAGTTCTTCAAACATATTACAGTGTCTACTCAAAGCTATGCAAAGCTATGATCATTCTGGTAATTTGCACCTGCAGAAAATGTAAAAATACCTACATGTTAACTAACAAAATCAATTATTAATATTTTATGAAATTGTTTGTGGGTTGTAATAAAAAATGATCGTGAAAAAACCAACAACTACCTTGCTTTGGCACACGTTACTACATGGTAACTTGTTCTAATGCAAAAAATTGTCAAGAAAATAACTGTTTACCTCAGCATATTTATATTAAAAAATTGATCTCGGCACGTCGATAGTACTTTCTCATACTCATATTCAATTTGGCATAAAAAAAGAAATTATTTTAATTTAAAATATCGTTTTCATTTATTTTAATTGTTTATATACAATAAATAAAATGAAAAGGTTTGTGTGATTTGTTTCATATTTAAAAATAATTTAAATAAATAACAGGTAAATAAGATTAATAAGATAAATACGATAAGTAAGATAAATATGACAAATAAGATAAATTAGATAAACAAGATAAACAAGACAAATGTGATGAATGAGATAAATGAGACTACTGAAGCAAATGAGACAAATGAATAAATGAGAAAAAATTATTAACAAGATAAATGAAATAAATGAGACAACCTAGATAAACAAGAGAAAAAAATAAGCGAAATACATGAGAAACGAGATAAATAGGATAAATGAGATAAATGGGATATGTAGGAAAATAAGATATATAAGATAAATGAAATAAGCGATATAAATGAGACGAATGAGAAAAACGATATAAACGAGACAAATGAAACAAACGAAACAAATGAGGTAAAATAAATAAAATAATTTATTTCTCACTCATTTCAGCTTGGATATGATGAGAAAGTACTGTCTAAACGGACTTTTTTTTAATTGAATGAAATTAATTTTAGACCGTTTTTAATAACGGTTAATCTAACGAGAAATTTTCTTTTCCGTATTCTGACAATTTTTATTTGAAACATTTTTTGCTTTGACGCATTTTTTTAAAGCCCCGTGCCGTCCCTGGTGTACCAATTTCACTAATATTCAATATGTTTCTTCCCTGGTCCACCCAGATAGTATATGTAAAGTTTCAGATTTTTACGTTGAGTTAATGATAGCACAGCGATGACCAACGACACACAAACACACAGACTCACAGACATACAGACACACAGGCGGCATGCCAATTCGGATAAATTTTCTATTTTCAGGTCTCAAACCGTCCATTTTCATCATAATCTAGAATAAGATTTTTTCTCACGACCCAGTACTTTCTCTATCAGTAAAGATAGATGAGAAAGTAAAAGTAGTTATTTTTATTAAGATATACAATTCCCTTATAACAAAATAATATTTTCTGACGAGGCATGTAAAGGCTGCACCATCGCAATACCTAAGTTTGACATACTTCACCCTAATGTATGGTGTCAATTATTTTTAATTATCTCTATAACTAACAAAACCAAATGTAAAAACAACTGAATCATTAAAAAGGCAATAAAACAAATAAGACTGCTCATATCAAGTAGTTTTTAAAATATCCAAATAATTTACGAGATATCACGAATTAAATAAAAAATTAGTGTCAAAAATTATCGCCGTTTCGAGAAAATCTCATTTAAACTTATATAGGCTTATATGTTTTAGAAATATTGTTAATTATTTTCGTACACTTTTAAATATACTATTACAATGGCCACAGCAGAGTAAATAGGTATGTTATTCTAGGGTCCAAAAACGAAAAAATTAGAAAAGGGTTGTTTTGTTAAAAAAAACACTCTTTTAATTTTTGCGTTTTTGGCACCAAAAATCGGCTCAAACAATTTTTGTACGACCAAGCTGGTTTAATCCCTTCGTAGGTACATGATAATTATTCATGGTCAAACTATTTTAAACACGATATGCCTACGGAGTGATAAGATTTCGCTAATTTTTTTTATTATTTTTTTTTTATTATACTGTAATGATATGGACAATTATGTAACTACCTTTCATACTGCATTCGCTGACTACACAACATTATTATCTTACCGTAAAAATCAATTTGAAATGACATTCCTAATGAATGACAATATTAAATGTATAAATAAATATTTTCAGTTAAATCGTAATGAATTCAATCATCATACCCAATCATCGTAAGAATTTCAATTCTCTGCTTTACAGATACACTCATGTTATAAATTAAAATAAATCGACAACAATTATTAAGAAACCACTGCTGGAGGAAAGTATATTAAATGATTCACTGTCAAAGACGAGAATGATGAAACAAAAAAAATAAAAACTAGCCTACTTCAAAAATTAATAAAGAAAACTTTGTTTATTTTACTTTTTTTATTTGTTTTTTTTATAAATTGCCGTATCTTTCCAATTTTAGATCCTAAGTGTGATACATTTTTCGATTCAGAATCCAAAAATGGAGAAATATACAGTCTTCTATTTAAAAAAATATCGATGACGTCATAACGGAAACAATGATCACATCATAACTAAAAAAAGTAAAGGATAAGATGAGCAATTGAAATTAAAAATCAACGTGCCCGAGGATTTTTTTTAAAATATTTTTAGTTTAAGAGATAATGGCTTTATTCCATACTTTACGGACACTGTAGATCAATCTTTAACTTGGAAAGACTATGTAGATTACATATCCAAAAAAATGTGCAAAAAATTGTTTTGCGTTGAAAAGGTTACATGAAATTACGAGTAAAGAAATTTCTAAAATATTTTACCATTCAAATTTTGAGTCAAATACGGAGTAATTGTTTGGGGCAATTCAACTGCTGCACATAGAATATTTGTATTGCAAAAGAGAGCCGTTCGTTGTATATTTAGATTAAAATTTAGGGAAACATGTAAAACAACATTTATTAAAGAAAAAATTCTGAATCTACCGTGTATTTACATTTTAGAGATGTTAATATTTGTTTAACAAAACTTAAACAATTTCAGTTTTCAAAATGAGTTTTACAGTTATCCAACAAAACAGAAATGATTTACATAGGTTAGAGTTATATAGGGTGGGGTAATAGTGCGTCCGACTCGATATCTCGATTTCTATGATAGGTAGAAACTTGATGGTTTTTTTCAAATAATTCAAGAGAAGGTATTATATTAAGCGTGTTACATGATTCCCATAAAAACATCACACCAACAACAATCCAAAATTTGAAGGAAAGGATAATAAACGCTTTTAGAAGTATCACTCCAGCAATTTTTTGAACAGTAGAAACCTCATTACAAAGACGTATAGAAATGTGTGTCAATTAAAATGGGCAACATGGGGAGCACTTTTTGTAATATCTTCTCTTGAATTACAAAAAATATATACAATATTAATTTTCATTGCTGAATTTTGCAGTTATTGTTCAATAAATCGAAAATGGTCACAAATAGCCATAGGGATGAACGTACAAAAAATGTTCGTTTTTCAACTCTACATCACATCATCCAAAAATATATAGGGTGTTTCATTTGAAAAAATTGAGAAGATTCAGTTTAAATAGTTGTAAATTTAAAAATTATTTTTGGCCACCCTGTACACTTTTAGGAAGTGAAAATAGCTGAGTGTCATTACACAGATGTCTCATAACTGGTACTAATATATTTTTTCTTAAAATCGATAATTGTGACTGTAGTGATTTTTTTTAATATACACGTGTAAATGGCATAATTTCAAAAAAAAATTATTACATCCAAGTGGTTGAGAGAGAGTCAATAATAATACAGTAGTGGAAGGAGGTCACAAAGATGTTTCAAAAAATATTCTGATATACATGGCATACTATTTAAAAAAAATGTTAGTTAACCCTGTTGAATCGTCTTGGCTCACCCTGAATATTCGAAAATAATTTCCGGTTATAGACTTTGCCTAGTTTATTTATGTTTTTAAATCAAGTTTCTAGCTATCATAGAACTCGACATATCGAAGTCGTACACACTATTGCCCCATCCTGTATAAGTCGAATCCTTTTTTAGATAGGTGCAACATTATACAATAAGTTACCTGATAATATTAAAAATACTAATACAAAAATGTTTGTTTCTTCTGTGAAAATTATTTTAATAGAAAATGCTTTTTATTCTATAAACGAGTATGTATCATTTGTATTTTCATAGTTATTTTTTGTGGTTTTCGTATTCATTTATTTATTTATTTATCATTATTTTCGTCAATATACTATTTTTTTTTAATTCATAATATTCTGTTTAGTGTTATTTATAATTTAAAAACTTGTGTATTTTTCTATTGACTTGTCCTATATCCTTTTATGTGATATTTTTGATTAATAAATTATATTCCAATTTACACGTTTGTCAATTTTAATATTTTTTAAATTTTATTACATTTGTTCTTGTTATCTTAATTCCATCTCTATGTGAAAATTAATAAAATGTAATGATTCGAAACTAATCATATTGTGAGATTCAACTGTCTTGTTTCTATTTTTCATTATATCTGCTCATTGGATAATGTTGTATAATTTACTTTATACAGTCGTTGGCTGCATTGATTCATGAATAAAATCCCATTATCATTTGCAAGAATAGTAAAAGTACCAAATTTAAACTTTTATCTCCTCAAGTAAGCGAGATACCAATGGTGGCCCTCAATTTTGAAACATCCTGTACTCGATATGTGCAGCACCCTGTATAGCGATTTACGATAATTAACTGTTTGTTTCAAAAACGGGAATAAACAGCAGAATACAAAAGTTCCAGAAATTAGTATTCTGGCAACATATTCGTAAAAATAATTCCCTCATCACGTCCACGTCCTTCTACTCACCGATTATCTTTAGCTGAAGTTCTATCTATCAACTTGGCTCTAGGAATAAGCTGGGACCTTCTCTGGCGACTTTGCACTCCGGAACAGGCAAAATCCAAGCTTGAAAATAAATTTTCTCGGGATATGGCTAAACTTCTGCTCCTTCTTAAGCTCGATTGGTCACCGAAATTCGAGTCTCCCCAGGGATTTCTGGACACGTTTTCCAAACTACCCCTTGCGAACTTATTCCTTTTGGTGTAAGTGCTATTGTCTATTTGGCGACTGGTCCGGGACCGGTTGTAATCTTTGGTACAGTTTAATGTTAGTTTCACGTTGTTTATGCAGGATTCCCTTTCGTGCCTGGAAAAAAAAAATGTTTTTAACGCGTGCTTATTATTATACAAGGTGTTTGCTTTATCTTTCTTTAGACTCTAGTTTACGACATTGAAAAATTGTAAAAAAATGGACTTAATAATAATTTTTCATGTAGATTTCAAAAATACTTAGTAAATATACAAGTTACGACATAATTATTTTTTAACGCAACACACTGTATATTTGCATAGCTATTGAGGTAACTTCCAGGGAATATATATCCCAAGTAGAAAAGTATATTTTATAATGCAAAAACTAAAAGAGCATATTATTGTATACCAGCTGTGTTATGGTTCCCAAGTTTCAAATTAGTTTTATTATTGTATCTTTTCGCACAATGTTAACTTGAGAAATAAAAGAGTTTTATTAGTTAGCTGTAAGAATGTTCTCACAGCAATATTATAATATAGCTTTTTAGATATTGCCACTTTTGCTTTAAGAACGTTCATACAAATGGACCTAAAAAGTCAGTTAGCTTCCAGAATAATTTAAACTTATATTTATTTTATAAATGCGACTGGCAGCTTTTAGGCACTTGTTAAAAAAATTGTATATCAGTTTTTTAAGTGTTTCAAAATTAGATTCAAATAGCAACTTATAAACAAATTATGGTTATCCAGGGCTTTCTGTAAACAACTTAATAAATTGCATCCGTTTATAATATTTAAGAGGTCTTATTATTAAGAAGTCTATCTAGAAGTTTATTTAATCATCAATTAAATAAATTTGAGAGGATTTCGACTCTGATACCTATATGTATTATTTTTAGTGTTTATTACTATTTTGCAAATTATTTAAAGAGTAGTTTATTTCTCTTTTTTTGTTGCACATAGTTATATACGGCAGTTCACAGATGCCATTTTGAGTTGTTTGAAAACATATAAACCCCAGAAAAGTAAAAAAAAATGTAATAATCCCTTTATCTCAACATGAACTTGAGTTAATTGGTTTCTACAGTTATTAATCTATTCAAATTTGGGTCACTATACGAGTCTAAAGTAAACGTTTATTTTAGATGCAGTTTCTATACAACGCATTAATTTTATAGTACTTGCACGCTTGTTCATCGACAGCGAAGAAGCTGTCGTATAAGAATAACGATGTAGTTAGCATGAAATAGTTTTATGTTAAATGCAGCTTCTACACGACACATTTAATTTACAGAACAATATTACAAACAAAAGTGTTATTTAGTGTTCAAATACCTATGGATTAGGTCTAAGAAAGCTCAATTAGTCAATTACTACTTGTTCCTTTAAAAGCAGTGTTGCCAAATTTATTCCGGGTTAGATTTACTCCCGTGACGAAATTCTATATCTCTGCTCCGTTCGGCCTTAGTTTTACTCTGAAAAATCCGTGAGAACCCCGAAAACCGTGCTTTCATTTAATTGTTGTTTACTGCAACTACACCGCAGGTTGACATTTTCCAGTATTTTATTTTATTTTCAGATGCGTATGAGAGTTTGTAAGAAATAAATCAAAAAATGTATTTATTTGTTACATTAAATAACCAATTAAATTCAATTCAAAACAAGTTTATTTCAATTAAAAACAGAACATATTGCCCTCGCGAGATACCCGGTCCGATGCCGACCTAGCATCCCCGCGTATGGTGGCGACGGATCAATTAGGTCTGGCGACGCGGATCCAGTCCCAGCTTAGAACTAGAAGCTATAAAACAATACAGCACCTAAAAAATAAAAACATTTTAAATAATTATTCTTCTCACATCCTCTTCTTTTCAATATTAACTATAATTGTAATTATAATATTATCATTTCCAACAATTATATTTTTTCCAAATTAGTTACAGTTTCTGGGTGTTTCAATAAGAGCGCAATATTTCAAGGTTCAATAAAACATGATTTTCTGTAGCAAAGTATCGAAGTATTAATTGAGTTATAATGTAGACATTTGGGAGTTATGTATGGAATAACACATCTGGTAAATGACCGCCACGGCTTTGCTGGCACATGCGTACTCTTTTGACGAAATTTTGAATAACGGTGTGGCATACATGTGGCGGTATTTCGTTGTTATAGCGTGTAATTTCGGCCTTCAGTGCTTCGGTCGTCGCGGGCTTGTTGGCATAAACCTGTGACTTCAGATAACCCCACAGCCAAGAGTCCAAAGATGTTAATTCGCAAGAGCGTGGCGGCCAATTCTGGTTACCAAACCGAGAGATGACACGACCAGGAATAGACTCGTGCAAGACCGTCAATGTTTCACGGGAGGTATGGCAAGTGGCACCGTTCTGCTGAAACCACATGTCGTCGAGAGTAATATCTTCCAATTGAGGCACAAAAACTGGGTTGTCATAGTACGATAACGTTCGCCATTCACCGTTACTGCATTACTTGCCTCGTCTTCGAAGAAAAAACGACCCGATGATATCTCCAGATCACAGTGACACGTTTTGGATGCATTGCTTTCTCATGAATTATTCGTGGATTTTCTGAGCCCCAAATGCGTCAGTTTTGCCTATTAACGAAGCCATCGAGGTGAAAATGGGCCTCATCCCTGAAAATGATTTTGTCCGCAAAATCGGCAATCACTTCTTGTTGTTCAAGGATCCAATTAGTGCACTCTCTTTGTAGGCATGGTGAGGGCCCATTCTTTATTGAGAATACGCTGAACAGTTGCTGTTGTAACGTGCAATTCTTGTGCACGATGACGAATCGACGTCCCTGGACTCTCGGCCGCGCTCTCGCGAACTGCCGTGATATTTCGTTTTCAACGACCTCTATGAGCTCGTGTCGAGTGTTTCATATCACTAACCGAACCAGTATTTTCGAATTTTTCGATTATTCTTTTCACAGTAGATGAATGAGGAACATTATTTCGACCGAAAATTGGACGCACTTTACGAATCGTGGGAATCAAACTTTCACCATTTTGATAATAATGTTTAACAATCAGGACGCGTTGTTTTATCGTGTAATGCTCCATGTTTACTAACTCCCATTTGTCTCCTGTCGACCTAGCTTGTCATAATCTTGTGACATCATGACAGCCAAAGTGGCGCGCAATTTAAATCTTGCGCTCTTATTGAAACACCCTTAATAATAAAATTTGAATAATAGAAATCAAAAACACATGCAAAAACATGCGCCGCTGATGTAAAACTTTAATGCAATGCAAAAAATAAAAGTAAACTATAAAAGATTTGAGTATATAAATTTAGAATTTTGATAATGCTACGACGAGCCAAACTGCAAAGTAAAAAGCTCGCCTCTAAACAATGCATAACTGGGGAGCGGAAATATCTAACTCTGCTTATTTTTGGGTATATTAATGATGTTTTTTGTATACATTATATAACCGAATTTGCGAAGAGTATCCCATAAAATATATAACAGTTAATAGTGTAACGAGTTTTGTGTTACTGGGCACGTACTGATGAATTTTATGTATATTTTCAGTTCAGGTAATAAGATAATAACCTATAGTGAACTGGTATGATAAACTTCTTATACAGAGGCAAAACAATACAAATTTATAATGCAGTGTGAAATGGGTGCAGTTTTGGTTATTCTTTTACAGATGACGCTTTAAAGAAGAGCCAGAAATCCATTACAATCAACAGAATTTTAGTGATATACCAGTTTTTAATTCCATTATATTAATAATATTTGACTAAGTTTATTATGTAGAATTTTCTTTTGTTGTAGGATGTAAAAACAAAAATTTACAGCTTTGTCATTTTATTCCACTCCAATTTTTAGACTAACTCCTACTTCTATTTTTTTTGTAAGGCAGTATGGCAACACTGGTTAGCAGATATGCAAAATTCGGTTATCATTTATAGCAAAGGCAAACAAATTGTTATATAAGTGTCAGCAGTTTTATTGTCTTAGTGTCAAATAATTTATCTAGGCAACAAAAATACCGTATATAGGGAATGAAGCCATTTTTATCGCAAAAAAATTCAGGCAGCCATATTGGAGATAAAAGAGACACTATTATAAAATCCTCATTAAATACACAAAAATTCATGTTTTTTGTCGTAAATTGTTACCCGGTTCATTTTGTTTTACTCAAAACAATTAATATACCGTACTTTCACAGAATACAATTTACAGTAAATTTAGTTTTAGCATGTAAAATTCACTGTGAACTGAAAACTATCCCATCTTACCCAAATTCTCCCTATAATTATATTGTATAGATACTAAACAGACTACCAGCCATTTTTAACTGTCATCTTCATTAAAGAAGAATAATATAACCATTGTGAGATATACTACCATAGATTTTTCGAAAATACAATAATTATAAAACTAAAGAATATTTTGGCTGTTGAAAAAAAACATTAAATGTCATATCGTTTTATAGTATTTTACTTCCTCACCCCTCAAAGTGAGGAAGTTGTGTATACGTGAAAAAATTTTGAAATTTTTTATTGCATTTCTGAACGACTCTCGACGAATTATGACGTTACACAAAATTTGAGATAAAAAATTTTCTGCCTGTGTGTCTGTGTTCGCGATAGCAGCTACAGTTTTTGAGATAATGCTTTCAAATTTGGTACACGCATTCTAGAGGTCAAGGAAGAGATTGAATTCGTTGATGAGCAAAATCGGTCTAAAAAAAATATTAGTGACATTCCATCAATGTGACATTCTTGAAACGTCAAAAAATGTGACTTTTTTTTGAACCGTGAAAGTGACTTTTTTTGAAACGTCAAAATGTGACTTTTGAAACGTCAAAAATTACTTTTATTATAAACTCCACCACACGTCGAGTTTTACTACGGTGAGGAGGTTCTGATCCACAAATAATTGGCAGCGGTTTTTATTATTTGTTTCATAAAACATGTTTATCATTATGGTATGGTCAATTTTATAAGAGTTATAAGAATAAATACGCAGCCATTTTATAATGTTTTCGTACTTCTCTATGAAATTTGTTAAACAACTGAATAGCTTTTTAAACTTGTGCCCATTTTATAGTTATTAATTAACACTATATAACAGTTTTTGAAATGTGTTAATAGTAAATATTGGAATCAAATAGTTTTATACAATGTGTTGGATAATATTAAATTGCTACGTGGGATGTCATATTTCTATTCAGCTGTTTTCAATATATGCCTACTTATTTGTAAAATCTATATTTTTTTAGTGTCAAATAATAAATAATAATAAATGAATAAACGCCACAGAAATTAGACGACCCCCGAATCTAAAGCTGAAGCTGCGGAAGGGGAGGGTTACACTTATAAAAAAAGCGCGGACGTACAGCCAATCCCACCAACATGCCAGTGCCCACAGTTACAATGGAAAGATTATTTAGTCAGACTTGCTATCGCGCGCTCTAGCCAACTACGCCACCGAATTAGTGAAACAAATATACTATATACTATATACTATATATATATATATATATATATATATATATATATATATATATATATATATATATATATATATATATATATATATATATATATATATATACATATATATATATATATATATATATATATATACACATATATATATATATATATATATATATATATATATACTATATATAGTATATTATATATACTATATAAAATACTCGTAGTCAGCATTGACCAACTCCTGTTATTACTAGTTTTTTAACATGTGCACAAGCTCAAAGGTCTATGCCCAACCGTGAGATCGATTACATCTACCTATACTGTCAGTATAGTTTCCTTTGATTTATTTATTACCAATCTGTCGATTTTATTGCTCCATTAAAAATAGAAATTTGTATAACGTAACTTGGTAAATAGAGAAATTCATTAATTTCCACTGTTAATTACTAGTCTATATAAACATTTTGCAATAAAATTTATCGTGCAGTAACATATATTTAGAAAATTTTTTTAGAAGAAACTCACCTTAATCCGAGAAATATTATTAAACTTTTTTATGATTTAACAACCTAGTATCGACAAAATTTTTAACAATACTGAGAAATTTTGTCGTCGGCAGGTAATAATTAGTAGAGTTGCTAATAATTCTTTATTAGTTTTGTTAATAAAGATACGTGTGCGGTTGTGTCATGTTTGTCAAACAATTTATACGGGTTTTTTATTTATATATAATCTTTATACATATATTTAAAGATATACATACATATACTGGTAAAGTTTGTATGAAATAAATATTATTTAATTAAGTTTCTTCTAAATATACAAGGTGTTTTTTTTGACCGGCCGTTAGAAGTATCTTGAGAAAGAAAAAACACATTGATCTGAAAATTTGACTGTGGGCATAAACGGTCAGGATCTATTTAATGAAAATATTTTCAAAATGGTGGCATTTCCGGGTATACCGGAAGTTGATCTCAACTTCGTTATTTTAAATAGAATGACCCTATTTTTAATTTTTTTTTTTTTTGGATGCTATGTAAGATTCTGAGGTTCTTTTATTAAAGGTTCTCTATGCTTAAAATTAATATTTTTCCTGGTATAATTTTTTTTTCGAAAATTTTAGCAGAAAAGGTACAAAGCATAAAAATTAATATCTCATTAACAGTTAACAGTAAGATGTTGAAATTTGTATGCAGATAGGACAGAGTAATGAGGTAACCTATCGTGTAAAAAAAATTAAATTTTCCTACAACAAAGATTCTAGATTACGTCATCTCTCAAATACACACAAATGGCAAAAAGTAATTGTTTTTAAATAGCATGCTACCTTTTTAAATACACTAGTCGACGAAGAAAAGAAATGCGCTTCTAACCATGTATGGTATCTCTATACCCAAAATGTATAGTTTTTTAGGTATTTGAGTTTTTTTTTATATTATCGCTGAAAACTGTAGAAAGGATGGGTCTTTTAGTAGGTAGGCTTTGACTTAATAAAAAAATTGTTGACAAAACAAAATAATCAACATAAATTGTGACAGATAAAACGCATAATTTGTATTTGGTATTTCAAAGTGCATTCGTTGCTGTCTTATTAAGAAAATGGCAAATAATTATTCAAATTCCGATATTTTCAATTTATTTAACATTCATGGACGGTGCGAGAAAATAATTAGCAGAACATGCAGAACATTTAATGAAACGTGTCCTGAATTACCACCAATGACCCGACAAAAATTGAGAAGACTTCAAAGCAATTTTTTCAGATTTGGCAGCCGACATGCAGAGAAAGTTTTACCCAGACCTATCACATCACATTAAGATAATGAAATTAATGTTTTGGGATATTGTCATGCTTATCCAAATTCATCGATTCGTTCAGCAGCTATCAATTTGGGCGTTTCATATAGTTCCATACAAAAGATACTAAAGAAACATAAACTCCATAATTATAAATTCACTACTGTCCAAAAGTTCTATCCTCATGACCCAGCTCGCAGGATAGAATTTTGCGAAACAATATTATTTCGAACTCAAGAAGATCCTCAATGTTTGGAAAAATTAATTTGGACGGACGAGGCAAAATTTTCTAAGGAAGGTATTTTTAATCGAAGAAATTCGCATCATTGGAGCAACCAAAATCCATATGCTGTACGACAGTCAAATTTTCAATACACCATCAACTTTAATGTGTTTTGTTTGCTAATGAAAAATAGAATCTGTTACTACATTTATGATAAAAATTTAGATGATCGAAAATGATTCGGAAACATTAAGAACCTAGTCAGTAATTTTTTAGACAATTTACCGCTAAACCAATATTTTTCATGGTGGTACCAACTCGATGGAGCTCCAGCTCATTGTAGTGGAGCAATCAGTAACAAGCTTACTCAAATGTTTAAAGACAGATGGATAAGACGATTGGGTCCATGGTGTTGACCTGCACGATCTCCCGACCTGACACCGTTGGATTTTTATCTCTGAGATCGTATAAAATATGAAGTTTATCGATTCCCGGTCAATAATAGACAAGAACTTTTGGATTGGGTCACTAGAGCATTTGAAGCTTTAGATCTGAATGAAATTTATAGTGCAACTACACAGGCAGTAAATAAAAGAATTCTTTTGTGTTTGGAAGTTAACGGACAACATTTTAAACAACTAATTTAATATTTCAACTTTCTGCTATTTTTTTAAAAATAATTGGAATGTTTAATGTTGAGTAAATATTTGTCATTTTCTTAATAATTCTGATCTATCATATTTTTTTTGTCGCTAATGCTGATGTCAAAGCATTATCAGAGGCTACTAGATGCTTACGTTTTTCAATTTTCATGCATAATTTAAAAATAACCTCGAATATCTAAAAAACTACATTTTGGATATAGGGAGACCATACATGGCTGGATGCGCATTTTTTCTCCGTCGACTGGTGTATTTAAATAGGTAGTATGCTACTTATAAAAATGACTTTTTGCCATTTTTGTGTACTTGACAGATGACGTCATCTAGAATCTTTGTTGTAAGAAAATTTGAATTTTTTTACATGATAGGTAACCGCAATACTCTCTCTTACCTGCATACAAATTTCAACGTCTACTGTTAACCGTTAATGAGATATTAATTTTCATGTTATCTACCTTTTCTGCTAAAATTAGGGAAGAAAAATTATATCTCGAAAATTATTAATTTTTAACAAAAAAACCTCAGAATCTTTCGTAGAACCCAAAAAAAAAAAATTAAAAATAAGGTCATTCTATTTAAAATAACGAAGTTGGGGTCAACTTCCGGTATACCCGGAAATGCCACCATTTTGAAAATAGTTTCATTAAAGATCCTGGCTGTTTCTACCCACAGCCAAATTTTCATATCAATATGTTTTTTTTCTTTCTCAAGATATTTCTAATGGTCGGTAAAAAAAATTCATCCTGTAGATCGGTAAGTTTGTATTTCCCTAGACGAGTAGATTTTTTCAAATCAAATATTAATTAAATCTATAAAAATGTATTTATTATTTCATTAAAAAAATGTCACTTATCAAACATAATAGTTGTCATTTTCATAGCTCACTTTAATAATGTTAACTGTTCCATATTTACAGCAACTAGTTTAAGATATTCGACGTTTAATAACTCAAAAACGGTATTTATGGTAGGGTAACATATGGTATATTTTTGAAATCAGGAACAAAGGATTATTCCAAAAATTTAATAATATACAGGATATCCTATTTAAAAAAAATATATTGTTTTTTGTATATCCTGAAATCTGCACGCTACTGTACTTTTGATAGCATTTTAACAAAATTCATAACCATACAACTTTTATTTAAAACTTTTTTTTCTATCGGCAATAATAACGATGATAATTTATAATGAATAACCCTGTAACATGTTTTTTCAAAAGTCAATAATTTTGTTATGTTAAATATATAACAAAATCATACAATTTATTTTGCTCATACATTCATGAAATTGATAATAAATTCCCCTCATTAAGTAAACATTGATGTATAGAAATATTCATACATTAATAATATATAAAAAATATATATATAACCTTGTTTTTATGAGCAATTATTACAATTATTAGTTGTATTATTCTATTTTTTTTAATACCACTTCCCTATGAATTATGTAGATTGGTTTTATATTTAATAGTGCCATCTGACTGAAAATTATTTTTTTCTAGACCTATGTAAAAAATTCACTTATTTGTTTAATATTGTAAAGCAGGCTCCAGACGATGTGCCCACTCACCAAACATTCGTCAAATATCATTGCGTCAAATATTTGTGGATTATTTTGTGCGAATTTATTAACGCCAAGTCGTTCGTATATACGATGGGTAGATATGATAATGTGAGCCCATGGCAAATATCTCCTCAAGTATTCGTTACGTTCTACATACGATGTATGCCAATTTTTCTCATGTCTACCCAGTTGTTCAAGTTCGTTAAATTTAAAGCGAATGTAGAGAAATATATTAAAATCCAAAAAACTAACCTAGCCTTAGGAGTGAAATATCTTCGCCATGCAACAACTACTGTTACAAAATGTATCGAGGTCTTAGACAACATATTACCACAAATCATAACTACCAGTGATAAAGTAATACTTGTTGGTGATGCAAATATTAACCAGTTTATAATGGGTAACCCACTTGCTACTTATTTTGACAATTTAGGTTTCATACAAGTCATAAATGACCCCACACGGATAGCTCAAGACACCGCATCTCTGATAGATCCTATTTTTATAAGTGATCCTAATTTAATAACCGAGGCTGGTCCAGTCAATGCAGATTTAATATCAGATCATAGATTAGTATACTGTAAAATAAAAGTTGATTCTATAAAAGTTGTTCAAAAAATGGTTACATTTCGTGATTTTAAGCAATTCAATTTAGAAAAATTCAAAGAAGATTTGTCAAATTTTCAGTGGGATAATATTATTTATGGCACCGATATAGACCAAAAGGTATTAATTTTGACAAATAACATTGCAGATCTCTTCCATTCATGCGCCATTAAAAACTCTTCGGGTTAGTAAACCTCATGCACCTTGGTTAACCGACAATTTAAAATTGATTTTCAATGAACGTGATAAGGCCCTTAATGTTTATAAAAGAAATAAATCTAGTGAGAACTTAAATAACTATAGACATTTGCGTAATTTCGCATTAGCTTCACTTAGGCGAGAAAAAGCAGCATATTTATTTTTTTTTTACAAATTAAAAACTCTGCTAAAGATTTATGGAAAGGTTTAAAAACCCCAAATATTCGTTTTAAAACCAACCCTTCTATATCACAACACTTAGAAAATCCTGAAGAAGCAAATGATTTTTTTGCATCTGTTTTTGTAAAATCTAACAACTGTACGGAAAATATTGATTATTATAACAATACAAAATATGATGCGATATATATTTTCATTTTAGATTAGTTACAGTTGAAGATGTAGATAAAGTTATCCTATCTTTAAAATCGAATGCTTGTGGACTAAATAAAGTATCATTACATATGGGAAAATTGTGTCTTCCAATAATAACGCCCTACATTACAAACATCATAAACTGTTGCCTGGAGTTAGGTTATTTTCCAATACACTGGAAACAGGCGCTGATCTGTCCTCTGCCTGAAATAAATGATCCACAAACCGTTTTCGATCTACGTCCCATTAGTCTGTTGCCAGTTCTATCCAAAATATTAGAAAGAATAGTACACATTCAGATAAATGAATATTTATCAGCAAATAACATACTTCCTGCTCACCAATCTGGCTTTCGCAAAGAACATAGTACAACCACATCACTTCTCAATTTATATGACAATATACTAAGAAATTATGATAAAAAGCTTGCTACAGTGTTAATCTCTTTGGACTTTTCAACGGCCTTTGATACCATTGATCACGATTTACTTTGTGCCAAATTAAACTTTTATGGCTTTGGGAAAAGAGGAATTATATTTCTTAAATCCTATTTATTTCATCGATATCAGAGAGTATCTATTTGCGATCAAATATCTTCATACAAAATTATTGTTTCTGGAGTGCCGCAGGGGTCAATATTGGGCCCACTCTTGTTTTTAATTTATACGTCGGATTTTATAAAATCTGTGGAAACTGCACATCTTCAAGCGATCGCAGATGATATACTTCTTCAATATAATTTCGAGGCAATGGAAGTACAACGGTTTCATTACAAATTAATGAAGAACTTGAGTCTGTTTTTTTCCTATGCAACAAAGCATAATTTGAAGTTAAATCCAAGCAAAACCAGTATGCTCCTATTTTGCTCAGAGACTAAACGGGAAGATATAAATCAATTATTACGCCTTAATATAAATAACGTACCTTTAATTCTGTCACATGAATCAAAAATACTGGGTGTCATTTTCAACGATGGCCTCAGATTTAAATCTCATATTGGTAAATTTTATTTGCTAACAGGCATTTAATAAATTACAAATTTAGAAAAAAACTCTGCAAGTCACTCGTGTTGCCTACTTTCAGTTATTGTGATTTAGTATATTTTCCCTGCTTGGATCAAATGACAAAAAACCGTATACAAAAAGTACAAAATATATGTTGCCGTTTCATTTGCAACTTAAGAAAATTTTATCACATTTCCGCTGCTTTTGCTAATCTTAACTGACTAAATATGGAAAAAATTGTTAGATACCACTATCATGTTTTTATTCAAAAGCTTCTAATAAATTCATCACCTGCCTTAAAGAAAAGCTTGTTTTCAGAAGTGCCATACACAATTTAAATATCAGATTTCCCAACACACTTACAATGCCCTTACACAGCGGCTATGTTCACCAGATCATTTAGTTTCAATGTAGTACAAATTTACAACGCTACACCCAATAACTTCATAGATTTTTCTGTGAATCAGTTCAGAAAAAAAATTAAGTTACATCTTTTTGTCAAACTAGTAATATTGGTTAAAGGATTGTTATTTATGTATTTATTATATTATTACTTTCTTGGATATGTTTCTTTCTTGGAACAGACAAATATGAAATTTAGTTTACGTTATTTATTTTTTTTTATTTTTAGGTGCATACCCATTTCATTTATTTTAAATATTTTCAAAACTAGACCAATCCTTTGTGTAGTCTAGTACATGTCTAGCTATAGGTTTTAGGTTAATTTATAGTTTGTATGTATAGTTAAGGTTTTTTTATATATATATATATATATATATATATATATATATATATATATATATATATATATATATATATATATATATATATATATATATATATATATATATCATAATATATTAAGCTGTGGCGGTTAAGTGTAAGAGTAGCCCACTGGCTAAACTTCGCCGCGTACACCCCAACATCAATATAAATTTATATATGTGTATATTGTGTAATATACCTACATGTATACTCAAAATAAAGACGACTATTATTATTTTTTTTTTTTTTCGGTTTCCCGATGCCGGTCAGTCCTCCCGTGGCCTCCGACGCCTCACGGGAGTCGCGCCGGCGCAACAACTACAGCCACTTCCCACATCCCGCAGGGTTAGTGACTGTAGATACCAGAATCGTGTGCCCTAAGCAGACGGAGAGAACCCAGAATGACCGCCTTCTGCATTTGACCTGCCAGCCACTCGGCTGGTTTTCGGCAGGCCGGTATGATCTTCAGTTCCGAGAGCAGCGTAGGCTTTATCCCTCCGAGTACACCGATAATAAGGACGACCATTTTGACCGAGTAGCCTGGGTACAGCACTTGGAGCTCGTACCGGAGATCGCGATATTTGGTCCGTTTCTCCTCCTCCTTCAAGGTGATGTTTTTCTCCGCAGGTGCCGAGAACTCGATTACATACATCACCTTGAGTTGATGGTCGAGGAGGACTATGTCAGGCTTGTTGGCTTGGATTAGCCTGACAGTCGGGAACGAGTAGTTCCAGTAAATCCGGATTTCTCGTTCTCGACAACGGACTCAATATCTCCGGGGACGTAAGGCAGCACTGGTGTCTGGTCTACCCCGTACGAGTGCCTTAGATGGTAGTATAGCACTCGTAAAGCCGCGTTATGTCGGTGGATGTAGGCCGAAATCGCATATATGGGGCATGCAGAAAGTAAGTGCATGAGCGATTCCGGCGCCTGATGGCAGGTCCTGCAGTTGATATCAGGAACCTCTACACGCCACACGCGGCTACGGTAGACCAAGGTGTTGATAACACCATCTTGGCAGGCCATAATGAATCCCTCGGTCTCCGACTTAAGCCCTGCTGACCTTAGAAAGGCGAAGGTCAGCCTGGTCGATAAACTCTGTGTTTCTATGTTCTTATAGAAGACACCATGCTGGGGTTTATCGACGTGCTGCCGAAACAGATTTTCCTGTTCGGCAGCTCTAATTCGGGCTTTCAGACGATTTGGCTGAAGTTCGGTGACTGACTCAACATCAGCACCTCGTCGGCCTCCTCGCCTGATGTCAAATGCGAGATCGAGTTCATCTGCGGCTCTTTTTGCTGCCTTGAACAATCCTGCTCCCACTCCTACAGTTTCGTTATGTTTTACGAACCGCAAGAGGGGATCTGAGCTCCTGAGTATGTTACACGCCATACTCAGTACTACTCTGCCATGTGTACACTCCAGGCTCAAGAGTCCTCGGCCCCCCCCGTTGATGTGGGAAGTACACACGAGGAACGGACGATCTAGGATGAATACTTCTGTGAATATTCATAATCTTGCAGGTATCTCTGTCTAATTGACGCAGCTCATCTACCCTCCACTTTACTACTCCGAAGGAGTAGAGCAGAATCGGAACGGCAAGCATATTAGTTGCAGACACCTTGTTCTTCCCCGAAAGTTCGGAAGACCAAATCTTTCGGAGGCGGTGTCTGTACTTGCCGCGGAGAGATTCCTTTATTTGTGTTACATCCTGGATGTGCCTTTGTTGCACACCCAGGTATGTATAGGTCTCTCCGGCATCCAGATGTCTTAGGATGCTTCCGTCTGCGAGCTGCGCATCTTCAGGGAATTCCCCGCATCGTCCTCTCTTGAGGTGGACGACTGCACATTTGTCCAACCCGAACTCCATACCAATTGCCCGCGTATATTCTTCGACCACCCTAAGAGCGTTTTGTAGTTCGCGCTCTCCGGAGGCATAAAGTTTAAGGTCATCCATATAAAATAGATGGGTGACCTTATGCCTCCGGTCACTGGGTGGCCCACATTGATATCCGCGGGTTTGGCGGAGCCCAACAGACAACGGCAGCAGTGAGATGCAGAAGAGGAGAGGACTCAGGGAGTCACCCTGGAAAACTCCTCTCCTAAATGCCACCTGCCCTGTCGTGACCCGCTGTGCACCTGATGTTATGGTGAAGCGGGTCTTCCAGAGCGGTAGCAGCTGTTCTATGCATCTCACTAGTGGTGCTGGTACCGCAAGACATTCGAGCAAGTACAACAACAGCTCATGCGATGTTGTATCAAATGCCTTGCGGTAATCAATCCAGGCCATCGATAGATTCCGCTTGTATTGCACAGAATCCTGTGTAATACAGCGGTCTATCAGCAGGCTGTCCTTGCAACCTGCCATGCCCTTCTTGGCACCACGCTGTTCGTGTATCTGCTGGAAGACCGGATCAACAGACCTCAGCGTCCTAGCATACAAGATACGTGTAAATATCTTGTAGCAGGAGTTAAGGCAGGTGATCGGCCTATAATTCCTCGGGTCGGAAAGATCCCCCTTTTTGGGGATAAGCACAGTACGTCCCTCGACGAACCAGTCCAGAATCTGCTGCCCCTCGTTCAACCATGAGTTGAAAACTCGCGCCAGACGGCGGTGAGTGGAAGGAAATTTCTTCCACCACCAGTTGTTAATGCCGTCTGGGCCCGGGGCAGCGAAGTTCTTGGTACCAACAAGTGCTTGTTGGACTTCCTCCGTACTGATTGCCGGGCACACTTCTTCTGGCTCTTCAAGATGTCTGTGACACAGAGCCTCGAAGTGTGCAATTGATGGAGTGTCGCTATTGAATGGACGCGGCGTTTCGTAGATTCCCTTCCAGAAGGTTTCGACATCTTCTACAGTCGGCGGATTCTCGACAACACGCTGTGGCTCTTGAAAGAGGCGGGAAGGGTTCGTACGGAACAAATTGTTTTGTTCCATACTCCTCACCCGCCTCTTCAATGTTTTCTTTATCGCCATGAGCGCTCGGATCCTATCTAGACAGTGCTGCTTGATGGTAAGCATCACTGTCAGATTTAGGGTATGGTGTTGACGTCTTAATCCGGCAGCTATGCGCCGGATCCTGGGAGTAAAAATTCTACCAGTCGTCTTATATTCCACCACACTCTGGATCCGAGAAGCGTGTTGTCTGGCCGACTGTATCTTGCCTTCGATTTTCTGTACACGCCGCTTGGCTTTCTCGATCCCGTGATTGGTTGACCTCTCACGGGGGACGGAGTTGCTTCGCGGCGTTGTACACGGCACAGTTGATTTGCCAGATGTCTACATCTTCCGGAATTTCCTCATCGATGACCGCGTCCATTCTAGCCAGGTCTTGTGGCTTTAGGTTAGCCCTGGTGTTAAGGCTAACCCTCGTCCTTAAGTCTACACCGGTGAACTCTAAAAGATGTTCCCCATCAGCTGGTAATTGCCGCGGTGGTACTGCGGCTGGCAGTTCTTCCAGCTGACGGGGTGCCCTTACGTAACCTGTCCTGAGCAGAAAGGATACTTGATCTCTCAGATGTTGTTGAGAGAAGGCGCGATGCTCTGGATGCATTTCGCACCAAAGTGCATGCATTCGCACCATGTATCCCCTTCGCTCAGGTTCGCTACTCTCGCGGCAGGTCAGCAAATCATCCCGTAGTTCCCTCGTCCACTTAAAGCGTCCGTGTTCAATGCCTAGGTTGTCAACGTTGAGACCATCCGGTAAGGCCCCTCCCACCTGTCTCTGACCCCCATCCGCTTGGGGTCGATTGTGAGCGGCCCTTCTCAGGTTATAAGGAACCCATAGCGTAAAGAGTACCAGGGTGGTTAGCCCTGATACCCCTGGCCGGCATTAGTCAGGCAGAGTTGCCTCTGCCTGTCCAGGGTGCACCAGCGTGGAGGTTGCCGGTCCTTTGCACCCCTTTTTTATTATTATTATTATTATTATTATTAAATAATAACTGTGATCAGACTATGAATCCAGAGTACCCACTAAATAATTAACATTTTTATGTTTTCGTAAATCGACAATTATATTAAGAAATACCAACAATCTGAATACGTTGGCAAATATTTGTCGAGTGCATTGTCTAGAACCGGCTTTTTTAAATAATCAAAAATTTGGGATACGCACATGTGAAAAATTACATAGATGCATAATGAAAAATCAGTTATGATATACTGAATCGCATAAAAATGCCTTCTTCCAAATAGTGCATTTCGTGGTTTCTGAGGCACAAACAGAGACTGTTGAAACAATGAAAATTTTATTCACTGGAGAAACTAAAGACGTTTCAATACACAAAGAAACTACCAATCTTCTGCCTCAATACGTTTAAACTTGAAAATAAATCAAGGATGCTCACTGTTTCAGCATTTGTATTCCCATGCAGTTTTCAAATACTCAACCTATATATTCGATAGACTGCAGTACTTTTCACCTGCATTGTATCACACACACACTACCCAAATGTTTGCACTCCAGATCTAAATCGTGCTCAGAGTTTCATATTGATTTTCTATTCAATTGAACCGTGATTAATTTAAAATATTACTTATGACTAGCCCACTAGAATTCTGTCAAATACAGAGAAAGCATAGATTATGTGAAAACTTCAATCAGTGTGTAATTAGTAATTACAGAGTAAATTGAACAGGCTTCGTCTAAATTTGAGATATGATTGTACGGGGTGATCCAAATGCGTGACTCACAATTATCGCGCCTATCTGGAGAAAGGAAGGATAAATTTAAATTTGTTAATTTTGCGTATTTTTGTAAAGGATAAGAATGAATCCTTAAAAAAACCTTATCCGTGTTAAACCGTTTTCAAAACGCTTCCGGAGAGCCCGAAATACGAAACATTCTTAGGGTGATCGAAGAATATACGCGGGCAATTGGTATGGAGTTCGGATTGGACAAATGTGCATTCGTCCATCTCAAGAAAGGACGATACGGAGAATTTTCTGAAGATGCGGAGCTCGCAGACGGAAGCATCCTAAAATATCTGAATGCTGGAGGGAGCTATACATATCTGGATGGGCAACAACGGCACATCCAGGATGTAAAACAAATAAAGAATTCTCTCCGCGGCAAATACAGATACCTACTCCTAAAGATTTAGTCTTCCGGGCCTTCCGGGATGAACAAGGTGTCTACTACTAACATGCTTGCTGTTCCGGTTCTGCTCTACTTCTAGTAAAGTAAACGGTAGATGAACTGCGCCAACTACAGTTGCAAAATGATGAATATTTACAGAAGTAAGTAATCATCCTATATCGCCCGTTTCTCATGTGTACCACCCACGTAATCTAGGGGGGGGGCTGCGAGAAGCCTGGAATTTGCATGGCAAAGTTGTACTGAATATGGTATGTAACATACTCAGAAGCTCGCATCCCCTCTTGCAGGAGTGGACGAAGGATTGTTTAAGGCAGCAAAAAAAGCCGTAGGTGACCTCGGTCTCAGATCGATGCCAGACGAGGAGGCTGACGAGGTGCTGATGTAGTTAGTCACTGAGTTTCAGCCAAATCTGTTTCGGCAGCACGTCAGTAAACCGCAGAATTGTGTTTTCTAAAAGAACATAAAAACACTGAGTTTTCTACCAGGCTGGCATTAGCCTTTCGAAGATCAGCCGGGGTTAAGTCGAGGACTGGGGGCTTCATTGTATTTCTTTTACGATGAGTCGTTTTGGGTGTAAAGAGGCTTTTGGGGTGGTATATTAAAACTCAAGGGGAAACGGCATTAAGCGTGTAATTTAAACTTATAATAATTTAAGTCCAAAGAGGAAGAAATAATCAAAACACCATTGTCATCAGTGAGTCAAACCGTTTAGTTGCACATTTTAAAAATGTTAAAATTCCGTAAATTATTTTTCATATTTTTTCAGGAATATAAATTGATGTTTTGCCATATATTCTACAACTTAAAATCCAATATTTTCGGTCTCATTTATCCTCGTTTCGCAGTAAATCAAATGTGACGTCCCAAATTGCTTTTAAAATTAAGCCTTAAATAATTTCGTCAACATCTGGAACCTGTCTTCAATATACATCTTTAAACGTAACTTCCTAATATAGCCTGGAATTAAAATATAGTTATGCGGAACTAAATATCCTATCACTTTAGAACTCTAATCGTTAACCTAAACCGAAATAATAAATTCAAATGAGGCGTATGAGAAGAGCAATAAATTTCCACCAGGCGCTTTAAACTTTAGTGGTCCTAGTACACAGTATTTGTCATAAAGAGAGGCAGATTAAACTAACCAACATTATTTGAAAAAAAAAAAAACACTTTATAAGATAGCAAATAAACTTAGTTGATTTATAAAAAATTATACAATTATTATATTTGGATTTATTTTAAAAACAGTTATCGTTATTTAACCAGAGAATACTTAAAATACAGGGTCGGGAAATTCCATTGTCATATTTCAGGGGGCGATTGTACATGGGAAAATATATAGAAAACTTCCTATAAACATATGTCCGTAAATTCTTCCGTTGTCTTAGAAACGGTTCCCGTAAAAAAAAAATTTTCGGACACGTTTTCTTCATATTTTTCAATTTAGAATCTCCCCCTGAAATATGACAATGCAATTTCCAGACACTCTGTATATAAGGTAAATTAATTCATGTTTCGTGTGAAACAAAAACTCGATAAATTTGTCTACCACCTACTTTTTCATTAAATTTAGGAGGATTACCGGGTGACTTAAAAAAACTTTGCATTTTCATCCTCATCATGTGACGAATGCATGAAAATTTCTTTAAAATTGTTTCTGTGTTGCGTATATAATTATCGCAAAAAAATTGTAAATGGATTAAAGTAACTATTTTGTGTTTCTTCTTTATTTATAAATTTATGAAAAAATCAATCATTTTAAAGAATTATTTTGTACATAGACACTATTTTGTTCTTTTTAAACAGACAAAATAAATTCTCTTAATACAAGCAGTCAATAATTCCATTATACTATTTACACTGTTTACAAGTTTAGTCCTTTCCACCATGTAGTTATCATTTAGCAATTTATTTACAATTATTTCTAAAAACATAACGGTAATTAACAAATTTAAAATTTTCTTCTTCTTAAACAATTGTCGGAAAAGGACCAATGATAAGAAAAAATGCTATTTCGCCAAGGCAAGGTGGCAAGGTAGCATTTTTCTTATCCTTGGTCCTGATCCCACAATAGTCTATGTGACTCTTATTTCAAAATTGTCTTAATGTTCACAGGAATTTTTATTTCGCTTAAATGAAATCGCTTTATATGATAAAATAGCATTCAAAATTTCAAATATATAAATTGGCGTGAAAACACGAGCCTCCATGTCACTATCTACTGTGACGTCATTCTTGTAGTAAACGAACAAACGTTCGGTATCGTTTTTTTATTTATCATATAAAATAATGAGTACCCATCGTTATACGTGGTGTTTGGTGCCGAACTGCAATAGTATAAGAGTAGACATCACAAAAGTTGTTTATAAAACTGTCGGATGATATTAAAATTAGAACGACTTGGTTACAACTTGCCAGGAGAGACCCAAAATTATTATCGAGTAAACGTATACTGTATTTTGTGAGACACACGTTAACGTAAGTACTATTTTGTCTTATAATTTCAGTAACTTTAAACTTTACAACTAATGTAAACAAGTAAAGTCTTTCACATATTTGTCGTGTTAGTAATTTTAAGGTTATGTTAAAGATTATCTAATAAATAATGTTCTAATTACCTACATTATATAAACACTTTTATAAACACAAATACCTAGTTAGCTTTAAAATTAGAAGTAAACAGATATGATATAAGTACTTACGTAGATGTTTTAATGTTCCTAAATTCGACAGAACAGAAATTGGAATTAGTCGCAAATAATTTAACCACCATTATTGTGACAATTCTTGGCAAATTCGTACTATCCACTTTTAAAAAACCGCCCTCCATGATTAATTATTATAAACTTGAAAAAACAACACGAAATCGGTCCAAATATTCACAAAGTAGTCACGATAAGATAATCGTAGGTTTTGCTTACTACAAGAGTGACGTCACATTTAAAACCATCATGGTGGCTAGCGTTTTGTGGCATGACTAAAAAAATTGTAATTTTAAAATTGAAATAATATATCAACCTCGTGTTTTTATAAATACAAACCGGTAATTTCTGATTTCTTATTCGATAAATTATTGTATTCACATAATTTAATAATTCATTTTTCATAGTGTCAAACACCCTATTATTTAAGAAAAAAATAATTAACGAAATTAAATTAAATTATAATCTGTGTACGAAGAAATAAACTGAAACATTTCTCTTATCCTTGGTTGTGGTCCAAAAATTGTTTTAAAAAAATAATTAACAAAATTAAATTAAATTATATTCTGTGTACGAAGAAATTGAAAAGTGAACTCCTCATATTGTCATAAAAGTGTGAATGGAATCCGATTTAACTCAGATTCTTTTTAAACTTGTTGCATTATTATAACGCCCGATATTAGAATTTAAAAAACTGGAAGAGTTCTGTTTCATTAATTTTATACGAAAATTATTGATTGAACGGTTAGTACTCCTATAGTGAGGATGTTCAAAAATAAACATGATTTTATAAAAAAAATTCCAAGTTAGACGTGAGTTGGATGTTCTGATGCGAATCGATTAACAACTGCTATTACTAGGCGCCTGAATTCTCGTGGAGAAGTTTTTGGTATCATCTTGCTTTCATAATGTAATAACGTATATTAAAATGTCTAAAAATTATATAAATTTGCACAAATCAAATCTTTGGTATAATGGGTATAATTATTGTTATATAATATTCAAAATATACAGGGTGTCACCGATTAAGTTCGCAATAAATGAAATGAACCACAAATTTTAAGTGTTTTTGAGGGTTCATCTCTGCTTATCCGAAAAGTAAATTTGGGCGTTCTTTTATTCTTTTAAATCGCATAGGCCATGGTAGTTAGGCAAAAACTACTTTCTTGTTAGATAAAGTTCATTTTTTGTAAAAGACAGCAAAAATGTCAGCGAGGAAAGTTATTCAGATTAAAAAGTTATGCTCCTTTGCAAAATTTCAAGAAGATTCGCCTACTTTGACGATTTTGATCTTCCACTACATATACAGGGTGTAACTTAAGTACGTTAAAATATTTCAGGGTGGTATTCCATAGCTAATTTTAAGTTCATAGAAACGGGTGACCAAAAATTCATCGTTTTGGAAACACGAGGTTTGAAGTTTACAAGAGAAATATCGATATTTCTTATATTGTCATTATTAGTGCAGCTATTTAAACCAAATTTGGCATGCAGTATACCTAGATACAGTACCTTAAGATGTAATTGTATCATATTCTACAATTAACCAATGGCGGAGATTTGAGTAGTCAGTACCATAAATTTGATAAAAAAGTTGTTATTTTTGCAATAACAATGGAATAAATAAAAGAAATTGCTGTGAAATTATTTGAGATAGCAAAAGAAGTTGAAATACAAATATTGTCTATAATTGAATGACATCTTAAAATGTAATAGTTTTTGATTTTCTACAGGGCGTTACTACTTTTTTTTATCAAATTTATGGTAATGAGTACCCATATCGCCGCCACTGGTTAATCCAAGAGTGGGGCGTCGCGACGTCCGGCGTAAACGTGATAGGCATATTACTATTAACGCTACCATTTGATATCAAGAAGAAAATAAGCTGTACAGGGTAGACCAAATTGGATGGGATTTGTGGTTTTGTCTAAAACTGTGGCAGATAGACAAAAACCAAAATAGGTGTCCTGAGCTCGATTTTTGAAAAACAAACAATGGCGCAAACCGCGATCGTCTATCTTTTTCGACTAGCGAGCTACAGAGCGGTTTTGGAAAATTGGCATTTTTGGATAACCTCTATATCTCAATTACCACGTGTTGAATCGAAAATCAAGTAACACATTCTTATGGCACTTTTTTGAGTAGAATCCGTTGCTGATAAGGGGAAAATTATGCATACCCCAGTTTTCGAAATATAGACATAACTTGTGGTTTTTTAAATGGAACACCCTGTAAATTATTTCATTATTCGATCACACAAAGTGGTTAATTTTCGAAAAATTAAATATATTTGTGAGGAGGCCATGGAAAACTATTAACAACAACAACACTTCCTATAATATAACATAATTTTGACAAAAATAGGAAAAACTTAACTACAATAAATGTTCAAATTGTCTTCCAGTGACATCTATGCATATTTATCGTATTTCTAATATTTATTGAGAACGCCATGGTAAAAAAAATAAAATCGAAATAATCGTAAATGTCAAAAACTAATTTGTAAGTTAATTGTGAGTGAGCATTGTTAAAAATGGTTCAATTTATTAATTATGATAAATGTGATATGATTAAGTGTTTTATAGAATGCGGAGAAGATTCAAATTTAGCTTCCGAGCTTTATTTTAATAGGTAAGTTATAGACAGCAAAACTTTGTGACAAAAGTGCCGCCTAAACAATATTTTTAGATATCCAGAAAAGAGACAGCCAGACATAAAAATATTCAAAAGGCTACAACAAAATTTAAAAGAGTTTGGATCATTTGTAAAACCTCGAGCAAGAATATATAATAAAGCAGGTAGAGAAGCTGTAGAAAACATTGTTTTAGAAACTGTAAGAGGAAACTTATATTAACATTCTACGACAAGAAATAGAGCCCTTTGTAGACAATATGCCTGTAAGACAATTTCAAAGATTATATTACCAACAAGATGGCGCCCCAGGTCATGCGTCAAACGAAACACGAAATTATTTAAATGCTCAATTTGAGGAGGATTGGATAGGTATCTATATATCATTCAGGACTAGTTTATCAATGTCTAGTTAGCTAAGTTAACTAAATTGATAACTAACAATTAATTTAGCTAACTGGCTATTAATAAACAACAAAGTAGTTTAGATATTGTTAAATTTTTAGGAAATGATGGTCCTATTTTGTGGCCAGCTAAATCTCCCGATATAACCCCTGCCAACTTTTGGCTTTGGGGTTATTTACAAAATATTATATATAGAGAACGTGCTAATAACATAGAAGAATTGGAAAACAAAACATTAGCTACGTTTCGGACAATAAATCCTGTCATGATTAGAAATGCAACAAATGCTGTAAGGAGAAGGTGTCAAAAATGCATAGATGCCAATGGAAGACAATTCGAACATTTACTGTAGTTTAGTTTTTCTTATTTTTGGCAAAATTATTTTATATTATAAAAAGTGTTGTTGTTGTTAATAGTTTCCATGGCCTCCTCACAAATATATTTAATTTTCGAAAATTAACCACTTTCTAGAGATAAATATGACATGTGATATTTCGTTGGAAAACTAATTTAGGTTGTGATCGAATAATGAAATAATTTACAGGGTGTTCCATTTAAAAAAACAAAAAAGTTATGTCTCTACCTCGAAAACTGGGCATGCATAAATTTCTCCTTATCAGCAACGGATTCTACTCAAAAGAGTGCCTTAAGAATATGTTACTCGATTTTCAAATCGAGACGTGGTAATTGAGATATAGAGGGCATCCAAAAAATCCCAATTTTCCAAAAACGCTTTGTAGCTCGGTAGTCGAAAAAGATAAGACGATCGCGGTTTGCGCCATTGTTTGTTTCTCGAAAATCGAGTTCAGGACACCTATATTGGTTTTTGTCTATCTGCCACAGTTTTAGGGAAAACCCCAAATCCCATCTAATTTGGTCCACCCTGTATATAGGGAGCCATTTTCGAAACATGTTTCGTCCCTCTCTGTCTGTCTCTCTCTCTCTCTCTCTGGTGGTCCTTTAAATATTTGTAACTCTATGTATAATTATGCCTGTAACAAAGTATTTATATAAAAAAAAAAACGTTATTATTACTAAAATTTTGTAATAAGAGGTGCACATGTCCAGATAATATTATTTAGCTCACAACTGAGCTGAGAAAATTAAATTTTCTTTTTTAAAATGCAAATCAAATATATACATTTTTTGTTACAGGTGAGTAGAACATCATATGTGGCTACACTGCACTAGGATAAAACGGTAAGAACTAGTTTTAAATCCTAATTGGAAAACCGACAAATACTATGCTCTAATAAATATTATGCACATATCATGGAAAATACTTAAATATAAAGAACAAACAATTTTAGAAATGGTTTTTTTATTTATTTTTGTTTGTAGTTGGATAAAAGCACTGAATTCATTACGTTACAATATTTATGCTTAATTACTATCATTAATCTTTCTTTTATCTCACAATCATAATTCGGGAAACATAAAAATTCACTATTGAAGGAATACTTAGGTCCAAATAAAAAAAGGCATATAACGTTCAGATAAATGATGAGATTTTAATAGAACTGCAAATTCCTGCTTTGTGTCTCGTTCAGTAACCATTAAACTTAATTTGTAGAAAATTTGTTTACCAACTGATTTAATTT
>JANEYF010001314.1:0-102500 GCA_029963845.1 Rhamnusium bicolor
TCAATTGAATAACGTGTTCCCAATATGGATAGGAAATAATTGACCTATTAAATGGGCACCTAACAGTTCGCATTTGACCCCTATGGATTCATTTTTTCATTCAGTCATTCAGTCATAACCACATAACTTTTATTTAAAACTTTTTCTATAGGCAATAATAACGATGATAAGGGTGGGTAATTTATAATGAATAACCCTGTACATATAAATATATTATTTATTATTAATTTTAACTGAAATAATGTATTATTCAGAAATATATATTTACCGTTCGGTATTCGTGTCAAAAAACCTAAATCCTTGATGTAGGCCAGCAAAAATAAAATGTAACCTAGACATTTATACACATTTGGCAGGGTACAAAATTTTCTCGCCAGTGGTGCATGACATACGTAGATGTATCTTTGAACAGCCAGGGCTAATGTTAACCATATACTTGCTGTGTGAAACATATTGGGGATAATCTGAAAAAAGAAAAAAAACAGAATTTGTTATTTCTTCCCTTTGAAAAGCTTTTCGTGCAATAAATAAATTAAAATGTAAGCAGCACATTTCATGTGGTTTGGTGTAGAGATTAAAAGGCCATAATGTTTATTTAGAGGGAGAGATCAATTGGCCATTAATGGTACGTATAAATGAATTTTTACTGAATTTAATTGCTCATGCAAAATTTTATATGTTTTGCTTTACTAAATATAATAATTAAATATTAAATCAATGGTTATGATATAATATTACATATATTATGCTAAGCAAAAACAAATATTGTGTACATATATAACCGGACTCGGTGTATATAAATGATTCTCACGATTCTGAAATAAATCAAAAATGAAATGTAACATTTTATATAGTTGAATTCATTTAAAATCAGCGAAAGTGTTAGGATTTCTGTGAGAGTCAGTCGAAGTTATGTATTATTCTGCAAAACACATACATTATTTTTTGTTTGATATCTTTCACCATTCAAAAATAACAAAATATGAGGGATAAAATTATACAAGGTGATTCTAAATTGGGTACCATAAATTAAACGGAGTGTAGATAAAGTCAAAATAATATGAAAACCTACATAAATAATTTTTTTTCCAAAAATACTACCTTACAAGATACAGGGTCGAATTCATTTTTTGTATACAACAATTGCTTAGAAAGAGCAGTAATTAGACAAAATTTCAGTGCATTTTAACAATCCAGTGCCGTACTAATAGGGGTCATGTGATATTTTATAATCTAGAAATAAATTGCGGTTAGGTCATTTTTTATTTTTCTTTTGATTTTCGTAATCCTTGACTTAAACACTACAAAAAAGTTATAATTTGGGCAGGGTCGTCCGTTTTCGAGATATTTTCGATTACATGATTGATTGCAACAGCCATTATGTGAAATACTATTTTGCGCAAATATAAATGAGAACTACCAAGAAAAAAATTTTATTACCTAAAACCAGATTAATTAAAATTAAAACTATGACAATAACTGTACAAAGTGTCCTCCATTGACACGTATACACTCGCGCAAACGTTTCTCTAAAGAAAACAAAAATTCTGCGCAAATCTGGTTGATTTGGTAATTATTCAAAACTATTTTCTACCGTTAGTTTCAATTCTTCTACAGTATCTACTGGGGTGGCGTAAACGTTGTCTTTAATTTGTTCCCAGACGGTAAAATCTAAAGGATTTAAATCCGGAGATCGTGCAGGCCAATGAATGGGAAAGTCAACTCCACGACCAATCCATCGATTTGGCAAATGGTCACCAAGCCATTGCCTAGGTTGTCTGTCATAATGCGGCGGGACGCCATCGTGCATGAACCAAAGTCTGAACCTAGTTCTAAGTGGAATGTGTTGTACGAATAAAGAAAAAGTGTTTTCCAAAAATTCGTGACATAAATTTGCGTTTAAATTTCCAGGAAATATGTAATACTTGAGAATCTTATTGCCCAGTATAGCAGCTCAAACATTTATTATAAATGAGTGTTGACAATGAGTGACTTTAGTTGCTCGTGGATTTTCCTCTGCCCAAACATGTGAATTCAGCATGTTGAAAACCCAATTTCTGATATAAGTTGCTTCATCCGTAAAGATGATCCTTGACATAAAATTGGGATTACGATTATGCATATCAATTAACCATTCACAAAACTCAACATTCATTTAAAATAAATGGTTGGGCTGCTACACTGGGCAATAAGATTCTGGGGTATTACATATTTTCTGGAAATTTATACGCAAATTTATGTCATGAATTTTTGGAAAACACTTATTTTTTATTTATACAACATATTCCATAAAAACAAGGCGAAGACTTTGGTTCATGCCCATGGCGCTTCGCCCCATTATGGTAGGCAACCTAGGCAATGGCTTGGTGATCATTTTCCAAATCGATGGATTGGTCGTGGAGTTGACGGTCCCATTCATTGGCCTGCACGATCTCGGATTTAAATACTTTAGGTTTTACTGTCTGGGAACAAATTAAAGACAACGTTTACGCAACTCCAGTAGATACTGTAAAAGAATTGAGACTAAGGGTAGAAAATAGTTTTTGAACAATTACCAAATGAACCAGATTTGCGCAAAATTATGTTTTCCTTCGAGAAGCGTTTGTACAGTTACTGTCATATTCTTAATTTCAATTAATCTGTTTTTTTGGTAATAAAATTTGTTTCTTGGTCAAATTCAAAATTCAAAACAATTTTAATAACAATTAAAGAAAACAGTGTATATGGGCCTCGCTAGACACCCGGTCCGTTACTGATATAGCATCCCCGTATAAGGTGGCGACTGGACAATTGTTAGGTCAGGCGAAGCGGGGCCGGTCCAGACTTACAACTAAAACATTAACAACAAATATAACACCTAAAAAAAACATTTTCAAATTGTGTAATAACGTCCAAAACGAGAAATCAAAGACGCAAGCAAAAGCATGCGCCGTTGATATAACATTTTAAAACAATGCAGTTTCTTGGTAATTCTCATTTGTATTTGCAAATTAGTATTTCACATAATGACTAATGCTGCGGCATGTATACAAAAATATCTCGAAAACGGACGCCCCTGGACAAATTAAACAGGTATAACTTTTTTGTAGTGTTTGAGTCAAGGATTACGAAAATTGAAAGAAAAATAAAAAAACCTACTGCAATAATTTATTTCTAGAGTATAAAATGTCATATGACCTCTATTAGTACGGCACTGGATTGTTAGAATGCACTGAAAGATTGTCTGATTATTACTGCTTTTTCTAAGTAATTGTTGTATACAAAAAATGAATTCGGTTGATTTAATCTGTTAAAGGATATGAGTAAAAAGAGTGATCCGCTAGTCGACCATTTAACACCCTGTATCTTGTTAAGGTAGCACTTTTGGAAAAAATATTATTAGGGTTTTCGTATTATTTTGACTTTATCTACATTCCGTTTGGTGTGACAGAGAACAGATGTCTGTGAACCCTCAAAAAACAATAATAGTACCATTCACCCGGAAAAGGAAACTGGAGGACTTAAGACCACCCTCTTTAATGGATGAAACTATTCCATTTGCGGAGGAGGTGAAATATCTGGGAATCACCCTAGATAAATCACTTAATTGGAACTCCCATCTGGAAAAGGTAATTCACAAAGCAAAACTGTCCTTATGGACATGTCGTCGTATTTGTGGTAAATCTTGAGGCATGGGTCCCCAACAAATTTACTGGATCTATGTCACGGTCGTCAGACCAAAAGGATCACAACGGACAGCCAAAGCCAAACTCTCTAGATTACAGAGATGCTTGACCGTAAAGGGGGCATTAGCACCACATTGTCAACTGCAATGGAAATCCTCCTAGACTTACCCCCTCTTCATATATATTTGAAGAGAGAGGCCAGGTGGGCAACATATAGACTGCAACAAGCGGCCATTAATATGCCGCAGACTAGTATCATGGAGCGGAACAGGTTGCTGGATGACATAGAGAGTCACAGCATCCTGGCCATGCCCTCGGATAGTATGCCTACCCTGATCAACTACGAGCTGACTTTCAATATCCTTTTTATAGAAAGAGATGAGTGGGATCGGAATAAAACCGACCTACTGAGTGCAGACAGTTGCTGGTTTACAGACGGCTTCAAAACTCCTGAGGGAACAGGAGCCGGAATAAGCTACAGCCACGGGTGAGGATATCCTCAAACGTAGGTACTAATGCAGGCCGGGGTTCATGCTATTGAACTGTGTGTACGAAGGCTGGAATATATGCATCTTACACGCAGATCAATTAAAAAATTTTCAGATAGTCAAACAGTTATAAAAGCTCTTGGCTCCTACCACTGTAACTCCAAAACGGTATGAAACTGTCAGAAGGCTCAAAATTATTTGAGCAAAAACAACAAAGTGACTCTGGTCTGGATACCCGGCCACTCTGGCATGGAAGATAACGAAATAGCCGACTCCTTGGCCAGAGAAGGAGCAGAATCACGAATCATCGAACCAGAACCGGTATTTGGCATATCTTCAAGTACTGCTAAGACGGCTATATCAACCTGGGCTGAAAGGAAAACTCTCCAGTATTCGCAAGAGTTACCAGGATTAGTTCATTCGAAGGCGTCTATAAAATACCCCTTGAAATCAAGAACTAAGAAACTTTCAGAGTTAAACAGGATAAACCTGAAAACTCTAACAGGTCTAGGCCTATATACCGTGCACTGCCGACTAAACTATCATATGCATGAACTTGGCCTACGGGAAACGCTGAGTGCCGTCTATGCCTCGAGGATGATGAGAAGGCAGACCACGTCTTATGCACATATCCCGCTGTGGAGAGGATCCAATTCTCAATATTTGGCAAAGGGCAACTGCTGCCAGAGAATCTCGACACATTCTCACCCAATAAAGTAATCAGTTTCATTAATAGACTGAACTTATTGGCTGAAATATAATTAGGAGTGAGTCACAATAGGCCTGCTAATGGCCACAATGGATGGTCCACAAGGACACACTCACAATAACCTAACCCAACCTAACCTAACATTCCGTTTAATTTATGGTACTCAATTTAGAATCACCTTGTATACACGTTAATTGGAGCAATTTTAAATCGGTAAAATTCTTTGGAGTCCAGTAAAAAATCAGTGGAAATCAGTGGTAGTCAGTGCAAGTCATTAGAAAAGTGAAAGTCTTTTCGACCACGACCCCTCGACTCGAACTAAACTAGAAAATGTAAATATTATTATTACGAACTAATTAAATTTACTATTTACTATTTTCAACAAATACCGAACTTTTGCCAGATCAATATTTATTTTCATACCAAAGAAGAAGAAACAATAATTTTTGTACAAATTTATGTAAATGTCATTTAAATTTTGTGTATTCAAATTTATGTTAGTGTTATTTTACAGATCAAAGGCCTGCGATCTTGCCCTGAGCATCTAATTATTTTTAAATGTTAATGAGATTTTATCAGTTATTTTTACTTTTCAAATAGTCAACTCTTACCCGGACATAAGAAATGAAACGAAAAAGATAAAACTTCAATTTCTTTCAGTTAGTTTTATTTGTATACAGTACGTTTATATTAATTGTAGATAACTTTTTGATCTCTCTATTTAACGTTTTCGCCCGTCGCAGTTTTATATCCGGCTGTTTTGCCCGACTTTTAAATGAAACATTTTATCATCGAACTAAATAAAACTTCACGTTTTAAGATTTTCACAAAAAATTTTTATATTCATATATTTACGAAATATATATAAACATGACAATTGTTTCGCCAACACAGTGGCTTCGTCAGATGTGAGTACTAGACTAGCCATTACAATTATGAGTAGGGTGTATAAATAAGCTTGATGACATTGTAAAATTGCATCCTAAATAAATCAAAATAAAAATAGAATTGTAAACTTGTAAATATTAAATATAAACGGATCCTTCACATTTAAAATTATAAAATATATATATAATAAAGGAAAAAAATTTGTATTGTTCTATAGTTCTTTTCAAGCTCGTAAAATGCCAAAGGATAAGGGTCAAGTTTTTACCAAAAACCTAAAAATGTCTATTGATTATATTTGTGCATTGAAATTGACTATAAAAGAGCGTAACAAATTGTAGGAATATAGAAAGTATAAAGATTTTAAAAATAATTAAATATGTGTATGTAAAGTAAACTTTTTTCAATATTAAAACATGTTCAATAATGGTTAGGAGTTTGTTTCCAATTGGTCATTTAGAATTATTTCTGAATCTTTTAGCTTATTGATTTCCAAGGATTCTAGTAGTGCTAATTTTAATCCTTTATTTTCTGGAGTGCAAAATCTCGAAGTTTTCATCAAAACTATGGTTTTCTTCTAGGAGATGATTTGCATAAGTAGGAAACAAACTCCTCACCATTATTGAACATGTTTTAATATTGAAAAAAGTTTACTTTACATACACATATTTAATTATTTTTAAAATCTTTATACTTTCTATATTCCTACAATTTGTTACAATCTTTTATAGTCAATTTCAATGCACAAATATAATATAATATAAACTTGATCCTTATCCTTTGACATTTTTACGAGCTTTAAAAGAACTTATAGAACAATACAAATTTTTTTTTCCTTTATTATATATATATTTTATAATTTTAAATGTGAAGGATCCGTTTATATTTAATATTTACAAGTTTACAATTCTATTTTTATTTTGATTTATTTAGGATGCAATTTTACAATGTCATCAAGCTTATTTATACACCCTACTCATAATTGTAATGGCTGGTCTAGTACTCACATCTGACGAAGCCACTGTGTTGGCGAAACAATTGTCATGTTTATATATATTTCGTAAATATATGAATATAAAATTTTTTGTGAAAATCTTAAAACGTGAAGTTTTATTTAGTTCGATGTTAAAATGGATTTTCATCAAGTAAAGGCCGAATCAATCAACTATTGAAACATTTTATCCTTTCTTACAGAACTATGCCCCAACATTATCTGAGACTTGCGAAAAAAAAACCAAAAGGGGTTTATTAGATCGCTTAAGATCTTTAAAGAACTTATATAATTTTCATGAACATGTCAGCTATGAAAAATAAATTTATACATTTTTTACAGTACAGCAAGTATATTTTTACATATTTCAACAGACGACCTCTCGACCTTGTTAAAAGTACCATAGTATACATTTAACCTGATTATTTTTTTGAGATATGCAAATTTTTAATTTACGATTTTTGGTGTATATAATTTATACAGAGTGCTTATGCGGAAAAGCACTCTTAATAAATTAAATGCACCAAGAGCGTAATTTGAGAATTTGCATATCAAAAAATAATCAGGTTAAATGTATACTGTGATACTGGTACTAATATGGTGTGAACCATATTGTATTTTTGGCACCTGGCAATAATTGTTATAGAAAATTCTGCAGGATATTCTCTAGATAATCGAGGTATATGGCGCTATTCAAATGACAGAGGATAAAAAAAATCAATTACACTGTCACCCTATGTTTAGAAACCATCTATGCTGGTTATCAATTTGACTGAATAATCTAGTACTGTGCTCAGAGTAATAGTGAAAGTTGTGATGGTTGACACACCAATTTTTATAAAATGTTGCCTTATCAGTAAAGATATCGGCGGTAGTATCTTGAGAAATGTATTTAGAATGGGTAAATCCGTACACTATCTAGCGTAGCCGCAGCTAGTTTGCATTGTAAAATCACAGTGTTAACTTCATTGTTTACTAGTGACCCGCGGACCGAGGGCCCAATATCTTAAAATTGTGGTAGGGTATTAAATGACGGCCATTCGCTAGTTCTGATTGGTAGATAGGTCGTAAACAGATTCGCTTACGAGCTGTCGCGTATCGCGCTCTAACTTGCTCTGCCAGAGACGTCGCATATAGGGAGCAAGTGAATAAATAAAAGAAATGTAAATCACTTGCAATATAAATATGTCTATGTATTATATCAAAGTAGTCATTGATAAAATAATCATTACCTCATGAAAATATATAATATAACTAAAAATTGCCTTATATTGAAAGAAGTTTAAATTTAATAAAATGCAAAAAACAGTGTTAGTTTTTAAGACAGTTAAGAATATAAATAAAAAAATTATAAAGTATATAAGTACTACACAAAACAGAACAATAATTGAATATTAAAAAAACGGTATCAAAATAAAAAATGAAAACACAAAACATAAAAATAAATACTAAAACTCATAAAAAATATTTTTTTTACCAATAAAACAAAACAATATACATATACAGTGTGTCCCCCGATTGAGTTCGCAATAGGTGAAATGGACCACGAATTTTAATTTTTTTTCACATTTGGGGGTCATCCCTGCTTATCTGAAAAGTAATTTTTGGTTTACTTTTGTTTTTTTCACGTACACCATGGCAGTTAAGCAAAAACTACTTTATTGTTAGGTAAAGTACTTTTTCTGTAAAACAGAGCAAAATGCCAGTAAAGATTATTCATATTAAAAAGTTATACCCCTATGCCACATTTTAAGAAGACATGCCTATTTTGATGATTTTGATCTTTTCTACTATATCTGCATTTTACGTTAAAATAATTTAACTAAACAACGAAATAAGTTTTTTTTTTCAAAATTGACATACTTAGTGATGCAAAATGACGGTCATTTAAACATTGTGACATATGAAGGTCATTTATTGTCATATTGTGTCAATTTGTATTATCTTAACTTTGTGCTATATACCACACAATAATGAAACAAACAATTTCGACGAAATTATACAATGCAGCAATAAAACAACAAAATATTTTTACTAACTTCAAACTGCGTAAAAACTTATAAATAAAACAATGTCAATGTCTTGATGTCTTTAAAAATTAAACTAAAATAAATAGTTTTTGATGTATAAATTTTAAAGAGTTATTATTCCTTAAGGCGGCGTTAGCACACCCTCATCGTCAGGATAGCCAACAGAAAAATAAAAAACACGACATGATTCATCTTAAACTCTATATGGATTTAATATAGTGATGATGCGTATTTTTTTTTATTAATAAGTAATACGAACATTTTATTTGGTATCATTTTATGAAACTAAATAATCGTATTTCCTATTAATAAAAAAAATACGCATCAGTATTACTTGCACGTTTATATATTAAATCTATATGGTGTTTAGGATGAATCGTATGTTTTCGTTTTTCGACATTACTAACGGAAAAAATTTAACAGTGGTTTACAGCACTGACGTAGTTCTCCACGAAATACCAAAATACCATATACTGCACTCGACGCGCGTTTTGCCAACCAAGTTGGCATCATCTGTATATGATTCAAATAGTTTTAATCATCTGAATATGATGAAAACGGTTTTAATCATCTCCAGATAATACCAATTTGGTTGGCGAAACTCGCGCCGAGTGCAGTATATGATGTTTTGGTGTTTCGTGGAAAATTACCTCAGTGTTATCTTCATATCAAAGGTTCTAACCCACTTCAGGAGTGATTTATAGATTTAGTTGGATGTCTGGTAAAAACGTAGCTTTAAAAGACAACTGAGCTGAAGTTTGTATATGGCACTGCTCTTACCAAATAATCCCTGAACAAGCCACGCATAAGCTATCTAATCAAATCAACAAAACATTCTAAATTTTCAACTAAAAAATTAACAATTGCGAAAAACTTAACCATTTTAATTCACTAATTGATCTACTCCTTCTTACACTCACATATACAAAACCAGAAATTGGCTTGTTTGTGACCGTCATCATGAAAGTGACGTCTTCATATTAACATTTGACACAAAAGTGACAATTTTGGCATTCTGTCATCACAATGCAAAATGATATGATAGTAATATTTATTATGACCGTGATGTGATTGTGTCATATAATTACACCGGCACACAAAAAAAAGTTGTTTGTACATTTGACGCCACCTACCTCCCGACATGTATTTCGACCCGCTGAATCCGAATTTGAAGTTAGTTTGGACCGTACACCCTCAAATATCGAGTAAATTGAAAGCCGTAAAAAATAGCGAAAATTGGGTGTTTCGGTAATAAAAAAAATTTTGTGGATCTAAACCAAGCTTAATTTTTATGTATTTCGATTCGCTGAATACGAATCTAAAGTTTATTTAGACCATAAGCCGTTCTAAATCTAAGTAAATTGTAAATAACCCTCGAAAATTGCTAAAAATGGCAAAAAATTGTGATTATGTTGATGAAAAAAATTTTGTAGACCCGGATCGAAGAGGATTTTTATGTAATTTGATCTGCTGAATCCGAATCTGAAATATATTTGGCCCATTAATCCCTCAAAATCTCAAGAAATCGCAAAAAACCGATAAAATAGCAAAAAATTGCAGTTGAAAACATTTAAAAAAAATCTATGAAACACGATTAAATACGTTTCTTGTATTTTTTATGCATAAAATACAAGTTTAGAATCTGAAAATGTGAAAAATTGTAAAATCTATAAAAAATGACGTATAAACAAAATGAACATTTTTTTCATCAACATAATCACAATTTTTTGCCATTTTTAGCAATTTTCGAGGGTTTTTTACAATTTACTTAGATTTAAACCGGCTTATGGTCTAAATATACTTTAGAATCATATTCAGCGGATCGAAATACATAAAAATTAGGCTTGGTTTAGATCCACAAAATTTTTTTTATTACCGAAACACCCAATTTTCGCTATTTTTTACGGTTTTTCAATTTACTCGATATTTGAGGGTGTACGGTCCAAACTGACTTCAAATTTGGATTCAGCGGGTCGAAATACATGTCGGGAGGTAGGTGGCGTCAAATATACAAACAACTTTTTTTTTTTTTGTGTGCCAGTGTTATCCAAGCTGACATCACTAGACATACTAATGATTCTTTTAGTGTAATTAATTATTTTTGAATAACTATAATATATTCGGTTAGACTCCGCCCATGGCCTAGACTTATTTCAAGGTTAAAACTTTTACTGCCGGTATCTCATCAGAAAACAACATATTATTGAAAAAGTTGTGACTTTATCGAATTTTACCTTGTACACAGTTACAAAATTTTCAATTTTTCCATAGACACATTCATAAGGCTCTTGGTGAAGTTAAATGTGTCAGCATGTAAATAATTTTTTTTAATTTGTTGGTCATATTTCTCGCTGATGTTTACCGTTTTACTAATCTTCATTTATTTATTTATTTATTTAAATAAAAAATCCAACAGGCAGGAGCCCAATACAGGATTAGGTACCGGGTGATCCAAATAAGCCTCCCACCCCCATTTTCTCGGTTATTTGGAAAGATACGAAAAAAATTAAAAATGATTTTTGTAGGGTTTTTAAAAAAGGAATCCAGACACATTAACAGAAAAACAACTGAACATCAAATAAAAAAGATGGAGGCCTAAGTTATATTTTTTTAAATGGAAGTATCCAAATATTTTTCCATATTTAAATAGGGCGTCTTATTCTGATTTCAAATATATATACATTTTATATAGTATCTTCAGTAAATATTCCGATAATCGAATATTTCCCAAAAGAAAATTCGTTGCTTAACAGATATCAAGAAATATTTTCTAGGTGGCCCTGATAACAAAACAACAATTAATATTTTGACAGTTTTGCTCATTTAATAATTCAACAGTTTGCCAACAACTGTTACTCTTGAACGTTGCTTTGTTGGCCAAAAATAACTAATATGAATAATCATTATACTTTAGGAGAAAAATACGATATGGTAAACTTATATTTTAAAAATAATAAAAACGCTTGTGCTGCCCAGCGAGAATATGGACAAATATATCCGAATAGGAAATTGCCTGACAGGAAAACTATTAAGTTGGCAGATAATTTATTAAAACATACAGGAGCAATTCAAAATAAAAAGAAACGAGGAATAGTCAACGAAGATAAAGAATTCAGTATTTTACTCTATTTTCAAGAGAATCCAAGAAATTCAATGAGACGCAATGAGATACTTGAATGTTTCTTATGGGACCATACAGAGAACTTTAAAAAACCATAAACTTAAGGATTATAGTATATTACCTGTTCAAAAATTATTCCCTCAAGATAATGAAAAGCGGCAACAATTTTGTAGAAATATGATCAACAGGTATGACATTGATAATAATATATTTAATAAAATATGTTGGACCGATGAGGCATCATTCAACACATCTGGTATCTTCAACAGAAGAAACTCACATTTTTGGTCTTCCGAAAATCCTCATATTTCTAAAGAGATTCAATTCCAAGGAAGAAAATCCATAAATGTTTGGTATGGAATAATAAATAAAAAAATTATAGGGTCTATTTTTCACGAAGGCTCCCTTAGAGGACCATTGTATTTAGATATGTTAAGAAATGATGTAAATAATTTATTAGAAGAAATGCAATTGCAATTCGATGTTATTTGGCAGCAGGACGGGGTACCCCCACATAATATTAATGATGTTACAAATTACTTAAACACAACATATCAAGAATGGATAGGAAAACGAGGAACTATTGTTGGGCCACCTCGTAGCCCGTACTTAACTCCATTAGACACGTTTCTTTGGGGCCATTTAAAAAATATTGTTTATAAAGAAAGAAGCAATAACTTGGAAGAAATAAAGGCAAAAATTAGAACAGAAATACGAAATGTAATGGGAAACTTAAGAAAACGATACGTTCCATGTATAGAACATAATGGAGGGCACATAGAGAATTTTTGTGATATTTTATTATTAATTAACTAGCAATAAATTATTGTTAATTTACTACATTTCTGTAGCCGTTAAAGAATTTAAATATTTTCATTTACCACTCTTATTTTATTGGATAATATTATTTTTTTATAAAATATCTACCACTTCAATAGTATTCCTTAGTTACTTTCTATATTTGTAATTTTTTTAGCTGGCTGGGCAGCATAAGCGTTTTTTATTTATTTATTTATTTTTTTTTCAATATAATAATTTAACTAATAATTGAGCATAGTTTCATGAGGATAATAAAAAAGAAATTAAATATAGGTAAATTAGGCAAAAAGTTAATAGTTATAATAGTCAAACTGTCAAACTAACACTTTTGTTTTACTATCACAGCCATCTATATAGTATTTCTTGATATCTGTTAAGTAACGTATTTTATATTCAAAAAAATCGATTATCGGAATATTTACTGAAGATACTATATAAAAAGAATATATATTTGAAATCGGAATAAGACGTCTTATTCAAATATGGAAAAATATTTGGGTACTTCCATTTAAAAAAACGTAACTTAGGCGTCCATCTTTTTTATTTGATGTTCAGTTGGTTTTCTGTTAATGTGTCTGGATTCCTTTTTAAAAACCCTACAAAAAAGCATTTTTATTTTTTTTCGTGTCTTTCCAAATAACCGAGAAAATGGGGGTGGGAGGTTTATTTGGATCATCCGGTACATTGAAATTATGTATAGATAAATACACAATAAACAATTTTGAGTGTTATAAGAAATGTCTTAATTAAATATACAATATAAACGAATAAAACATATAGAATTGTATATACGCATATAAATATATACTTGTACATATACATACACATACATATACAGATAAATAAAGAATACAGTAGATTACAAAACATCAAGATGCAAAATAGAGTTTTTAATTACGCTTTCATTGCAGAAAAATATATCAACACAATCTTCAATTTTAGCATAGTTGACATACATTTGGTGTATTGGAGAGGCCAAGACAATATTAGTTCTTGATATGTGTGAAATAAATAAGTTGTTATGGCGAGCAGAAATTCTACATACTTTATAAATTGTTTGATTTAATAGGTTAATACGATCCAGTCGATTATTAACAATTTTATATAGAAAAATTATTGATTAAGATATTCTTCGTTTGGCAAGACTTGGTAAGTAAAATTTTTCTAACAATATATTTTGTGGAAATCCAATAGGTGGGTAAGTGCCCTCAAGAGTGTACACTGCAGATTTTAAAAACTTACGCTGATTATTCTCTAATTGTAATATATTAACATTATAAATTGGGTTCCACACAACTGAAGCATATTCAAGGCGAGATCTAACAAATGTTACACAGAGCAAACGATGAATGGTGACATTTTTAAAATCTTTGCAGTTCCTGATTACAAAGCCAAGACTCTTAAAAGCATAAGTAGTTACCATTTCGACGTGCTTATTGATTGACAATTTAGGATCAAAATACACGCCAAGGTCTTTAATAATATCAGGTTTTTGTAAAACAACATTATCGATATTATAATTGTACACGTACAGATTATGCTTCCGGCCAAATGACATGACATTACACTTGCTAGCATTGAGGGGTAGATAGTTGTTGATGCACCAGGTATTGATGGTGTCCAAGGTCTTTTGCAGAATTTGACAATCATGAACATTATCAATAAATCGGTACATTTTTAGGTCGTCTGCATACAAGAGGAAGTGAACATTAGTATCCAAGCTTTCAAAAATATCATTAATGTACATTACAAAGAAGAGCGGTTCTAGTATCTAACCCTGTGGCACGCCAGATCTTTGCAAGAAGCTATTCGATTTATGACCACGGTACTGAACAAACTGATATCAATTCTCTAGCTCTTTTTAACTGGAAGTGGGATTTTACGTTGTCGCTAATGGTATGGATAACTCATTTTTCTCGTTACTTATTGTCTTAGGTTTCACTGGCTTGTTATATTCAATATTTCTCGTTTTCACAAATCTATGCAACAACATTCTGAAACTTTTTGTCATCTGGATGTCTTTCATCAGAATATTTTGGAGCATCAATTCAACGTGCCAATAAACAATTTCTTTCTCCTTCTCTTAATACAAATATCATGTCAATACATTCTTCTTTAGGGTACTTCATTATTATAATATTTTCGACAAATAATAGAACTAGCTAAGATTATTTCCGAATGAGACAGTTTATATCAAGAAAGAAATTTTTAATTAAATATTTGGTCCTTTCATAATAAAATATTTTTTAAAATTAAAGATAGAAACCAACCTGGCTTACACCGGTTTAACCTCAAATCATTTCCGCAAACTAGTACACTTGATTTCAAAAAAAAAAACTGGTACACTTTCTTTTAGCTATGTAAATCATTCGTTCTTTGATTGATATTAATAATCTTACAAATGTCACTTTGACGTTAATCAGTGGCGTCATTTTTAAAAATGGTTCGACATCTAACAGATATTCAAAAATTTCGAATTGTTTCTAAAATTGAAATGGTTGGTCCATAAGAAGACTTGCTGCTGAATACAATGTGAGTAAAACCACGATAATGAGTGTTAAAAAACAATGGGAAACCAACCAAACGGTATCCCGTAAGTTGGTTCCGGTAGGCCCAGAACGAGCAATAATCAAGAAGATGAAAATCTTATAAATTACCTAATAGAAAACCCTTTTCAGACTGCAGTAAATGCAATTTCAGAGACAAATTTCCCTGCTTCGGTATCTACTGCTTGCAGAAGAATAAAACTACAAAGCGACTTGAAGAGTTGTTCAGCGGCTAAAAAATACAAACTTTCAGAAGAAAAGAAGCAGGGTAGGATTATTTTTGCACTCAACTATATAATCAATGATGAAAACTTCTGGGACAAATTGTCTTTTCTGACGAAAAGGTTTTTAAATCCTGTAACGATGGACATGTTCGCGTATATAGGCCTCCTTCCACTAGATACGACGAAAAAATATACTTTCGATCCACAAATATCAGGAAGGTTTTCAGTCAATGTCTGGGCTTGGATGAGCCTAAATAGGTTAGGTGTGTGTTGGAACAGTGGTGGTCATCTCAATTCCATTAAATATATTGAAATATTAGACAATATTATGTTGCCGTCAGTAATAGAGGTGTTTCCGGAAAATAATTTTATTTTCCAACAAGACAACTGCTCCATACATACGGCCCATCGTGTCAGGCAATGGTTTCTTAATAAAAACATAGAGTTGTTACCGTGGCCATCTAAAAGTCCGGATTTAAATCCAATTGAAAATGTATGGGGACTAATGGTGAAACATAAGAAAATTAAATAACCATCCAAATAATGCCCAAGAATTGGAAGGGATAATTGAAGACGCTTGGGAGAACTTGTCGCAAGAAGTTGACCTTGCAAGAAATCTGATTTTGTCCATGCCTGCAAGACTTCAGGCAGTTTTAGACGCTAATAGAGCAATGAAAAAAATATTAGTTAATTCTGTATTACGTAATTGAAGTTCATTTATTTTATTTTTTTATTGCATTTTTATGTTCAGTTTGCATTGTTTACATTTTTTTTAATCTCAAGTGGTATTTTTGTGTTCTTATTTTAAAAATAGAATTATCGTTATTCAGTTAGTATTTTAATTACAACCATTAGTAGAATTATCTGTAACAAATATTATTTTTTGAAACAATAATATGGCAGGCTTGAAAATGTTTTGAAAAAGTTATTTTCTAATTATTTTTTAAAATTCCATTTGAATAAAATAAAAGAGAAAGGTTTAATAAGTTTAAAAAACACAAAGAAAACCGATCTCCTCCAAAAAACCCAGGTCCGGGGTAAATCACCTCTTCTCCACCCCCCTCTCGACATGCCTGGCCAGCCCTATTTACAGACATATGCACACAACTAAACTATTAAGATTTTCGATTACAAGAGTTGTACCAGTTTTTTTTTAAATCAAGTGTACCTAACTTTGTGTTTTATTTAGTTGCAAAAAAGTGATAAGAAACCACTTTTTAGTCTACGTACCTGGTATACTCGATATTAAAAGTTACAGAAATTTTACAACGGCCAACTTCACAATGTGATCATGATTAAGAATTTTGGTGATTATCTAGAAAACGGCTAAAGATAGTCATATTAAATAGCTGTATAAAATAAGTTCATAAGTTAATTCTGCATCCTCTCATGTACAAATATATAGGGTGTTCCATTAAAAAAAAATGCATTTGAAATTTTCGATGTTGTGGATCACGCAATTTTAATTGAAATATAAACAATCTTTTGCAACAAGAAATGGGAGTATTCTTTCTTAAATTTCACATTTGTAGCTGTAGCGATTTATTTAATGCCAGTGGATAAAATTGAAAATTTCTACAATATGATGTAAATCAATTTAAAATTAAACAGAAACACCTAAAAATAATGCAATAATATACAGGGTGTTCTATTTAAGAAAATGTCACCTGACCACCCAGATTTTTTGGGAGATTCTGTATATTGGAAAATAATTTCCAGAAATGTCCCTTCTTTCTTAATTTAATCCTGTGTTTGGATGAAATTTCTAACTATAATAAGAAGCCAGCAACCGTAGAACGGAACGCAAGTGTATGACCATGTATACTCATGTAATTTTCAACAAAAAAGCTTACGAAATTTCATTAGGTCGTGTGCGGTCCAATAAATACCATTTTTTACATTTATAAAAATATACAGAATATTCTTTAGAAAAACAAAATTTAGTTTGCATGAAGAATTTGAATGCCCTGTATTTAAGTATATGAATTTTTTTAAAGCTTTTAGGTGGTCAAATAAATCCCTTTTTTTGATTTTCGTTCCCAAAATGAGATCGTAGACTACGTTGTACTTTTTATAGAGTTGGAAACACTAAGTTGAGCTGATTCAGTTAAAAATTCACACGAGTGGTTAAAATTCTAAAGAAGAAGAATCGCTACCGTAATTACGCGAGAGATGATTTTATCGGATAAAGTTCAATTTTTATAAAAGTTTGGTTGTCTGGTAATTTGATGAGACAAACTGGTTTTGATGAAAATGACGATTTCGTAGCAGTCATTTTATCTCACAGTTTGTCGAGTTACATTAATGTAAGAAAGCCTAATTTGAATTTATACAACGAAAGTTTATCGTAAACAAAACTAGAGTGCAATTCATTGAGATAATTTAATGAGAATTATTTGTTTTTGAAAAACAATTATATTTTTTAATTTAATTTAGGAATTTAGAAATTGGTGAGTAATATTTTTAAACAATTTGATTAACGTGAAAACAATAAATTAATAAAAATGGAATATGGTCATAAATAAATTTTATAATTTTTGTCCAAATCTCAAAAACCGTTGTTGATTTCGAATAAACCGTTTTTGTTATATTATATCTATAGCAACATTCACAGGCACGTCGCACAGTGGGCCAGATTTAAAAAAACGCGATTGAAATTCATATCTTTTTAGTTAAAATTTCATATTAGTGAAGTGTCATAATCTGGAACATGTTTTTACTTTCTTATTACCTAATATAAGGAAGTATAGTAATCGTAATTTTTATCGACCTCAAGATTTTGATTGATACATACGTTTTGAACCCTTCTGAATCCATTCTGACTATTTTCCTGATGTCTGTCTCTGTGTGTGTGTGTGTGTGCGCGTGTGCGTGCATGTGCGTGCGTGTGAGTGCGTGTGAGCGGGTGCGTGTGTGTGCGTGAGTGTGCGTGTGAGTGTGAGCGTGAGCGTGCGCGTGCGCTCGTGTGTGTGCGCTCGTGTGTGTGAGCGTGGGTGAGTGTGCGTGTGAGTGTGCGCGCGAGTGTGTGTGCGTATGTGTGTGCGTATGTGTGTATATCCGCGATAACTCAAAAAAATACTAATGGGAGACTTTTCAAATTTGGCAGTTAAGATTTTCAACAACATTTTAGGTGACACATTAAATTTGGTGAATGTGGTACCACCAGAAGAGACATAATGAATGAAATAAATAAAAAGGTACAATTTCGGGAAAATAAAATTAAAAATTATTATTGCATTTCTGGACGAATCTCGACGAATTATAATGAAAAAAAAATCTGTCGGCATTTCTGTAGTATCGCGATAGCAGCCACAGTTTTTGAGATAAAGCTTTCAAATTTGGTACATATGTTGTAAAAGGCCAAAGACAACGATAAATTTGATGAGCGAAAATGGTCAGCTGAATGGAGGTCCACGGGACCTAAACTTTTTGTATTTGTCTTTAAGAAAATATATTCTTGACGAAAGATGATAAATCATGTTTACTATATCAAGCCAATAAAATATATTTTCCAAGTACTTAATGTAAGTTGATGTACACATTTGACCTCATAAAATGTGGTTAGGATAAATTTAACAGTTTGACATTTGAAATGTCTAATTTAGTTACAAAAATTTCAGTGTCAATAAAAAGAAATTATTAAAATATATGACATGAACTATTATTGACAGTATCGAATGACGCTGATAATTAATTATTTAAAAATTTTAGTGAAATATTTCAAGATACGCTATTAATTAAGGTAACTGAAGAATTAAATAAAATGATTTTTTTTTATATCAGGATGATATATACTGGTATAAGAAAGTTATGTGCTGGCCACATCAGATATTCTTCAACGCCAATATTTTCTCTATTTATAAACAGAAGAGAAAGTAAAACTATTAAATGTATATTCGAATTGTAAAGTAACTTATTATTAGAGCCTATTAATTACATCATTGATACGTAAACTATATCACATGATTAGGTAAAGTTTATTTTAAAATTTTTGGAAAACATGAAAAGATCTTGTTATACTATTTGACGAAGTTAAACTTTATTACATATAACCGGGTTAAAAAATATAGTAAAGCAATAAAATGATCATATCCATTAATTCTCCTGGAAGTTTGCCCCTTTCTTCCAGAACGGCGATTACCAAAGCATCAATATGTTTTGCGACTTAAGTTCTACCTGACACTCCTCTCTATAGAGCGTCCGAAACATGTTCGACAGATTTCAAATCGGGCAAGCGTGCTGGTCGCACCATTCCCTGAATATTGCATTCTTCGTTGTTAAAAATTGCAGCAGGGGCGGATCCAGAAAAAATAACAGGGGGACACATAATAAAATCAACTAATATAGAATATGGAGGTAAATGCGGAAATCATCTCCAAGTCCAGGAGGGACCCTCAGAATTTTTTTAACAATATGTATATAATATTGTAACAATTAATATTGTTGATCATTATTTATTCAATAAAGAACAAGTTTTGAAGCTAATACGTATTAATAAGAAAAGCAAAGGTAAACAAACCACTTCTTTTATGTAAATTTCAACTGAAGTTCAATTCATGTTTCTTTGAAAACGTGTTTAAGACTTCTTCATCAGATACTTTACCATATTTATTGATATTCAGTAAACTCAGATCATTTAATCTCTCGTGCGCTAACGATTGTGAAAATTGAAGTGATGAAATATGTTTATTAAATACTGGTAGAAAAAATAATAATCATACGAGTTTAATAATTTTTAAATAATATCATTATTTATGCTTATATAAGAAGATAAGCGCTGTTATTTATTGCTGATATATCGTAATATTATCTGCAATTAACTACAAATAAGTGGAGACAATTGTTTAGTTTTCCTTTCCACAGAGTTCGGTAACGCAGTGGGCCAGAGTGTTGAATTTTATTACTTATTATGTAGATTTTCTCAGAGAATGGGTCGTGGGCTGTGTGATATAATTAGGTACTTAATGTATAAATAATTTAAAATTAATATATTTCTGTTCCGTATATATCATTTGATAAGCGACATAAGTGAGAGCAGTCTGTATATTTTCTAACCTTCTCTCAACTTATATAATTTGTAATAAGTTTTTTCTTATGCTCTATGTGGTTGTGTGGAAGAGCAGCGTAAGCTAAACACCGCCACTCCTTTATAATGATTCGTTATTTTTAATGCCAAAGCACCATCTCCAAATTGTTGTGGTACTGAAATCGTATACACGAGAAATTACAATTAAATATAGAAATATAACTTTTGTAAAGCGATATTTTTTATCAAATAAACAACAGGGGGGACATATGCCCCTCTAAGCTCCTCTGGAGCTACCCTTGAAATGCAGCTTTGTGGGGTTTTGCATTGTCGCTGACATAGATAAATTCTGGTCCGTGCGAATTAATCGACAATGTTGTTGGAAGTATGCCACTACGTTGCCAGGCAGTAATTAGGGCCGGAGAATGTGCAATCAGACATTGATTTTGATGGTTTAACTCATTACGGTTTTGATCGGTTTCCAATTTTGTTAGATGTTAATAAAATTTGACAAATCATTTCTATACTAGACCATAGACGTAGCACAAAACTCTTGCTACAAGAAGTATTTTTGCCTTTAAAATTTGTGAGTCGTGTTCTCTAGTAATAAATAATGGCCTTTTATAAGAAATCATGAAAAAATTACGGTTTATCTGTAATTAACCGTGGCTCCTCCGCCATTATATAGAAATTATAAGACGTCTGCAATTGGCAAAGGTAAAACACAATGATGAAAATTTTCTGTTTAATCACGAACTACTCTTAAGCCGTCTTATAAACAACTAAATAAGAATGTCAATAAGTGGTTCCATTATACACGTGCTATACAGTATGTCCCAAATTTGAGGCTCACTATTGCTATCTCTGTTATAAAAGATACAGGTTCAGTTAAATGGGGAAAATTTTGAGAAATTTCATTATAAAATCAGAGCCACTTACAAAAAATTTTCCGTCTGCTACAGATTTAAAATTTTTTTTCCATATTTCCCCATAACTTTTTTATAGTTGATTTTGTTTCAAATCCGTAATAGCTTTTCTAAAGCACCTTATTAAACAAATAATTCTCTTTAGTTATATTTGCTGTCGAACGTTTTGGTTCTTCAGAATCCATATACACTTAATTTCTTTATATGAGCGCCATATTGAATTTTCATATTTTTATTTCCTTTTCTCCTTTTAAGTGATGTATCATAAGTTGGTAATCATATCACCCATTGTGATAAAATTGTCAAAAATAAAATATTAATTTTTAATTACTATAAATACTGTAAATAGTAAACTATATACATATTGTACGATGCAGCAGTTTTAAAATAAAAATTATAAGGAACTGAGTAAGACATTAAGATATTAGAAGACCTCAATATTTAAATGAGCCAGTTTATATTTTGTTAAAGACTTCCAATAATTTTTTTTTCTAACATGTTACTTATTATAAGTACAACCTGGGTAGGACTTTGCTAAATTTCATAATTGTTCACTAAAATTAATAAACACACCAGAAACATTACTTGCTAGTTTTAATTTAAGTAATTAAAAATTCCTATCTGTTGGTCAATTTTTTTAAACTAGTAACTGGGACTTTAATATTTAGTTTGATTAAAATTTATCTTCTTTTCACATCTAGTAAGAGAATATTTTCTCTCAGATGTTCAGTTTATACGTTCACTGTGTATGTGAAGAATAATATGTAAACTAAAACAATCTACATATTTTTTAACAATTTAGTAACATGCAAAATGCACTAACATTTTAAAAAATCTTCTCAAGTTATTATGGTCCTTATTATTTTCGAATTTAGATAAGATAAAATAACATTTTGAAAACTTATTACTATAGTGGTAGTTACCACATTTTAAATAGCTTTATTTGGTATGATATTTCTTGAATAAATAATTTTGTGGCTTGGTAAGAATTTAAATTTAACCTATAGCTTACAAATGGATCACATAAAGAGAGAACATGTCATATAATTCAGAAATCAATTTATAAAACTTACTAGATTTTCAAGAAGTTGTGCAGAATAATTCATTAAAATGAAAAGGCGCAAATTTTTAAACATTTCTTATATAAAATATGTACATTTAATGTATTTCTCATTTTGAAACGTCTAACTTCTGTTATATCTATATTTGTTCGAACACTAAAAAATAATAAGTAATTTGTGTAGTTCAAACGTTTGTATAGATGTTTATTCGCAAAGTCTCACTGTCAACTAACTATACGCGTACTTATTTAAATGTTATTCTATAAATCAAGCTATATTTTATACAAGCAGTGTACTTTTTTAAAGCTTGAGTAATTGCTGGAACAAAATTTATTTCAAAATACCTACCAACTGCGGAAAATGTTGCAGTTTGTAAATTTAAAGTACGCATTTTTTAAAAATAATTTATTTTATTATCCAAATATGTAAAAACTGCATTTTGAAAACGTTCTTTATGTAGTAAACATTATTCCGATTATATCATTCAACATAAAATGGTTCTAATACGTATATTAATAAACAGAAACATATTTTGTTTCTCATAAATCGAAAGAATTTAATTTCCGATAATCATTAATATGTTGTATTACTTGCGAACATTGAGCAGGGTTTATGCGATGAAAAGGCACATTATGTACATGTTTCATAAACAAAACTGTTATCGCATCATTATAAAATTATAATGGGGGAAACATCAATGATGTCACAAAGAGCTCTTTTTTGCTTTTCGTCTGAGATGTTTGTTTCTGCATTTGTGTTATTGTATTATTTATTTTTTAAGTTTTTGATATTGCTTTTTCTTCGATTTATGTTTTTTTTGGACTTTTACTTGTTTTGCCAAGATATAAGATAAGCAATTATTTCATTTTAACGAATAATTCCATGTGAATTTCGGTGAAAAAGACACTAGTACTTAAGCTATAAAGTTTGTATATGTACATACATATATTAAATTATAAAGTTAGAGGTGAGTATTTTGCTATTCTCTGTTATCGCTATTTGTGCTTCATATTAATGATAATTAGTGTTCTTCTTGTTTTACTAATTTAGGTCTTGTAGCAAAAACAAACCGAGTTTGCAACTTCATTTATTTACCTAATTTTTTCCAACAGATAAAAATGCCTGGGGCCAGTTGTGCAGTAGCTGTATGTAATAAAAAAGTAGGAAACATGGTTTAGATATTTTATTTCACTATCTACAACTTTCCAAATGATGAAAATAAAAAAAATGATTGGATAAAAGTCTACCACTGTAAAGACATTTGGGATCCTAAAACTAGTGTACTCTTTGATGAATGTCAAAATACAAAGGAAACTAAAACTATCTGGTAATAAGTCATGTAACTAATTTGAAAGGTAATATAAGTAATAAGATATTTATTCTTTATAGCCGTCGTACCCCTCAAAATTCTTAAAAACAATTATTAAAGTCGACTGTAGGCCAGACAAAGAAAATAGAATTGGACGTGTAGAAAAATGTGAGCAAAAAAAATTAGTGGATGATATACTGGCTGACTGGTACAATCCACTATCTATCAATATTATAATTGAATGGAGTCAACGGTTGGTTCTTGGTGAAACATACTTTATTTTGTGTTAGTCTTACCTGGTCCTGTTTATCTTGTCTAAATATGTAACACTGTATAATATATAATACTATGATTACCACGATGTCAGAGTAGTTAGCAGTAAGAAGAATTTTGTGAGAAGATCACTTTCGTTGTTATTATTTAAATAATAAATAATTTGCTCTGTCAAATAGTTTGTTATTTAGTGATACTTTTTAAATCGTTATATATGCATCAAGTATATTCTTATTAAACTTTCAGAATATTAGCTTGTCTATATTTATTTTAATATAAATGCCACATCAAAATACTATTTTGTGGGTTTAATTTCATAAATAATTATTGAAATACGAAAATTACTACCTACCTACGATAATTAAAAAATAATTGGAAAAATTGTTACATAATTGCTGAGTAAGTTAATACCTGTTAGTTTTTGTTGCCTAATAATAACGAATGTGTAATTTTTAGTGCTAAGTTAGACATCAAATTTCAAACCTGAACCTACATTATTTATTTATATTTATTTTATTTAAACTGTAATCAATAATAATCATTCAATGAATTAAAAATTTCTTTATTTTCTCTAAATAATAATGAACTTTGATGTGAATTGGAGTGAGAAGTTAACGAAAGTGAGATGGAGAGAGCCATTTGTGACGTTTTGCGATCTGATAGGCTAGAGCGTGAACGCAGTAACTGTTTTGTTTATAAGCCGTGCACTATGTGCAATATTTTAGATAAAACGATATATACACTGCACTGCAATTGATAACACATTTCGATGAATTTAATCATAAGAACATGTTAAAATAAAATGCAATTAGTCGAGGAAATAAAGCACTGAACCTCCGAAATTTCCGCAGCAAGACGGATTTTAATGCGGTTTTTTGCATTCGATTCGTGAGAGCATCAGGAAATTTTGTGAACTAATCTGATGAATAGCAAATGAAAAATTGCATATTTGCATTGTAAAAATGCATTGTTCAAAGTGCATTTAGAATAATTAATTTGCAACTCGGTAAAAATTGATTGAAATGAGTCCAAATTTGTTACCCGGGGGTTTCGGAGTCGCTGAACACGAATATCAAGCAACATTGCATTAATCTGCATTACATTAATCTGCAATGTTGCTTGCAAAAATTGTGCTGGCTGCAATTGTTCTAATGTAGAACATTATTTAGAAGAAGAACAATTATCGGTTGGAATTGGATTTGCAGTCGAAGAGAATGAAGAAGAAAACTTCAATGTGTAATTAAACAATAAATGTTTTTCATTGTATAAGTTTGTGGTATTTTTTTAAACAATAAAACATTACAAATACAATTGGAGTTTTCAGAAATTATTTTTGAAAAGTATTGTTTGAATCTACATCTTCATTATAATATATAAATAAATAATTTTGAGTAATATATGCAAGTTCGTATAAAAATGATGTTATACTCAAGGTAATTCCAGGAGATGAGGTCCACCCTGGGCTCCAGGTACCTTGGAGAATGTTGTCGCCATGATATTCGTGTTCAGCGACTCCGAAAACCCCCGAGGAACGAATTTCAACTAAATATATTAAAAATTCACAAGAAGTTCCAGGAGATGAGGTCCACCCTGGGCTCCAGGTACCTCGGAGGTCGTTGCCGCCGTGATATTCGTGTTCAGCGACCCCGAAAACCCCTAGTAATGTTTCAACTAAATATAATACAAATTCACATGAAATTCCAGGAGATGAGGTAGATAGTATCCACCCTGGGCTCCAGGTACCTCGGAGGCCGTTGCCGCCATGATATTCGTGTTCAGCGACCCCGAAAACCCCCGAGTAACAAATTTGGACTCATTTCAATCAATTTTTACCGAGTTGTAAATTAATTATTCTAAATGCACTTTGAACAATGCATTTTTACAATGCAAATATGCAATTTTTCATTTGCTATTCATCAGATTAGTTCACAAAATTTCCTGATGCTCTCACGAATCGAATGCAAAAACCGCATTAAAATCCGTCTTGCTGCGGAAATTTCGGAGGTTGAGCCGTTTTTAGTGCTTTATTTCCTCGACTAAATGAATTTGTCGTATATATTTCTATGAATAATGCAATAAGGGGATAAACAAAACTTAAAATAATTATAAGACTAAAATAATTAACTTCTAAAACATGCTTTGAAAATGTTTCTACATCCTCCAAATCAGACCATCTGTAATACTCGACAGACAAGTAGGAACATCCGACCTAAGTTATATGACAACGGACTATAACCATAGCCGCAATTGTCATAGCATTACTTGGCAACTGTCAGCGGTGTCTGTCCTTGTGGTTGCCTCTAATAATAGCAGCTAGAGTCTCGTTCATCACTAGAGATGAGGGATGCACAGCATGAGAAGACAGAAACATTAAGTTCCATAAGGTGGCACATGCATTTGAAAACAAATGTGTAAAAATTAATTGAGGAGATAGCAAAAAAAATCTCTTGCTCCATAGATATTGACCGAGTTAAGGTATTAAATTTTAAAATTCTACAGTCAAATTGTTCATAAGCGCCAACTGAAAGGAGATTATGACGCTCCTACCTACGCAGTGAGACAGGAAGGAAGTTCTTACCGCATAATGAAAGATTTCATTAGTAATACATATTATGGGTGTGTCCGAAATAGCGGCAAAAAAATTCAGAAGTATAATAATTTTTTTAATAATCTATTTAATATCCTTGACCAAGGCCAATCACTAACGCCAAGAGATAAACTTATCAGTGCTTATCAAGCCCCAATGTTTACAACATTGGGGTCCTGAAGTGGGTTGGAACCTTTGATGTGAAGTTAACACTGACGTAGTTTTCCACAAATTACCAAAATCTTATGCGCGTTTCTCCTGAAGATGATTAAAACTAATCTTCTGTAAACAATGTATCCTATTTATACACCTAAACTCGTGCTACGGTTCATTAAACTGTGACTCACTAACCAATAAAGTAAACTATATGGGACCAGGCCAGTCCGACCCTTCAGGGTAGGACTGGCCTGGTCTGCAGCTCGGCATTTACTGACAGGGACAAACATTTTTGGGGGACAAACCACAAACTGAAACAACGTTTTTAAATTTTTTGTTTTTTTTTTTAGAAATTTATTTTCTGTTAACAAGTTAAAACTATAAACACAAAATAAACTTTGTTTGATTTTCAAAATTTTAATAAACTTTTGACAATTGTTTCGCCACAAAAGGCTTGTCAGATGGTGAGTACAAGTCTTGATACTCACCCATCTGACGAAGCCACTGTGTGGCGAAACAATTGTCAAAAGTTTATTAAAATTGTGAAAATCAAACAGAAGTTTATTTTGTGTTTATTGTAAAATGGATTTTCATCAAGTAAAGGTCGAATCCAATCAACTATTTAAAAGTTAAAACTATTTTCCTGGCTCTCGGGCCCCAGCTAGCTCAAGTGGTTTACCTTTCACTAGTGTAACCATTCCATTTTCCATTTTAACAGCTTTATTGATACTTAATATTTACAGTATATGCCTTAATCTAAGGTATTTTATATTATTTAGGCTATTTATTTCATATATTTCAATGTAATATAATACAATAAGGTAGGTGTTACATTTCGCGAAAATGCGGTAGACACCTACCCATACCGCTGGAATGGCCTAAAAATACCTATAAGGTCATAGTTTATTTAGTGGATCTTTCCTGCAATACAGAGCAATTGCTGTCCTGTGCTAAATGATTTAACAAACTAATGTTGAATGTTTTTGTTTTTGTGGGGTCTTGATCTGTACAGGAAAAATTTTGTAAAAAACCTGTTTCACTTTTATTTTTATTTTATTTGTGGGTTATAGTTGTTGGATGTTTATGCGTGTGTTGTGTGTTTGGAGGAAGGAGGGGTGGAGGGATGGGAATTTGTTGTGTTATTGTGAGTAGTCCGTATGTCAGTTAGGTTATCTCTGTTCGTTGTACAGTGGAAGTCTTTCGTGTAGGTATTTGTGTGTGTGTGGTATGTCATCGTAGCTTCTTATGTGAGTCATGTCCCTAGTTATTCGTGATGTTTGTATGTTGGTTTTTAAAAATTTATTTGCAGTCTCGTATATGTGCGCTTGGATGTAGTCGATGTTTGTCTGTCTGTGTAAGTCTTCTACACGTATGTATCGGTTTGAGTTTGTGAGTAGTCTAAGTAATTTGTTCTGGGTCGTTTGTAGTCGTTTGTATTGTGTGTCTGAAATTTGGCTCCAGGCAGCACAAGCGTACGTTAATGTAGGTCTTAGTATCGTTTTGTACAGTAAAAGTTTATTGTCCGTTGTTAGTATACTTCGTCTGTTAATTAGCGGGTAGAGTCTGCTTAGTGTTCCGTACGTCTTGTTTATTGTGTTCGTTATGTGCTGTTTGAATCTAAGTCGTTTGTCCAATGTAATTCCTAAGTATTTTACGGTGTCCTTTTCTGTTATTGTCTTGTTATTAATTTTAAGTTCTTTTAGTATAACCAGTGTTTCATAAGAAGCTGAAAATTTTAAAATCGGTAATAGTAGTGCCTTGCATTCCATATTAGCGAAGTTATCAGTCGCGGGCTTCTCAGTTCTGCTAGGTAAATTAGACCCCACTACGCTGGATGTTACAGTATGCTCTGTGCAATTTTCTATCGATGAAATAATTATTTTTCACTTTTGATCAGCTGATGTGTCACATGATATTTATGGTGTTTGTTTCCCTTTCTTTCGTTTAATTTGTCAATTCATTTATACCTAGTATAGTTATTTTGAATAAGAATAAGTCAAAAAGTTTTTATAAGCATGTGGCATAAAATGCACCCCTAGGCAGTTAGAGGCTCTTAAAAGGGTTGAGATGAAATTTGTTTTTTTCTATTATTTCAGGAAATCTAAAAGATAAATGGACAACATTTTTGTCATTCATTTAGTTTTACATGCTGAATAAGATGCGCTAGTTCCTTTCTGGTTATTAAAAGTACGGACGTTTCTTTTAGGGTGGAGACAAGGGTGTATCACCTTGTAACTTTTTTGTTTAACATTCATTTAATTTTTTAAGGGGGAAATTGGATTGATCGAGGAGGTCCTATTTCCTGCCTTCCGCCAGTCCCCTGACCTTAAGCCTCTGGTTTATTTTTGTGAGTCATCTCCAGGCGAAAGTTTATGCAACGGTGCATAATACCATTGAACAATTGAGAGAGTTGAACTCACATGCATGGAAATAAATCAAACTCCAGGAATTTTTGAAAGAGTTAACAATTCTTTAGAGCGTCAGACTACATTATACGTCCAAATAGGAGGTGGTCATTTCGAATAATTATTATCGTGATTTATTTTTTGTATCCTCCTAATTAAAATATCGTATCTGTTATGTCAAAATTACAGTTGTGTTATTACAGTTCAGTATCACTATTATTTTTAAATATTAAGTTGCAAACGTGTTGCTAATTTCTTATTTTACATTCATTATTGCTTGTTCGTTGATAGCTTCATACTTTTTCTTCGAATAAATAATAACGTTTTTGATTTACTACTTTACCTTTTTTTACCTTCATGCGTCATGATAATTTTCAAACTCGATTTATTGGAAAACGGTTGCCGATATCGACTTAAACAAAGAGGGCCTCCTAAAAAGTTCAAAAATCCTAAATTTATGGTAAAACTTAAAAGAAATCTTAACAAAAAAAAGTTACAGGTTGAAACACCGTTGTCCCCCTCAAATGATTAAGCCAAAAATAAATGAGCGCCTCTTATTCAGTACAAAGGTAAGTGCACAAAAATTTTTGTCTATTTATCTTCTGGCGGTCTTCAAATAATAGAAAAAAAACTAAGTTCATCTGAACCCATTTAAGGACCTCTAACTTCCGAGGGGTGGATTTTATGCCACATGTTTATAAGCATTTGACTTACTTTCACGGGCACTACACGCTGTAGAAGTTTGGAATCCTATTTTAAAACACGCTGTTTACGCACAACTAAAGATTTGTTGTTAATGCGGTATTTTAAATAGTGAACTGTATGGTGGTTAAATAAACTAAAGATGACAAAAGGGACCACCCTATCCTATTATTAGTTTACCTGCTGGAATCCTGTTAGGGATAGGGGTACAAGGAATCAGGTTCCAGAGATTTCACACCACTCACTCTAGTTAAATTGTAAGGGATTTCGGTACTTAAGTTCATTTATTTATTATGCACTGTTCAAATCAAGGTAGGTAGATTAGTTATTAAATGAAATTCTTTTTAACATTCGAATGCGAATCCGCTTGTTTCAAGAGTGCACTAGAAGTGTCGCCGATGTCACCTATGGGCAGTAATTACAATTAAAATTAAAATTGAACCAGGGCGCCAAAACACCCTGTAATAAAAACAAAAATGCTAATTTTTGTTTCTTGTTTAATTATATGATTTCCTTATATCCTGAAAATGTTTGATCTCTTTTGTGGCGGAGGAGCCAAATTTCAGCTGTTACCTACAGAGCCAACTGAGCCCAGTCCGTCCCCGTGGCCCTCTGTCAGTATTCACACTATTTTTACTTGCGTTGCGTTTCGTTAACTCAGAATGTAGTCACAATGTTTGTTTTCAAATCGTGCATCCTTCATTTAATATACTTCCTGATATACCAATTGGTAAATTTTGCACAGTTACTAAAGTCGGATAACAAAACAATATTCCACAGTTACTTTTGCAAATATCCCCACGTATGGGACGCGGTAAGTATGATAATAAATTAATTAAAGTATGACTAAAAAGTAGAAAATAAAAAAAGATTAAAAAAAATTAAAAATTTGCTTTCCTTAATTGTACTAAAAAGTAAGAAAATAATTTCCTTGTAAAAAAAGAAAGCCAAAAAAATGCAAGGTGTGCGCACTTTGTACAATCTGCGTACAATCATACAAAATTCACACGCCTTGCTTTTTTTGGCTTTTTTTTTTGGCAAAGAAATTATTTTTTTCTTTTTAGTACGGCTAAGAAAAGCAAGTTTTTAATTTTTTTTTATTTTTTTACACTTTGTAATTTACAAGTTTTCAAACGCCTCCAGCTGTCTAGTAATCGTTACATTCCTAATTAACGTTAAATTGCTACTTTCTATTTTATAGTTGTTTTCGAACGCATGTTGTGCAATACTAAACTTATCTGTTCCACCTTATTTCGGATGAGCCATATGTTCCTTGAATCTAGTTTGAATTGATCGTTTAGTTTGTCCAACATACCTTTGATTACAGTCTATACAGCTAATTTCGTAAATCTCCTACTTCTCGTTTGTTTCAATTTTTTCTTTTGGATTCTATAAAAGTTGTTGTAATTTCTTCATTTAGTGTTGATAGTTATGCCTTAAAGTATCGCTTGGGTCACATGCTCCAATATTGAGAAATGACAACCTAAATTTCAAAAGTCGCCACTGATGTATAGCTAAATTTAATTTTTGCACCTCTTTTTTACATCGAAAGCATCGTCTGAAAGTTGCATATAATTAGTCAAACGAAATGGAGATTCTACAAAAGAAGTATATAAAAATTAAAACAGATTTTTCTTTTTCTTTCTTGGAACTCTAAACTATTTTTTTAAGTTTAAAAAATATTATTACTCAGCATATTACCATATAAATACCACTGACCTTACATGAAAGGAACATTCAGTGGAGAAATAATATAAATTTTAGGAAGAAATAATAATAATAATAAAACGTTTTCCTAACATTTTGGAAACAAAATTTCTTCCCTTTATCAGAGGTTTATTTTCCGACTATATATTGGATCGCCATATTTCGTCGTATCCCTTTGATCTTAGTACATTGGTAATTAAGCCACATGAAAGAAAAATTGAAGGAATATCACTGACAGCATTAAAAAAATAATTTCGATAAATGTCGTTAGGCAATCAGTTTACCAACAAATATGTTGAATTATGCCCCGTAAGACAAAAATCAGATGTATTTTATCCCACAATTTCGTTCATAAAAATGGATGAAATTTATGGAAATTGGTTTGCGAGGGAAATAAGAGAGAAAATAAAACAAGGAGGAAAGTAAAGTGGCAAAGTACTGAATTTATAGGAAGAATTATGCTTATTTTTCTTCGTTCAGAAGCAAACATAGAATTGAATACAACTGATGCCATCTGATAACAGAATATATTATTCATGTATTTACAATGAAATGGTGAAATGTGTTTTGAAAATGTATTAATTGTAATGTTAATTCTTCACCGGTATCAAAAGCAGTGTTATTGGTTTGATAGCATTACCTTTGAATTGATTTAAATTATTTTTTAATACATTTCTGAAATTCGGGGCAACTTCTTGGACATCCTATAATTTTAATAATGAATATAATGCTATATACAGGTACACTAAGATGTGAATGGTCAATATCTCCTCAACTGATTGAGATAAGTTTTGAAACAAAAGTTGTAGGATCTAAAAAGGGCCATATTCTGAAAATGTTCTTAATTATATAATATTCTCATTTCGTACATGTGGAAATTTTAACGATTTCCATCGAGTCTATTTAAAAAATGTCAAGATTTTTTTACTAATGAAATAAATGATAAATAATTAAAAACGATAATTTGATTTACTAATTAATTTACTTACAGAATGACATGAATAAAACAAATTAGGCGATCGAGTTAATTAAAAACATTTTTTGGATATTTTTTTAAAGAAACACGATAATTCCAAAAATTATTAAAAGAATATTCGTATGAGGCAAATATATTTAGATAATTGAATGTTGAAATAATTTAAATAATAAAAAGCTTGTAAGTTAGTACATGGTCTCGGCTAACATTGAATATAAAAAAGAGAACAAATTTATGAAAACACCGTATTTGATTTCAGGAAAAATTTGTAGGCAACCACACCGCAACCGAATTCCATAAATCACATACAGCTGAATAAGGAATTAAGAGATAATACATATTTAATTTGTCACTATTATAATAAGAAGTAGGATTAAAAATAATTTTGGAATACCTTCTGCTCTCCCAAAACAAAAATATTAGCGATGTTCTCAGTGCTGAAAGAAATTGTGAAATATGGAATACCGTATGGCACCGTTTTATGTTCCGTTTTATGTAATATCTATATTAATGATTTATTTAAAGTTCATACATATGGGGACTTCACATGCTCTGCAGATGATGTGATATTATATGAATATATTAATTGGGAAAAAGTAAAATATAGAGTAGTATATATAACTTACTTATCCTACTGACATGCTTTTTAAAGGAACAAAAATATTTGACACTCGTCAATTATTACTTAAAATCTTTATTACTGGGCAATTTAACGCAAAATAATTATTAGTAATCCGATTCAACAACATATCAAACAAGAAATAAAATAAAATCAGCTGTTACATCTAGAAGAGAAAAATAATTGGTCAAAGACGATTTACTTATCTTAGCTCTATAATTTACTCAGAGATCCTGTTGTATAGAATCTCTCAGACTACTGAAAATCGAAGTAAAAAAAATTATAAATCGAAACGCCTCGATTAAAGATGTATCAGATTATTGATAGGAAAAGTATGTATTTCATCTAATACTCTTCTGATAATCCTATGTTTTAAACAGTGCATTGTCAGTTTATCCCTGTTATTCATACTCCATTTAACATTATGTTAGATATTATTTTCATGTATAATAAGTAACTATTTATATAAACTATTGCTTACTTCTATTTTTATTTCAGTGTCTATTTTGATAATAAATAACTGTTATTATTAGTCAAATTCGCTCCCAAGACTATCTTCTGTGGGTTCCTCATTGATTTGTCATGTAGTTTTTATCTAATTTTTAAGCATGTATTTTCTTTTTACTTTGATATTTATTTATATTCTACAAGATATATTGTACTTTGAATATTTGGTAAATAAATATATTTATGTTATTATTGTTATTATTAAATAATTCATTATTTGCAAATGTGTGTCTCTATTATTCATATAAAGTGCCTGCTCCAGTATATTGTGCAAGACATTTATAAATAACATTGTTTAAAAATATGTTTGAATTATATGATTTTTATGATAGAAAAAATTTTAAGTGATACTCTACTTAAAATAACTCTGATATTAGCATCAATCTCTCGTAGAATCCTGCAATCGATTATTATTTTATACAAAACTATTTATTTTTTAAAATATCACGTTTGATAAATATAAAATTACCTAGAAATGAATCACTTTATCAAACTTTTCCAATTTACAATGTGCATATTTACTTATGAGCATTTATATGCATACATTTACATGCATACATTTATATGCATACATTTACATGCATATTTACACAGTAGTTGTTGAAACAAATTCTATTCTTGGAACAAAATGCATGTAATTGAACTAAAAGTATTAACCTACAGCGAAATAAACGGAGTTGAAATCTTCCGTATACAGTTAGGCAAAATTATAAAACAACAGCAATATTTTCAGAACATTACTTAAATAAAAGCAATTACTCATTTTGAAATAAAAATTTGTTTATTGATTATACAGTGTGTTACAAAAATATGGAATCATTTAATTTTCTCCGTTGAATTATCAGATAAAGCCTCACACTTTACTTACGCATTTTTTGGTACAAAAAAATAAAAATTGGCGTTATCACAGTTTGTGTGATAATTAAATCCGGCCCGTTTTAAGAAATTGACTAGCGTCAGTGAGGTGCATGGTGTAACTTACACATACTTACATGGCTCTTATATCATATCCTAGTGTGGAAATAAAATAGATCAAAATGAAAAATCGTTGAAATGGTATTAATTTTTTTCGTATAAATCAAAATTATTTTCCATCCTACTTCTTATTATAATAGTAACAAATCAAATGTGTATTATCTCTTAATTCCTTATTCAACTGTATGTGATTTATAGAATTCGGTTGCGCTGTGGTTGCCTACAAATTTTTCCCGAAATCAAATACGGTGTTTTCATAAATTTGTCATTTTTTTATTTTCAATGTTAACCGAGACCATGTACTAGTTTCCAAGTTTTTTATTATTTATATTATTTCAACATTCAATTATCTAAATATAGTTGCCTCATTCGAATACTCTTTTAATGATTTTTTGGAATTATCGCGTTTCTTTAAAAAATATCCAAAAAATGTTTTTAATTAACTCGATCACCTGATTTGTTTTATTCATATCATTCTGTAAGTAAATTAATTAGTAAATCAAATTATCGTTTTTAATTATTTATCATTTATTTCATTAGTAAAAAAAATCTGGACATTTTTTAAATAAATTCGACGAAAATCGTTCAAGTTTCAACCTGTAAAAAATGAGAATATTATATAATTAAAAACATTTTTAGAATATGGTCCTTTGTAGATCCTACAACTTTTGTTTCAAACATTATCCCAATCGGTTGAGGAGATATTGACCGTCCACATCTTAGTGTCCCTGTGTATAGTATTATATTTATTATTAAAATTATACGATTTCCAAGAAATTGCTCCAATTTCATCAATGTATTTATAAAATAATTTAAATCAAGTCAAGGGTAATGCTATCAAACCGATAACACTGCTTTTGATACCGGTGAAGAATAAATATTATAATTAATTTATCATAGAATTTACCTACATTTCATTGTAAATACATGAACAATATATTCTGTTATCAGATGGTATCATTTCCATGTTTGCTTCTGAAGGAAGAAAAATAAGCATAATTCTTCCTATAAGTTTAGCACTTTGCCACTTTTCTTTCCTCCTTGATTTATTTTCTCCGTTAGTTCCTTCACAGACAAGTTTCCATAAATGTCATCCATTTTTACGAATGAAATTGCGGGATAAAATATATTTTATTTTTTGGCTTCCCTGACATAATTCAACATTCTTGTTGAAAAACTGATTGCCTACCGACATTTATCGCAATTATTTTTTAAGTGCTGTCAGGGATATTCCTTCAATTTTTCTTTCACATGGCTTACTTACTATGTACTAAGATCAAATGGATACGATGGAATATTATTAGTGGGAAAATAAACCTTGATAAAAGAAGGAAATTTTTCTTCCAAAATGTGAGGAAAACGTTTTATTTTTATTATTATTTTTCCTGTAATTTATATTATTTGTCCACTGACTGTTCCTTTCATATAAGGTCAGTGGTATTTATATGGTAATATGCTGAGTAATAATATTTTTTTAGATTTAATAATATCAATAATTCAGAGTTCTAAGAAGACAAAAAAAAATCCGTTTTAATTTTTATAAACTTATTTTGATAAAACCCCATTTCTTTTGACTAATTATATGTAACTTTCGTATGATGCTTTGGATGTAAAAAGAGGTACAAAAAATTTAGTTTAGGTATACGTCAGTGGCGGTTGGTGAAATTTAGTTTGTCATATCAGTATTGGAGCATGGGACTCAAGCGATATTTTAAGACATAACTATCAAGACTAAATGAAGAAGTTTTGCAGAGAAAAAAATTGAGATTGAAATTTGCGAAATAAGTTGCAAAAATTGTGCAAAAAAATGTTATTTTATACATAATTTGTAAAATATTTGCAAAAAATTTTTTTAGAAACAGGTGTAAAGTATGTCGCCAGATTTCAAATTTCATTAAAAAATTTTGCCTTTTTATAAAGTTACACAGTTTCGAAATATTATTTTAGATTCGTTTTTCACTATGCAAATATAATGTTTCGCAATTTACTAGTCATTTTCTCTTTTAACGTAAATACTGTATAATTTATTAAGGATCCGCTTTTTTATCTGTCGCATTAGAGTCGAGGTGTTTAAAGAAATCCCAGGAAACGCAAAAAGCTTTCAATTAGGACGTTTACTGTTAGTGTAAGCTCGGATAGTTGTAAAATGTTTTTCTTGTGGCACGATGTCAGCGATGTTGATACTGGAAAAAAAGCTTCATCAAACGTTCATTTAGCACAGATAAAACAAAAACTGCAAGTGCTCGTTATTTAGATCCAATCATACTAAATTCAAGGCATGGACATTTAATTATTAAAGTAATGCGAGTAAATTAAAAACGATTTAGTTACATTATTTTACAACAATCTTGAACACTTACACCAAAACACGTACATTTCGCCAACCAAGTTGGCTACACCTAAAGACGACTAAAAATCAAATTGGCGAAACGAATATCTAGTGCTGTATCGAGTGTTCTTATGTTTGTGGAAACTACTTCAAGTTAGATTCATCAAATTAAATAATTACATAATTTAGAGGTAAATCTAGTTGATATACTGATTAACTTGAGGTCCTATTTCAACAAATGAAGTAGTATGTACTATACTTTAATCATATTTTGTAGATAGATATGCCAAACGATTTATAGCCTGCTATATTTAAATAACGTTTCCATTTTTTTTTTAAATTTTTGTTCAATAGATTAGGTATAATCGCGGCAAACGTTATAGTGGAGGGAAGGGTACAAACATTCCCTTCAGTCTCATCTTCAATTCACTCTCACCATCATCAGGAATTGTGACGAAACTGAAATTGGGACGGAACAGATCCGAAACGCATTTGTTTCATTTTATTATGAAACTTGTCTACTGAAGGCAAAAAAGGATAACAGGAGCGCGTCTTGGTGGAACAAAAATTTGGACAAAATGAGAAAAGAAGTTCGACGCCCCTTTAATCGGGCTAAAATTTCGGGCGACTGGGACCAATATAGATCAGCTTTAACGGACTATAACAAAGAAATAACGAACGCAAGAAAACTGTGTGAGAATATAACTGACCAACCTCACAGCACTAGAATCCACAGGATTCTTTCCTGTGAGCCGAAGTGGGAATTAGCCTGACACATTTTCTGTTAAAAGGCCTGAAGAAGGTGCTCTACGGATATATCAAGGGGAACATCCTGAGCCGTAACCCGTTCAACACGCATCAGTATGCCTATCAGACAGGAAAATCAACAGAACTAGCACTCAACAACCTAGTCCGGGAGATCACCCAGCCCCTTCAAATGAAGAAAATTGCCATGGAAGTTTTTCTCGACATTAAGGAAATATTTAACAATGTATTGCTCGATTGCATATATGTAGCAGTGGCTGCCAGAGGAATTGAGCCAAATATAGGTGGCTGAATTAGTACTATGGTAACAAATAGAACCATAACAACGCCTTTACAGAGTGAAACAGCTTTAGAGACACAAGAGGATGCCCAAAAGGTGAAGTTCTTTCCCCCTTCTATGGTCACCTCTTGTCAACCACTTACTGGCTATTCTCACACTATGGGAGGTTGAGGTTCTAGCACATATAGATGATCTGCTCATACTAATCAGAGGAAACTTTGAAGAAGTAATATCTAAAACCCTTCAAGAGACACTGGACGCAGTGGACTCCTGGTGTTACAAGGAACAAATATCTGTGAACCCTCAAAAATAGTAATGATACCATTACCCTGGAAAAAGAATTTGGAGGACTTAAGATCGTCTTCTTTAATGGATGAAACTATTCTATTTGCGAAGGAGGTAAAATGTCTAGGAATCACTCTAGATGAATCATTTAATTGGATTCCATCTGGGAAAGGTAATCCACAAAGCAAAACTGTCTTTATAGATATGTCGTCTGGGGCATGGGTATCCAACAAATTTACTGGATTTTTGTCACGATCATCAGACCAATAATAACATAGGGGTCCATCATTTAGTCACCGAAAGGATCACAATGGACGACCAAAGCCAAACTCTCTGGTTTGTGGAAATTGATTAACCATAACGGGGGGAAATTAGCACCAAACCGTCAGCTGCATTGGAAATCCTCCTGGACTTAGCCCTTCTTCATATATATATTTGGAGGTGGGCCACGTATAGCCTATAACAAGCGGCCATTAATATGCCGTAGATTAGTTGTATCATGGAGCGGAACAGGCTGCTGCATGGCATAGAAAGTTACAGCAGCTCCGGAATGTCCTCAGGTACTATACCTACCATGATTAAGTACGAGCTGACTTTCTACATCCTTTTTCCGGAAAGAGACGAACGGGATCGAAATAAAGCCAACCTATTGAGGGCAGACAATTGCTTTTTTACAGAGAGCTCCAAAACTCCCGAGGGAACAAGAGCCGCAGTACATAGTTACAGACAAAGGTGAGGATATCTTCAAGCCTAGGTACTAATGCAACTATTTTCAGGCCGAAGTCATGCCACTTAAATGTGTGTAAAGGCTGAAATGTATACATCCTGCACGCAGATTAATACAAATTTTCTCAGATAGCCAAGCAACTATAAAAGCTCTTGGCTCCTAGTGGTGTAAGTCCACAACGGTATGGAACTGTCAGAAGGCTCTAAGTCATTTGGGCAAAAACAATAAAGTGTTTCTAGTCTGGATACTTGGCGACTCTGGTTTGAAAGGTAATGAAATAGCCGACACCTTGGTCAGAGAAGAAGCAGGAACACGAATCATCGAACCCGAATCGATACTTGGCATATCCTTATGTATCGTTTGCCGATAAGATACCGTAACTAGGATTTCTTTTGTTATGCTGAGTTTCTGTTGCTGGTATTTTTGTCTTGCCGAAGTCAGATTTGTGTTTTGTTGACTGCGTGTGTTTGGTGAGGGCTATTTTATTGATTTTTATCATACTTATGGGTTTAAATTCTATTTTTTAAACATTGGGAGATTTGTGTCCGCCAGTTACTTTTCCATTTGTTATATTTTCAACTAATATTAATTAACAATTTCTATTTTACCTAATAAATAAAATGGAAAAATTACAAAAAAAATTTGCTAATGAATATTTTCTATACAAAATTTTAATACAGTTGAGCATAACACGTATGTTTTTAAACAACTACTTTCGCGGCTATTTGCCTCGATGTATATTGAATTATAAAAAATGCAATATGCACATTAAGTTCAATGCTACCGACATGATAATGTAATTTTTAATTAAAGCTATTTTGTTCTGCAAACTCAAAAATAAATGAAACAAAAGTACTTACCAGTATATATATATATATATATATATATATATATATATATATATATATATATATATTTTGTCTTTTTTATAAATCAGTATTCAACTTCAAAGAACCAGGAAAGCAATTGTTTAAAAAGATATATTATGTTGTATTTGTGAATAGTTTTTTAGTAAAAGTATAGAAAATAATAATTAGCAATTTCTGTTGTTCTGTATTTCCATTTTATTCTTTACTAAAAAATGACCAGTTTATATTATTCGAAAAACAGTTTCCATGTGTCTAGTCTTGTTATATTAATTATTGCTTGGAGAATCGAGAGACACCATTAGGTATTTTTTGTGACTTGTCCAAAGCATTTGATTGTGTTGATCATCAAATATTACTTAAAAAACTGGAATATTATGGCATACATTGTAGCGAAAATAACTGGTTTAAAACATATTTACTCGAACGACAAATGTGTGTTGAAATAACCGAGACAAACAACGACGTAATAAAAAAAACTTATTCTGATTTTGCTGTGGTTGAGAGTGGAGTTCCACAAGGATCTATTCTGGGGCCAACATTATTCTTGATATATACTAATGATATAGTACCAAATTTTCCAGGCACAAAACTTTTATTATTTGCAGACGATACTAGTATAATAATACACGATGGTAATAGAAACAATTTAATAAAAAATGCACAAACTTTACTAGAGAATATATCAGACTGGTTCCTTGCGAACAGACTTGCACTCAATTGCAGTAAAACAAATTACGTAACCTTCCAACTACAAGGCGAAACAGACATTACTCTTAAACTAAATAATGAAGAAATACAACCTGCTAGCTTTACCAAATTCCTCGGCATCTATATTGACTCACAATTGAATTGGTCAGTACATATGGTTCGTGGCTTCGTGGTCTAGAGGTAACGTACTTGCCTCGAAACCTCGGGGTCCCGGGTTCGATTCCCGGTCGAGGAACTGGGATTTTTCTGTGAGAGAGATTAATCGTAGTATACTCGGATATTGGGTGTGTGTCCATTGTCTCTAAATGTGTAGCCCTCTCCCGCACAAGGTCATTCCAGACCTTCAGGGATAAAAGGGGGTTGTAATTTCATGTGGTGTTATTATTATTATTATTATTATTATATAACTAACCTAAAGGCGAAATTAAGCAAAGCCATATATGCTATACTAACGATTAAAAAAAATGTTGATTTTGCCTTAGCAAAAATAGTGTATTTTACGTACTTTCAGAGTTTGCTACAATATGGAATTGACTTTGTGGTGAAGCTAGCAATTCTGAACAGATATTTTTGATACAAAAAAAAGCAATTAGGGTATTATGTGATTTACCTCCTAGAGAATCCTGTAGAAACTATTTTAAAAAGATGAAAATATTTACTCTAACCAACTTATATATTTACAGACTTGCTATTTTAATTCATAAAAATAAAGATTCTCTCACTACACCAAGTAACATACATAACTATCCGACTCGACACCAAGATTACTTATTACCAAAATATAATTATACTAGAACAAGAAAGGGGCCCCTATATTCTGGAATAAGAATTTACAATAAATTACCAGCACAGCTAAAATCATTAAACTCTAAAGCTTTTAAACGTAAAATAAAAATAATTTTACACGAGCATGAATTCTATAACTTAAATGAATATTTCGTAGCCGAAATTTAAAACAGGAAGAGGTTATCATGGTTTTCTCATGTTTTTTTTCTTTTTTTTTCTTTGTCTGTCTCATAAATTCATTACGTTTGACGTGTATAATAAAAGTGCTTTAAAAGACAAAATATATGTTTTATGTCTGTATATATTATGTGTGTATAACTTAATTAGATTGATTATAACTGTATTATTAGGATCACTCGCTCAGCTGTAGATTACTTCATTTATATGCATTTACTTTCTGCTTATAGAAACAATGCTATAGCTATTTATTTGTTATTAGTCTATTAGGCGTATAACTAGGTATGTATCTAATATAATATGACCACACATATATTATAAGAAAAAATCTATTTTTCCCTACACCTTTAAGTAGGTTCTTTATTGTTACATTATAAATTGTGTTCATTTTCACCACTATTTATTGTATTTATGGTAATAATGATGGGAAATAAATGTTTACTTACTTTACTACTTACTGTATAAGCTTCAGTAAGGATTAAAAGTAGTAATTCATATTTAGGTTCATAAATAAATCTACAAAGTATACATCATAATTTCCAGCTGATGAGAAATCATCAAATGTGTCAATTTCGATTGAAATCTACTGGGCGAATTTATTTTTACAAATACTTCAAAGTTCCGTTCGTTTAATCGTGTAAACTAAAAGACATGTTAAGTGAGCCCTGATGGATGACGGCAATATATTTTATTCAAGAAAGTCTACAATCTCTATTTCTCATTTTAATGTGTGTGCTGGGATGAGTATTTAAAACAAGGATAAAGTTAAACAGTTATTTCAAATTTAATAAAGAAACTACTTGAAACTTTTTAAATGGAGGAATTCCCCTTGAAGTAATAAGACAGAAATTTTATTGACGAGATAAATAAAACGTACCTTATTGACGGAAATTACTTTCCGTAAAGAGATGTACCAAATATTTACTTTAAATGTAGATTTATGAGATTATGAGAGCCAAGAAAAATATTTATTCAAATAAACTGAAACGAGAAATATTATCTTAAGAAAGGATATACATATTATGTTTATTTCAGTTGAAACTGTACGAAATATCTGGTTCTTATTATTTTGATTACTTATATGCACAGTAAGATTCGTTTTACTGCAGCAATAAAATCATTTTTTCTAGTCCACGGCATTATTAAATTAAATTAACACTACGTGTAAAACGATATTGTGGCAAAAGCGAATATACATGTATTTAAAGTCTATCCGTTTAAACCGTGAATTAATGGAATGCTGCATTGATTGACGTACATCTGAAATCAGTTTTGAAAGTGATAATAATTTTAAATATTATTCACGTGTGAATATTGTCAAAATGAAGTTTGCTGTTTATCAAGATAAAAAAACCATAGTACACACCACATAAATTAGACAACCCTCAAGCCCATCGCCACAGGCGAGAGGTTGTTAAAAAATTGCGGACACACAACTACTACTTTCGACTTTGAGAGGGACGAGCTAGGATTTGACCCTGAAAGTCGGCAGACAGTTAAACCAGCTATTTTCGTAACACTGTAGCCCCCTAGCTAATAAATAAGACTGTAGTTTTTCATACATTTAAACATACATACATACATTAACAGATTAATAGATACATCGATTTATAGAATTACATAATGATGTTCATTTCATAAACACATTCAACAGTTTATAAACTCAAAATATATAAATAGGTATAGTACATACTTAATTTCAACAGTGACCAAAGTAAAAAAAATACAAATATAGATAAATAAATGTAATACTGTATGTAACCTGAATTCCCATAAAAAAGAATTGGTCAAATTCAATGATTTTTCATGGCAGATGTTTTAGAATGCTCCTGTCTGCAACTGCGTTTCTTTAGAGACTTTTTCGCATCGTCCTCTCTTGAGGTGGACTAATGCATATTTGTTCAACCTGATATCCATACCAATAGTCCGCTTGTACTTTTCAACCACCCTAAGAGCGTTTAGAAGTTCGCTCTCTCCGGAGGCATATAGTTTAAGAACCATATGAAACAGATGAGTGATCCTATGCTTCTGGTCGCTGAATGGATCACATTTGTACCCGCGGGTTAGGCTCCACAATGAGATGCAGAAGAGGAGGGAGTTCAGGCAATCACCCTGGAAAACTGCCTAGTGGTAATCAATCGGTCCAGGCTATTGATTATTTTCACTAATATTGCACGTAATCCTGTGTATTACAGCGATCTGTCAGCAGGCTGTACTTGCAACCTGCGATTCATTTCTTAGCACCACGCTGTTCGTGTATCTGCTGGAAGACCAGATCAACTGTTCTCAGTGTCTTAGCAAACCTAATACATGTAAATATCTTGTAGCAGGAGTTGAGGCAAATAATGGGCGTATTACTCGGGTGGAAAGATTCCAATTTTTGGGATAAGCACAGTACATCTCTCGAAAAACCTAGGCTGGTATATGCTGCTCTTCGTTCAACTATGTGTTGGAAACTCGTGCCAGAGCAGCAACAATGGTCGATATTGAATTAATGATGTGTCAAATCTGGTACCGCTCTATATAGGGAGGGGCGTCCGACTTCGATATGTCGAGTTTTATGATAGCTAGAAACTTGATTTAAAAACATAAGTAAACTAGATAAAAAAATCTATAACCGGAAATTATTTTTTAATATACAGGGTGAGCCAAGACGAATCTACAGGGTCAACTAATATTTTTTAAATGGAATGCCATGTGTATTAGAACATTTTTGAAACCTCTTTGTGGCATCCTTCCACTTCTGTATTATTATTGACTTTCTCCCAACCACTTGGATATAATGATTTTTTTTTGTTGAAATTATGCCATTTACACGGTATATTTAAAAATCACTACAGTCACAATTATCGATTTTAGGAAAGAAATATGTTAGTATCAGTTATGAGACATCTGTGTGATGATACTCAGCCATTTTCACTTCCTAAAAGTATACAGGGTGGCTAAAAATATTTTTTAAATTTACAGCTATTTGAACTGAATTATCTCAATTTTTAAAAATGATTTATTGATCAGTAACTGCAAAATTCAGTATAGCAATGAAAATTAAAAAAAATATATTATTATACAAAGTGCCCCCATGTTGCCCATTTTGACTGACACACATTTCTATGCGTCTTTGAAATGAGGTTTCTACTGTTCATAAAATTGCCGGAGTGATACTTCTAAAAGCATTTATTATCATTTCCTTGAAATTTTGGATTGTTGTTGGTGTGACGTTTTTATGGGCATCATGTAACATGCTTGTTATAATACCTTCTCCTGATTTATTTGAAAAAAAAACCCTCATTTTTAATTTTTATTGCTGAATTTTGCAGTTATTGTTCAATAAATTAAAAATAGTCACAAATAGCCATAGAAATGTATGTACAAAAAAATGTTCGATTTTCAATCCTACATCACATCATCCAAAAATATACAGGGTGTTCCATTTTGAAAAAATTGAGAATTCATTTCAAAAAGTTGTAAATTTAAAAATCCTTTTTGACCACCCTGTATAAATTTGGGAAGTGAAAATGGCTGAGTATTATCACACAGATGTCTCATAACTGGTACTAACATATTTTCTTCTTAAAATCCATAGTTTGTAACGAAAGTGCAAGCTATTTCATTCCAGTTTGTTGTGTTCCGCGAGGAATTAAGTTTCTGCTAGTCTAGTCCAGATGGCGCCACTGATTTCTACTGGAAAAGTCGGTTTTGCAGATTTTTGCACTAAATATCTATCTATCTTTATTGCTCATACTCTACTCTCAAATGTCTGTCTCTTTCAAAACTATAACCGAGTTTAGGTGGGAGGACAGAACGAGGCTTCCTTCTTCTTACTAGTGCAGCGTTCAGATTGAAACCATCTATAATTCTGCGGTCTGGTAAAATTTATATGTTTTCTGATATCTTGTGATTTAATGCTAATCATTATTTAAAAAGTTGCTATATTGATTTAAAGTACCTTTGAGGTAATTTTCCATAATAATATTGTACCGTAATTATCTTAATTTACGCCTGGGGGCGAATTTGTGCTTTTGGTGATCCGCTCACCTGGCTTGTTCTTTGGAACAGCCATTATTAATATTGATTAGTAGTGATGGGCATTCCAGTTCACTTTGGTGAATAGTTCGCACTGAAACAGTTCACCTAAGTGAATAGTTCTTTTTTACAGTTCAAAATGAACTACAGTTCGTTTTTATATTATGTTCTCTTGCGGACCCGAATATGGTATATGAACTGCCGAACTGCCTCGCCTGTGGCTGCTAGTCGCTGCTTGCTAGATTAATGCATTTCACCTAACGATTAATTGCTTGAATGAAGGTTCGCTACGGATTGCAGTTGAATCACGATATCACGCTACGAACGGTAAAAATTTGTAACAGTTCAAAACGAACTATTCTACGGAAGCTGAGTGAAACAATTCGTTCAGTTCACCTTAAGTGAATAGTACACTCGACCTATTCGGTCACAAACTACCCATCACTATTGATTAGTATCAATTTATCGTGCCTTGCTGGCAATTTATCTAATATTACTTTGATATTGTAATAATTTCAGGTGTTAATTTAAACTAACTTTCGGTTATTGTAAATTTTAGATTTACTTGGCAACGTTATGTCGCCATTTTGTATCGTAGTTAGTTGTTTTCTGTCTTTGCCTGTTGATGTTTTAGGTCACTTAGCCACGTTGGTAGCACTCTGAAAGTGGTGACTGGTAACATTTGAAGATTGGTACACCTGGTTGGACTAAACCTATTTGTTTATAACCTTTGTGAAAATTATCTAATTTGGTGCATTTGTTTTGTGGTGGATTATTTTATACCAGTGCATATATTTATCAACCAGATCTCAGAAACGTAAGGTTTTTCTAAATTTAAAATATCGAATGCTTACTTGAACGTTTCCTTAGTATTTCTTCAGGAACGCTACTCTAGTGGAACCTTGCCTAATTCTCTGGCAAAGATACCTGCCTAGTTATCTGGCACTTAATTAACTTTTAATTATCTAAAGTAAACATATAGTCAAGTATATAGCTTTACTTAACTTTATCTGCAATTCCTTAGAACCTCTCTCGGAGGAACTAATAAATAATTTAATTTAACGTTACCTTCAAGTTGAAAACTATCATATTGTTTTATATTTAGCAAATATTTATTTACGTTATCTTTCTAGTTGTCTGTCTGTATACCGACATTCTAAATTTTATTTTCTGGAAGCTTAACACTTTTAGTACAAAAATATCTTAACATTTAGTGAATACCTATTTCACTTGTTTATTATCATAGCTACACCTAGTTTATTTGCTGGACTAGTATTTCTTCCATTTAACGTAACTTTTATTAATACTTAAGTTCAAGTCTTCAACTTCCTAACATATTGTAGGATACCGATCCTAGTTTGTTTAGTTTGCAATTTACTCTGTAAATTTGTGTTAACTCATATTTTGTCTACGTAGCTGGACAGTTCAAACGTCATAGCTTTTAATTTTGTTTTGCCTATAATACTGATCTCATAAAACTCTCCCCTTTTTATGTAAATACCTGGACCAAGAGAAGAGGATAACTGGTGGATCGAACTGATCATTATATACAGGGTGAAACAGAAAAACTATATTTTACACAACTGGCATTTTTTTTACTCAAGGGTAACTGCAGTACTGACAGTGGTGAGTCAAATTGACCCCGAACCCATTAAAAGCTAAGCCGTTGGTGGATTCTTCGCTGGACTAACCCCTTGGAAGTTAAGTAAGATCTTCGTCCCCAGTAAAGTTTTATTTGGTCAGAAGAGATTTGTGTTGTGAGGGATCAGTAACTCTAATTTTTTTTGTATTCTGAATAACATCACATAATATACTAGTCTTGATTATACTTTTTATGAAACTAATATCTTTTTATTCCACTTCCTTAGCAACCGAATTCAAGTTCTAACGTTATCTTTACCTTTTAAAATAAAATTTTAATTATTTGGTACTTGCAAAAGTCCTGGCGCCCAGCCTAGATTTTGGTGATAACTCAAATCAATCTAAGCCCTTATTCACGACCTGCTCATTGAGCTACCGGTCAACAAGTACAACCCCCAGCTTATTGTGTTATGCCTACAATTGGACGGGGGGTGTTGCAAGTTGTGATTGTAATGATATTTTTAATATACACATGCCATTTCGTTTTAAAAATGATACCTAACCCTGAAGAATCGACTTGGCTCAACCTGTATATTCGAAAACAATTTCCGGTTATAGACTTTTTTTATGTAGTTTACTTATGACTTTAAATCAAGTTTCTACCTATCATAGAACTCGAGATATCGAAGTCGGACGCACTATTGCCCCACCCTGTTTACAGTAGCATGTTGTTTTTGTAAAACATCGCAAGATCTTTTGCTGAAAATCACTCTCATAAAGAATATATTTTAGGTGCAACGAATAAAATCAACGATATGTGTATACCATTTTGTGACATATTGATTTCCATAATTTACCTAGTATATTATAGTCCACTCAAAACATAGAATAACAATTAATTTAATCCAAGTGGTTCTTATTGATACAATGATTCTATTTTGAATAGAATTGTATACAGTTTTTACGGTGGATATTTCTGTAATCTTGATCTTTGTGCGACAATTTAAGATTTCGAAATTTCACAAATTAAAAAAAAATTTACCATTGAAGACGGTAGGGTGATCTGTATCGTTTACGGATTCAACGATTACATCAGCATAATTACACGGCTATTACCTACAGTCCTCAAAAGATACAGTAAATGTAATATATTGGACATTATGTATCACTTTATCAATCTCATGACACAATTCTCATTAGTTACCGGTAAATGGGATTAGCGATGAGATATGAAGTTAAGATAAATAGAAACTAATTTATTACCTCATTTTGGTGTTTATTGCGAAGAAATGTTAATATTTATTTAAAAGAAGAGGTCTAAAATTAAGAGAGAATACCACGAAACTGTTTATTTTCGATTTGAGGTATAACGTAGAATAATTAACCATTTATTTATTTATTTGGGAAGATAAGGTATCACATTTTAAAATCAAAGATGTCGGTTACTTTTGAATTAATTTTATTGCGAAAATTAAAATAAATTTATTCAGTTATTATGTAAACTACCACCGTAGAATTCTCCGTATTGGTAGTATGCCTTAACTGTCATACAAAGTGTTCTCTAGAAGCATACACTCTTATGTTCTCTCAGTGAAATTATGTTTTATAATAATTTTAAGAAAATCATTATACAATAACAATAGGAAAATTATACTTTGTGGGAAAAAAATATGTTTTTTTTTTTGATTGGTAGACATACTAAGATATACAGTATAGTAACAGGAAGTCGCTTGGACAGGTCGATTTTTTCGTACATAAGAAAATGTTTGTATATTATGACATCATCGACAATTTTATTAAATGGCAAATCCCATTTTTGAGAGCGCTATTTGAAAGAGCACATTTTTTACATATGTAGCATTAAAAATAAGATTATGCGACATAATACCTTTTTGAGAAAAAAATTGTTCTAGACGTTTATGAAAATTTAATTAACTTATGTAATTTATGTACTTTATGTAATTTATGTAATTTGTGTAATTTATATAATTCATCTAATTTATATAATTTATCTCAAATTAAAAGTAAACAGAATAACATCAAAAATTGTCAAATTACTAAAATAAAAAATATAAGTAACGCGTCACCATCACAAAATACGAGTTATGTATGCGTAAAATATGATTCTGAAGACGATGAAAATAAAAAAAGAATTCTCTGATTGTATTGTAACTAACCTTAGAAATAAACTAGCTTTACAGTTATCGGGCTGTGACACAATAGGTAAACAGAAATCTAAATTGCTTGAGGGCATTAAAATATTAAAATACGACTTAAAGCAAAAGGATGCAGTAATACACTATTTAAAAGAAATAATTGACAAATTTTCCAGTAAAAAACTATTATGAAATGTTGAAAGGCAAACAGTATATACAGACTATAAAAATACTACTACGAAAATTAATCAGCATATAAAAATAAATGATTCCCAACAAGGAAAGGGCCATGAAAATGGACAGCCTGCAATTATTATATTTCAAATAAAAAATCAAGCATGTCTAACAGAGCCAACCCAAGGTTCTATTCGTAAACCACAACTACTAATTCTAGTTAATGGAAATAGAAACAGTTATGGTCAGTTATTGAAAAAAGCCACCTATAGAAAATTTGCCAAATTTGAAGAAATTTTAAAAAACCACGTCTCGCTTACAAAAAATTTTGACAAAAAGGATTATGTGATAATGTTTCATGGTGCAAACGACGCGGTAAAAGGTGAAATTATTAATGATGAATGTCTGAAAAATTTGGCTTGAAATTTGAATCATAGGAATTTAATTGTAATTGGAGCCCCCTACAAAGGTGAGCAATTTGATATCCATGGAGATCTTAAAGCTTTATTCCGTCCTACGTAATAATATTTTCACAGCCACCTTTATCCACTCTAACAGTATTTCAAAAAGTTATCAAGTTAACAAATATGGTCGTATTTTCTACTTTGCCAAAACATCATCATCCAATCTCATTGGTACAAAAACCAATCATGCTCAAAAAAATCATAAGGAAATTGTAAATAATATTCCTACAAAATACTTAACTACAGAGGAAAACAAAGACATTACTGCAAATGATATTATAAATAACATATTTGATGATAGTCGTGAAAAGACGAAACGTCTTATAAAAAACATTTTACACTAAATTGTCAAGGATTAGAAACGCCAATGAAAATGTGTTTTTAGTTTTTCGATAACTCTTCAAATAACGCCAGGAATAAATAAAAACGAAAATTAAAAATTTTACTTTTTTTTAAAAATCTCAAGAACAGCAAGAGATATTTTCAGTTTCTCAACGGCATATTCTTAATCGCCAAATTCTGCAACTTTGCCCCAATTTAGTGCGTCTGTAGTGAGAAGCCAATTTGTTAGAGCCTGTAGGTATATGGTGCAATTAATTGAGGTGAGGGTTTTGATAATTATTAAGAAAAGAAAAATGGCATGCCACTGAATAAACTTTTTGTGTCTAAAAAATGTAGTTTTGTTGTAAGGAAAAAGTGTTCTTGTTATTGGAGAAACTTCTGTTAGTTTCACGGGTTCTATAAATTCTTAAAGGTTAAAAACTAAACTTCGTATCTCCCTGTATACGTAGTACAATGGATGTGTGCACAATTATAAAAACAAGACTAAACAAAGTATATAAATAAGTAAAATGTAAAAAATTTTTATGACAAAAAAAGACAGTGATTAACATCTAGCAAACAGCACTGTGAATGTAGACAGCGGTTTACTAGAATGATCGCACCGGGAATAACTCGTACTCGTTTTTCTAGGATCACAAAACCCTAATGTTTATTTTTGATGATTTAAACGAGTGTATCTATGTCACAAAATACAATATTAATGCTTTTCTTAAATAAACCAGAAAAGCAGGAAAGTCTGTTTCTAAAATAAATGTGTTGTGGACTTGTCATGTTGGAAATTGGTACCACATTTTCAGTAGTTTTGACTTAAAAAGTGTTCAGATATATCCAATGATTTATCTTAACGGCTAATTATCTTTCTTTAAGTTTGTTTCATCGGTGTATACAGTGTGTACTATAGTATGGAATAAAATGATTTTCTCAAGATTATGGAAACATCTCATGGACGTCTACTTTTAATTTCAGTTGTGCATCTTTTGGAGTCGAAAATTTAAAAATATCATTACAGTTTACGTGAAGATATCACAGAAGTTTTTTTTTAAATGGAATCGTACATTTTTTTTATAAATTTTTGATGGTTTTCAATTCGCTGTTCAACAATGTGGTCATTTCTGATTCCCCGAGGTTATGAAATTTTAAATTGATTAATTTGTCCAAAAACAAATTATAATCCAACACCGTCGCATATTCTTTTTCGATATGAGCTTTAAACCATAACGTACCATACTGTGTGAGCGACCAATTTTGCGGGGTAGGCGATGCGGGCGGTGCTGTGAGGTGCGGGCAATACGGCAGTACGTCTAGAGTGTCCTATGTGACAATTTGTTACACGCGTGTTGAGGTTAAACACACTACGCGACCGACCGTCCTGTCGTCGGTTGTTAATAACCACAGAGACGTGTGTTAATAACTAAAATGAAAATCGATACTTCGGACTCATTTTTTTGTAACGAATAATAATGAATGGAGATGAGAGACACTAAATATGTTTGTTTCGTGAATCGTATCATGGTTATAGATTTCTTTCCTGTATTTTGCCCACTTCTGTCAATGGCCAGTCCGCTCCTGAAACCAACCTGTCGAAAGGACATATAATGGTGATTTTCTTCAACCGTCAAGAGAATATTATCTTGCGTTTGTGGACGGCCATTTTTAGGTTTGTTTTGTACATTTCTCGGATTTTTTTTTTCAGTTTTACTAATCGTAGAGAGGCTAAGGGGTATTTAGCATTAAACAAATTGTATATTTTCTGTTGCTTCCAAATCATATCTGCATATCATCATCAAAATTTAGATTATATCGGTTTCTGTGAAACTGCATTCTTTTTAAGCCTACTAACAATTGTAAAAGAGAAGTTCTGAGAGATTGAGATTGATTTTATTTGACAAAGTACAGAAACATTTTTTTGTTTACGCAAAAAAAGGGGCAAAAACTGTTCATCCGTTAAATCTAATAGAATAAAAAAAGTTTTGAATAGTTTAATAATAATTATGTATAAACAAATACGTGTAAAGATTAATTTACCTGTTAGATAAAAGCTATACTACTTTTGAAAAAAGGAAATATACGGGAGATATATTTTGATATTTTCTGGTTTATTATTAAAGGCGTTCATAAATGATCACACTTTTTTTGCAAATTTTTTACCTCTCTCACAAAGTATCACACTGAATTACCCTATATGTTAGTGTCAGTCTCCATTTTTATAAATATTTTCTAATTTCAGAATTTTTTAATACGTTTTATACAAATTCAAAAATCCATACTTAGAGATTCTTGATAAAACCACCTGAAAACAAAAATTGTGATAGTAAGTTTTGATAGCTGAACTAATTTGATATCTAAAATATAAAAATTATTAGATGAGCGTTTTCATTTTCATTAAAATTTTAATACAAGTTTTTGGTAAAATATCTATTAAAAGCTCTTTGCTATTTCGGGTTTCATGAACGTATTCTTAATAATGATTTAATATTGTCAGAAATTAATAATACAGTCGAACTTCTATAACTCGAACTTCTGTACCTCTAAATTCTCTGTAATTAGAATTGCTTCTGTGCCCTTGATATATCTTTATTTTAGAAGTATATTCTTTAATTCAAATTTACTTTCGAACAATCTTGGGGGGATTTAGTAGGTTCTAGTTAGAGAAGTTTGACTGTATTTTAATAGTTAGCTTCTAGTTTCTTTTCATGAGTTTATTTATTTACGATGTTTGCTAAAGTCACAGCTTAAACTATTGGCTTAAAAGTATTATATCTGTCCTTAATTTTATACCAAAACAGCAAGGTAATTCGATTTTATTATCTACAGCTTTTACGATAGTTGCAATAAATGTAATGTCTGCCAGATGCCCAGATACGGATTTTAAAGCACTAGGGAATAGTACAGCGTCAAGTGCCTCTACAAAACAGATTTTAACAGAGCTACATTTACTTAATTTACTTGGGTAAAATTTACAAATCACTAGTCATTTAAATTAGTTACCTGTTTTTTATTTATAAATATGAGAATATACGAGATATGATTTATTGGCTTCTGAATTGTTTTTTTATCTAACTCATGTTTTTCATATGTCAACACTGTATGGGAGCTGAAATAGAAAAATGTAAACTAAATGCTGTACCGATGATAAAAATACAATTTTTCGATTAATCAATGAAACGTGTTTTATGTTTAAATATATTAAGAACAACTAATGAAACTTTGTTAAGAAAATATTTTTGTAAGTTTATGAGCAGGCCTGACTGAAATCGGATGCGATTAATTAGTCAATTTATAATTATTTAAATATAATAAACAGAAAACTTCTACTTCTTTTCACAAATTAATAGCATTCTTTTAATATTTATGAATCCTTGTTGGAGCTTTCTACCACATGATTCAACCTTCTAATATACACCCAAATTTAAAAAAAATGCATTGTACTGATTCTGCGGTTGGCTTCTTGTGAAACATTATTAAATATTTTAAATGAACAAAGAAATTTTGCTTTTAATTGTTTCAAAATTGTATTTTCACTCTACACGTGTTTCGGCTTTTTAGGCCCTTTTCAAGAGTACAGATGAGAGGTACTAAATTATAATTTGTGTTCCTTGCTTATATATTAAATGTTACATCTGGCAACTTATACTAATAAAAATGGATTGAAAGATTTGGAATTTTTTTAGAAAAGTTAAATTACTTTATCTAAAATGTGGTGACCAGCGAATATTTGTTGTTCATTTGTAATCGTTTTTTTATTTTTGGAAGCTTTCTTAATTTCTAATATTTCTAGTAAGTCTAATTTTTTTGCTTTTCTTTTCGGAATGAAGTAATTCTACATTATCCATATTGATAAAGTGATTGTTTTCTATACAGTGTGTTGACATGCCGGTGCTATATACGTTGTTTATAGACTTTTTTATGCTCTTCAAGTCGCTTTTTTATGTTACGTCCAGTCTGGCCAATCTATAAGCATCGCAGTCACTACATTTTAGTTCATACACTCCTGTCTTTTGTAGTTTTTCTGTTTTATGCTTATTGTTTATTAACATTATTCCCAGGTTATTTTTATTTACAGATATTGTGTAGAGTGAAAATACAATTTTGAAACATTTAAAAGCAAAATTTCTTTGTTCATTTAAAATATTAAAAAAATGGACTACTCATATATAGTGTGTTTACGATCTTGAGAATTTATTTTTAATGAGAGGTAGGACTTGGTAAAAATTTACCTTGGTAAAAGTTTCTTAGAACTGGTAGAAAAACAATAAATAATACACAAAATTGTTTGAGTACAGTTTATTGAATTTAGTTGAGCCGTGTGTAAAACTTATAGTTGGATGATAAAACATGCAATTTCATCTCGTCTACGGCAGTTTGCGAAATATCTGCACATTTTTGTTAAGAAAGGTACTATTTTCTAATTTTTAAAGTTTTTTAAGCAATATACGATTTACTTTGTTGAAATAATCTAGTGATCCTTGCTAGATATTTATTAAAATAGTAAGGTTGGCAGAAAGAAGAAGACCAAAGTTTCAATTAGTCGACGTTTCGTGTATTTTGACACATCCTCAGGACTCTGAAGACAACATAAAAAAATAACCACAAAACAATTTATACCAATTACTTATACACTTATACATGCATTAGGCACATATTATATACATATTCACATATACAGGGTGTCTCACCAGGAACTGCATCGATCGATATAGGGAGAAGTGCCAGAAAATGTAGGGAATTACTAAAGGTAGTGTGGTCAATTCAACTAACATAATTACAAGCATTTGACACTTCCGGTTATACCGGAAGTCGATACCAACTTGCTTATTATAAATGGAATACCCTATATATTTTAGGGGTTTCGAAAGCAGCATAAAATTCTGAGTCAAGAACATGTAGGATACCCTATGATTAAACTCAGTCGTTTCAGAGATATTTGACATTTTAAAAAATTTTGGCAGGTGTAATGGTTTACAATAACTTTTATAACTTTCTTCGTGTAAAAGATACTCATTAGCTTTTTGGCTTGCAGAAAGACCATAAAATGAGCTACGCTCTACAATTTAAAGAAATTCAATAATAACATACCAAGTGTTCCATTTTTTGACGATACATTTTGTAAACTTCAAACCGCGAAAACTTGCTTAAGTCAAATGGAACACCCTGTATTTTTTTAACATCAAGTTATGTATAATTAAATGCCATTTTTTCTGTAATGAGCATTGTGGGGGTTTAAGTTACAACTTTTTGAAATATTTGCGATTATCTTAGAAATTCATGAATTTTTAGTAAAAATTGTATCAAATTAGCCATGATTAGAAACAATCAGTAATGTCAGTCTTATGTCAAAAATTGCCACCGCGTTTAAATTACACCCACGAAGACTTTTTTGAATTTATTTATTATTTATGGAGAATGTGATAAAGTAATATTAATAACTTGTAATACATTTGTTACTAGATATCCCCAAAAACTGAAAATAACACTAGACACTATAACATGTCTATTAATTGGATTGAAGACACTTTGTATAAACTAAAATAGCTAAGATAAAATCAACTAAAAACACGATTCCATTTTAATTTAATAATTGTTCAAATTCCGCCCTCGAACCTCCATACATTTTTCTCACCTTCGGATTAGTTCTTCATGGGTAGCTCTTCTAACTGAATTCTGTGATAAGTTTTGAAATGCATTTCTTACTCTCTGCATACAATCTTCAATAGTTGTTATTCTTTCATAAACTTATTTTTAATAGTTCCCGAAATAAAATAACCTAAAATATATAAATCAAAATATATAAAAATGCTTTTATGCGTTATGGGGAGCACCGTGCGTCGTCCTAATAAAAAATATTTCTATGTTCGGCGAGAGGTAAATTTTCTAAATAGTTATTATTCAAATTTTGTAAAATAATTCTTCACTTAAAAAAAAAAAAACAAAAAAACCGCTGCCAATTATTTGGGGATCGGAACTTCCTCACTGTAGTAAAACTCGACGTGTAGTGGAGTTTATAATAAAAGTAATTTTTGACGTTTCAAAAAAGTCAAATTTTTTGACATTTCAAAAAAACTCGATGTCTGTGGAGTCTGTAATAAAAGTAATTTTTGATGTTTCAAAAAAACTCATATTGGTGGAATGTCACTAATAATTTTTTTTTGAAAAAAGTAATTTTTGACGTTTCAAAAAAGTCACATTGTTCGAATTTCACTAATATATTTTTTTTGACATTTCATTGACGTTTCAAAAATGTCACTAATATCTTTTTTGACTTTTTAGATTTTAAGAACCGATTTTGCTCATCAACGAACTGAATCTCTTCCTTGACCTCTAGAATGTGTGTAACAAATTTGAAAGTTTTATCTCAAAAACTGTAGCTGCTATTGCGAACCAGACAAACAGACACACTGTCTGAAATTTTGTGTGTCGTCATAATTCGTCGAGATTCGTCCAGAAATGCAATAAAAATTTTCAAAAATTTTTTTACGAATACATACCTTCCTCACTTTGAGGGGTGAGGAAGTAAAATTAACTATACAAATTAGCAGAAGAAGAAATCTTTATAACTTACTGTTTAAATTTTCCTGATAAAATTTTAATGCCACAACTCTATCGTTTCTTATGGTACACTAAACATTAAACTGCCAACTTTGTTGAAAATTTCGCTCCCTGAACACATGAGAGTTCGAGTCACTTCAATAATGCGAATTGTATCGATTAAAAAGTCCATTTTTGGAAAATTTAGCTTCATCAGACCATATAACATTTCCCAAATAAGAAACGTCGCCTACAGACCTTATTAGAATAAATTCACAACAATACAATAATACGAATAGCAAATTTACTACAAGTTCTTGATATTACTTTATCACATTCTCCATAAATAATAAACAAATTCAAGAAGTCTTCGTGGGTGTAATTTAAACGCGGTGGCATTTTTTGACTTAAGAGAATGACTGACATTACTGATTGTTTCTAATCATGGCTAATTTGAAAAAATTGTTACTAAAAATTCTTGAATTTCTAAGAGAATTGTAAATATTTCAAAAAAGGTGTAATTTAAACCCCCACAATGCTTATATCAGAAAAAAAGGAATTTAATTATACATAACTTGATGTAAAAAAATACAGGGTGTTCTTGAGCAAGTTTTCGCGGTTTAAAGTTTACAAAATATAACGTCAAAAATGGAACACTTGGTATACTATTATTGAATTTCTTTAAATTGTAGAGCGTAGCTCACCTTATGGTCTTTCTGCATGCCAAAAAGCAAATGAGTATCTTTTACATGAAGAAAGTCATAAAGGTTGTAAACCATTACACCTGTCAAAATTTCTTTAAAATGTAAAATATCTCGGAAACGGCTGAGTTTAGGCATAGGGTATCATGTTTTTGACTCAGAATTTTATGCTATTTCGAAAACCCTAAAATATATAGGGTATTCCATTTAAAATAAGCAAGTTGGTATCGACTTCCGGCATAACCGGAAGTGCTAGATGCTTGTAATTATTTTAGGTGGATTGACCACACTGCCATTAGTAATTTTAAAAATTTCTTGGTACGTATTTTCCCTATATCGATCGATGCATTTCCTGGTGAGACACCCTGTATACACATATTACTAAATAGTTACATACCTAATGTACTTTTATACGTACAAAGGGGATATAACAAACGAACAATAATAATGTAATATAATAATATTAAACAGTAACTAAAACATGTAATAAAATAGACAAAAATTATTAAAAACTATAATGTCAGGTACTCACATTTATGAATGGTGATTATTTTTTTATTTTTGTTATTATATTGAAATATGAGGAAGAATATCTGAACACGTTAGGGATTGTAAAAATATTCATAATCCAAATAAAACAATGAAAAATCCTACAAGCCTGGCATATCATTGTAAGACAAATTTGCATGCATTCAACTTTGAAGAAGCAAGTATTTTAAGTAAACAAACAAATTTTAAAAACAACTAATGAATGAGATGATAGAAATAAAAAAATATAACAACAAATGCGTCAATAAAAGATAAGACATAGAAAACCTAAACACCTCATATTTCAATATAATAACAAAAATAAAAAAAATAATCACCAGTCATAAAAAGTAACTGATTAATGATTAAATTCTTTTACTTTAAGAATAAATGTCATATCACGTACCTTTCATTCTAGTCGATGGTGTTTGTTTGTACTGTTGTTCCAAATCATATTTATTTGTTAATGTTTATGTTTAAGTTTTTAGTGATATATTTTTACAAGAAAAACCTAATTTTAATGTAAGTACCTGACGCCTGACAAGTAGGCTGCAAACTGGTCCCCTTCACCCACCTCCAGCCATCTTCTCAACAATGTATTTCTCTTGTTCCCTCGTCGAAACTTTCCGATCTTCTAATGAAGGTCAGGATGTCAATCAGTGCGACGGAGCTCATCTTCTTCCTTAGAAGCATCTCAGTACTGAAGATGCTATGTATCAGGCGCCCGAACGGTTCACACTGCTCCAGAGAGTGGTAAGATGTTTCTTTATCACTCCCGCATACTGGGCATGTACAGTCTTCCTCAACATCTATGAATGATAGACGTCTCCTAAGCCTAGAGTGGCCTGTCAGAACTCCGATTAAATGATTCAGAGTCTCGATTCCAACCCAGTAACCAGGCCGATCTCGATTTGTTCGGTCCCGTCAAAAAATTACGAGTTTACCCACAGACCTTGCTGGTTCTCCAGTGCTTCCTTAGTGTCTCGTGGGCCCGCTCATTGAGGGCAGTCGTGACCTGTCTTCTTGTGATACCAAATATAGGTTAAGGTCCAAGTCTAGGAAATTCGTCAGCCCTCTCGTTTCATGGAACCCCGTTATATCTTACTTGTTTCACACCATTCCTTACCTCCACCTTATCTGTCACCGCTAGGATGGCGTAGACCTGTTCCTAGAAGGCCGTGTTGTATGATCCGAGAGCAAAGGAGGATGGTCTGGTGGCCACACGAGAACCGTCTCGTAGCACATCAGAGAGTCTGGGAAGGGAACCAGTTTTCCCTTCCCTCCACTTCTCTCTTCACGGAAAAGTGAATATATTTCCTTTCCAACCTTAGCGGGTTTTGTGCTACTTTTAGGATAGCTCTTCACCAATTGCTGCGTAACCATCAGTTCTACCCGAATATCGCCAGCTTCCAGAATCCCGCATTCTCAGACGTTCCGCCATAACCTACTTATTTAAGCGATAACAGGCCTAACAGAATCTCTAAAGTAGCTGTTGGTGTCATTGCATACCGGCTTGTTCCAAAATGTTAGAAAGAATAATACAAATTCAGATAACAGAATATTTCCCCTGTAGGTCAACATGGTGTTGCAAATCATGTATTTATTTTAGAGCATATGGTTAATATTGGGCCTGTCTTATTTCTAATTCATGTAATATAAAACAAACTACAAAAATTGCACGTTCTAACCACATGCAGATGATACACTTCTTCAATATTATTTTAAGTTAATGGAAATACATACGGTTTCGTTACAAATTAATAATGATTTTTGAATTTGTCTTTTCTTATTCAACACAGCGCAATTTAAAACTAAATCTAATCTAGAATAATTCTTAAGATTTTCTACCTGTTCTTTTAAGCGTAAGCATAGCCGCTCGATTAAATTTGCCAAGCACACACTAACATCTGGTTATATAGTTTATTATACGTACATTTTCTAGATAAAGACGATTATTATTAATATTATTAACATTTCACCTTTGGAAAAATTCTGAGCACGCGATTAAATTTAACACAACTTACAACATTTGAAATTTTTTGATAGATTAATTTTAAAATAATAAACCAGCACCAATTCTTTTCAAAATATAGAATATTTTGATTTTCTTTTGTATCAAAAAAGTCAGTAATTTTTGATACTACCATCAAATATGTGATCAAAAAGTGTGTCTAAAATTAAGACTGCCTTCCTGCATTTTTAGTGCTAAACGTGAGTTACCTTATACATACAACTAAAATGAGTCACTCAGTACACAGATTAAATATATAATACCAAATCTGCAGGAACTTCTACCTGTATCAAAGTAAGAACGCGTTTTCGGTATTTGCACACATAAGTTTAATTTTATTGAAGTTAACAAAAGGGAATTCCGTATTTCCTAAGCTGGCAGTATAACAAAAAACTTCATATTTTCATTGAAATTGAGAGTTGTGAACGATCGGCAGAGGAAATTGATACGTATGATATTAAATTTTAACGATAAATATATCTTTGTATTTACTGCGTTTACCAATAAAAATGATTATTGAAGTTTTTTCAGATAGAAATAAATTCGTGAACAAATTTAAGAAATTTTAACTATATAACATAAGTTTTTTGCATGATTGTCAAATGTTGTCGAAATATAAAAAAATATAAGTTTAGTATACTACGCCGTCTTTCCATGCTCCGCTCTGACTAAAGATGACTTTACAAAGATAGGATTTATGTTATACGCTGATCTAGCCTCTCTGATCTACATCAGAGCCAGTGGCAAAACTGGGTGGAGCACAGTCAACTATTCCTATGAATGTAGAACGTTACAAGAAATGCTGACAATGTACCTTTTCCAAAGCATCTGCAGCGGCTGGAAAATATCTAGTCCCTACAAGATGGGGCTACCAATATATTGATATAGCACGATAATGTCATGTCGTATTTATTATAGAGGGGACGGGACTGTGCTTTATGCTGGCCGCACACATATCGAACAAAACAGCTTTAGACAAAAACATTTTTGACTTAAACAAAAATATTTTTGTTTTTAGAGAAATCATTTTGTTTGAACATCAAACAAGATGCTTCAAATGATGACAATCATTTCAGTTTGATTTATTCAGAAAGGCTTGTGCGTTAGCAGAAAGTATGTTGGACGGCGAAACCACAAAAATTGCACTAGTTTTTTTTGGCAGTGGTTGATGTTTCGTAGTTTAAATAAGGTGAATAACAGACAATTGGATTCTCCCCTATAACCTATCAGTTAGGTCCCGATTATGATGTTCATTAGGTTGAAATTTGTACAATGGCAATCTCGCCTCAATTAGTAATAATAATAATAATAAACACCACAGAAATTATTAAACAATCCCTGAATCCAAAGCCAAAGCTGCACGGGCGAGGGTTACACTTATGAAAAAACTCGGGCACACGACCATTCCCATCCACATTGCCAGTGCCAGTGGGGGGATTCGAACCCGCATGACGATGGACATATTATCTAAACATACTTGCCATCACGTGCTCTGGCCAACTACTCCATCAAGCCGGTTTAAAACTATTAATTTTTCAACATCTACTTGCACATTAAAATTTTAAATTAATGACTTTCACTCTCAAGTGTACCACTGAATAACAAAATGAATAGTGCTAAGCGGGCCACAGACTTCGAACATCATCACCGAGATGATATTCATCGTGCCAAATCGTAGTTTGTGGCATAAATCCGTCGTACAGAATCGCCGAACAAAATATCTGTCGAAGCTTGAATTCGTGCACGACGAGCCGCTTGTCGTGCAGAAACGCAGTTTGTGTAGATTGCGACAAAAAACCGACAGATATTCCAGTGCCGCCGTTTAGTACAGTACAATGGCAACGATGAGCGAAAACAAACAATTTATTTCCATGTTTATGGAAAATTAAATCCGAAGAATATAGAGGTAGGAATAAAAAAGCAAGGCCTATAAAGAACTTTAAAAAAAAATTTAAGGAAATTGATAAGAACGCAGGTATTCAAACCGTAAAGAATAAAATAGATTTCATAAGGGCCAGTTTCAGAAGGGAATTAAGACAATAAAAGAGTCACAGAGGTCTGGAGATTGAACGACTTTTTTCTGATTTCACTTAAAACAGCAGCTGCTGCTGCCACTGTCAACAGCTGTGACCGATTCATCGCGAGCACTGTATGATCTATAAACTACTGTACGAACATGCTCGTTGTACAGAATCGCGGCGATGAAATCAACCAAATTGCTCGAAGTCTGTGGCCGACTTAAGGTGTGTGACTGATAAGTGTGCGTCTGGTAATTAAATTTACATTGAAGCAATACCTGCGAACATGTTTGGACAAAACCTTTTTGACTAAAACCATTTTGCTCGATACGTGTGCGACCGGCCTTAAACAGATTAAGATTTTTAGATTTAATCTAGTCGAGTTGGTTTTTGGACATTTTGAAATGAAGTGCCTGGTCTTTGATAAAAATTGTACTGTTCGAACTTTGCAAGGAATAACTTCCATGAAGACTACTCTATTTAACGAAACTGTACAGTTGATCGGATATTGTAAAAAAATATTTCATAAAGAACGAACTACATGGTGTTTCGAAAAGATTGGGACACCACATAGCTGTAGGTTTTGGACCTTAAACTAAGTCGAATCAACATAAAAGTAAAGGTCTAATTTTAACCCTAATTTTGTTTTAGTGCCCTGCCTACTTTCAGGTGAGCTAAGACTCAATTATCTCTTTGCTTATTTTCACTCACGGAGCTCGATACATCCGTTGAGTTCCCATCGACATTTTCGTGGTAATTTTTAACTCTTAAACATTTTCTTTATTATTTAGGCCCTTTTGGCACGCAGACCAAGGAGACTTTCTTCGATCCCTATATTGATATTTCTATAACATTCCTCCGAAGTCCGCTGGAGAGGTGTGACGCTCCATATCTACATTTTTCATGGTAATTTCCAAAACTTTTGGTGTTTCTTATGTATTGGTTCGATTCCGCGTAACACTTCGTGTGCGCTTACACATCTTGTCACACACTACACACACTGCCGGTCGCCTACCGCATCCGAGACGTCTTTTACATATACATTCTTTTCTTTCTCCACTTTCAGTGCACTTTCGAATTTAAACTATCTATGGAGTGATCGAAAAACCAGAATGTTGAAAGATAGTTTATCCAGTAAGGGGTAAATGTTTTCTTTATAACTGCACGTATTAGTCACAGGGTGTTTTAAAAACTTGTGAAACAAGTTAGTTATGAATTTCCCCAATAATTTCCAAGAAATTTAGAAAAGCTTACCATGCTTTCCAATTTTGCTCATAAAGAATGAATTTAGCTACAAACTAACAAAAACTGTATTCACATCAGTTCCTTGGTCTGAAAATTACAAGACTTTAAAATTAGCTGAAAAAATCATATGCGTAACTTTTTTTGGAACTAAGTGTACTATGGCTTTGTGGTCGAGCGGTAAGACACTTGCCTCTCACTCCGGAGACCCGGGTTCGCTCTTTGGTCGAAAATACAGAATTTTTTCTATACCAAAAATTAATCCTAGGAATGTAAAAATTGCTAAACCCCACCCTAAATATGTTCTGCTTTATGTAAATATACTTATAACAGTCAGCATTTCTATTTAACTAATTTGCAAAATATATAAACAGGAATAAATCGATAATAAAATTGTATACGAGATCACTTGTTATCTCAGAAATATAAGACATTGTAAAAAGGGCTAGTTTATACAGGGTGATTTTTTTTGACCGGCCAATAGAATTATCTTGAGAAAGAAAAAACATATGGATTTGAAAATTTGGCTGTGGACATAAACGGTCAAGATCTATTTAATGAAAATATTTTCAAAATGGTGGCATTTCCGGGTATACTGGTAGTTGACCTCAACCTCGTAAATGGAATGACCCTATTTTTATTTATTTATTTTTTTTTTTGGATTCTACGTAAGACTCTGAGGTTCTTTTATTAAAGGTTCCCTATGCTTAAAATTAATATTTTTCGAGATATAATTTTTATTTCGAAAATTTTAGCAGAAGAGGTACAAAACATAAAAATTAATATCTCATTAACGGTTAACAGTAAGATGCTGAAATTTATATGCAGGTAAGACAGAGTATTGAGGTAACCTATTGTGTAAAAAAAAATTCAAATTTTCCTACAACAAAGATTCAAGATGACGTCATCTGTTAAGTACACAAAAATGGTAGTCATTTTTTTTTAAATAGCATGCTACCTGTTTAAATACACCAGTCGACGGAGAAAAAAAAGTGCTTCTAACCATGTATGGTATTCCTATACCCAAAAATGTATAATTTTTAGATATTTGAGTTTTCTTTATATTATCGATGACAACTGTAGGAAGCATGGGTCTTTTAGTAGGTAGGCTTTGACTTAATAATAAAATTGTTGACAAAACAAAATATTCCACAAAAAATTGTGACAGATAAGATGCATAATTTGTGTTTGATATTTCAAAGTGCATTCGTTGCTGTCTTAAGAAAATGACCAATAATTATTAAAATTCCGATATTTTGAATTTATTTTACATTTATCGACAGTGCGAGAAAATAATTAGCAGAACATGCAGAACATTTAATGAAATGTATCCTGAATTACCACCAATGACCCGATAAAAATTTAGAAGACTATAAAGCAATTTTGTCAGATTTGGCAGCCGACATGAAGGGAAAGTTTTACCCAGACCTATCACATCAATTCAAGATAATGAAATTAATAATTTGGGATATTTTCATGCTGATCCAAATTCATCGATTCGTTTAGCAGCTGATTTGGGCGTTTCCTATAGTTCCATACAGAAGATACTAAAGAAACATAAACTCCATAATTATAAATTCACTACTGTCCAAGAGATTTATCCTCATGACACAGCTCGCGGGATAGAATTTTGCGAAACAATACACGAGAAAATCCTCAATTTTTGGAAAAATTAATTTGGATGGACGAGGGAAAATTTTCCAAGAAAGCTATTTTTAATCGAAGAAATTCGCATCATTGGACCAACTAAAATCCACATGCTGCACGACAATCAAATTCTCAATACACCTTCAACTTTAATAATGTGTTTTGTTTGCTAATGAAAAATAGAATCTGTTACTACATTTATGATGAAAATTTGGATGGTCGAAAATATTTGAAAATTTTAAGAACCGTAGTCAGTAATTTTTTAGACAACTTACCGCTAAACCAATATTTTTCATGCTGGTACCAACATGATGGAGCTCCTGCTCATTGTAGTGAACCATACGTTTGAAGACAGAGGATAAGACAATTGGGTCCACGGTGTTGGTTTGCACGATCTCCCGACTTGACACCGTTGGAATTTATCTCTGGGGTCGTATAAAAGATGAAGTTTATCGATCCATGGTCAATAATAGACAAGAACTATTAGATAGGGTCACTAGAGCATTTGCGAAGCTTTAGATCCGAATGAAATTTATAGTTCTACTACACAGGCAGTAAATAAAAGAATTTTTTTTGTATTTGTAAGTTAACGAACAATATTGTGAACAAATAATATTTTAGATATTGTTCTTTTAGCTATTTTTTAAAAATAATTTAATAAATTATTTAATGTTGAGTAAATATTTGTCATTTTCTTAATAATTAAGAGTCTTATATACCCTATTAAATCATAATTCTCGAATATCTCGTTTAAAACTTATCCGATTTGAGTGCGATTTTTACAAGATTTTTCAAAAATATGTATATAATGTCGGAATGTAATTTGTTTTAAGAGTGCATGCATTTTAAATATTTTGTATCCAAATTTTTTAACATTCCGACATTAGTCACTGTTTGTAACGTTTATATTCATGTGACCCAACTCTTGGATTAGTTGAAAATAAATTTATTAGAAAACTAAAAACTGCATATCTGTATTCCGATAATAGCTGCCATCTCGCATGATATTTCGGAAACACGGATGCACTTGCATACACTGGACCCGTTTGCGGGAGGGGGAATCGGGCACTTAGGAACCACGTTGCGATTTGCGTAAACAACAGTGGCGTGTGTATTCTAGAGATATCTCAAATTTACTTATTTGTTATAAAGTGGATACACTTGATTTCAATAAAAACTGGAACACTTTCTTTTAGCTATGTAAATCATTCGTTCTTTGATTGATATTAATAATCTTACAAATGTCACTTTGACGTTAATCAGTGGCGTCATTATTAAAAATGGTTCGACATCTAACAGATATTCAAAAATTTCGAATTGTTTCTAAAATTGAAGATGGTTGGTCCATAAGAAGACTTGCTGCTGAATACAATGTGAGTAAAACCACGGTAATGAGTGTTAAAAAACAATGGGAAACCAACCAAACGGTATCCCGTAAAGTTGGTTCCGGTAGGCCCAGAAAGAGCAATAATCAAGAAGATGAAAATCTTATAAAGTATCTAATAGAAAACCCTTTTTAGACTGCAGTAAATGCAATTTTGGAGACAAATTTCCCTGCTTCGGTATCTACTGCTTGCAGAAGAATAAAACTGCAAAGCGACTTGAAGAGTTGTTCAGCGGCTAAAAAATACAAACTTTCAGAAGAAAAGAAGCAGGGTAGGATTATGTCTGCACTCAGCTATATAATCAATGATGAAAACTTCTGGGGGACAAGTTGTCTTTTCTGACGAAAAGGTTTTTAAATCCTATAACGATGGACATGTTCGCGTATATAGGCCTCCTTCCACTAGATACGACGAAAAATATACTTTCGATCCACAAATATTAGGAAGATTTTCAGTCAATGTCTGGGCTTGGATGAGCCTAAATGGGTTAGGTGTGTGTTGGAACAGTGGTGGTCATCTCAATTCCATTAAATATATTGAAATATTAGACAATATTATGTTGCCGTCAGTAATAGAGGTGTTTCCGGAAAATAATTTTATTTTCCAACAAGACAACTGCTCCATATATACGGCCCATCGTGTCAGGCAATGGTTTCTTAATAAAAACATAGAGTTGTTACCGTGGCCATCTAAAAGTCCGGATTTAAATCTAATTGAAAATGTATGGGGACTAATGGTGAAACATATAAGAAAATTAAATAACCATCCAAATAATGCCCAAGAATTGGAAGGGATAATTGAAGACGCTTGGGAGAACTTGTCGCAAGAAGTTGACCTTGCAAGAAATCTGATTTTGTCCATGCCTGCAAGACTTCAGGCAGTTTTAGACGCTAATGGAGCAATGACAAAATATTAGTTAATTCTGTATTACGTAATTGAAGTTCATTTATTTTATTTTTTTATTGTATTTTTATGTTCAGTTTGCATTGTTTACATTTTTTTTAATCTCAAGTGTTATTTTTGTGTTCTTATTTTAAAAATAGAATTGTCATTATTCAGTTAGTATTTTAATTACAACCATTAGTAGAATTATCCGTAACAAATATTATTTTTTTAAACAATAATATGGCAGGCTTGAAAATGTTTTGAAAAAGTTATTTTCTAATTATTTTTTAAAATTCCATTTGAATAAAATAAAAGAGAAAGGTTTAATAAGTTTAAAAACACAAAGAAAACCGATCTCCTCCAAAAAACCTAGGTCCGGGGTAAATCACTTCTTCTCCACCCCCTCTCGACATGCCTGGCCAGCCTTATTTACAGACATATGCACACAACTAAACTATTAATATTTTCGATTACAAGAGTTGTACCAGTTTTTTTTTAAATCAAGTGTACACCTAAGTAGACGTGTTATTGAAAGTGATTATTAGTGCAGTGAAAGAACAATGGGAAAAATAAAAACATATTGTTACGCCACTGGACTGTGTAGACTGGTTAGATTTGGCTAGAATTGTACACGAACGGCCGGGAATATTCTGGAGTGCTCTAGACCGGGAGAATGGATGTATAAATAAGACGCACGGTGGGCCGAGATTTAATCTTAAGTTGAACGTGAACGAGTGAAGAAGCAATAAGAAAGAGACTTATAAGTGTTCAGTTGTGATCATAGTTAAGACATTAATTAATCTATTGTTATTAATTGTTAATTAGTAAATAAAGTAGTGTATAAGTGTTACCTGGACTTTCAATCAACGAATCTACGAGTAGAGGTGTTTGTGTGGATAGCAAACACGTAACAATTTGGTGTCGGAAGTGGATTGGAAGAGAAATTTCTGGAATATTCGAAAAGGTTCTACAGTGTTCTTCTCAGAAATTAGTGGTAACACGAAGAATTAAGCTACTGGACAGTGTTGGAGGACTATTTCTGGACCGAATAGTGACCTTAAAGTGGATTTTCGAGAAGTTTCTAGAACATTCGATTTAGAAATAGTTGCAAATACGCGAGTGCCGCTAGTAATAACGCGTTGTAGACTGAGAAAAAGAACAAGAAAGAATACGACAACAAGAGAAAGACGAACAGAGAAAAATTATGGAAGCTCAAGAAAGAAGACGGCAGGAAGAAAAAGAAGAACAAGAAAGAAAGCGACAGGAAGAAAAAGAAGATCAAGAGAGAAAACGTCAGGAAGAAAAAAGAAGTCTTGACAAAAATGATCGAAGGCCTGGAAATAAGACGACAAGAAGAAAAAGAAGAACAAGAGAGAAGACGACAAGAAGAAAAAGAAGAACAAGAGAGAAGACGATAAGAAGAAAAAGAAGAACAAGAGAGAAGACGACAAGAAGAAAAAGAAGAACAAGAGAGAAGACGACAGGAAGAAAAGGAACAGCAAAGAAAGGAACGTCAGGAAGAATTAAGACAAATTATGGAGGGACAGCATCAAGTCATGCTCTCGGTCACTGAACAATTGAAGGAAGATGTACAGGCTGAAGTCATGGAAGTTAAAGAAGAAGTTAGTGAAGTTAGAGGAGAAATAACTGAAGTTAAGGAAGAAGTAGCCCGACTCAAACAACAATTAAGAGAGAAGGGTGGCCAGTTAGTACTGTCGTCTGGTACTAGGTTACAACCACCTTCCTTCGAAAAAGCAACAGCATTGGTATTAGCACTAAGGGGCCAAGCATTAGACCTGCTCCAAACAATTCCTGCCGCACAGCAACAAAACTTTAGCATTTTGGAGGCAGCGTTAGAATTAAAATATGGCGACCGACATCTCGCCCAAGTATATCAGGCTCAGCTCAAATCACGCAGACAACGAGGTGGAGAAAGCCTCCAGGAGTTCGAAGCTGCTGTAGAAAGATTAGTCCATCTAGCCTATCCTCATGCACCAATGGAATTTCAACAACAGTTAGCAGTTGGTACATTTATTGATGGAGTAAGGGACCAGGAAGTTAGGCGAATTCTTAAGTTGGCCAGGCATAAGCTTAGTAGTGAGGCTTTAGTACATGCACTGGAGATTGAGGCTGCCTATAAGGATACCACACAATCAAATCAGAGAGTACGAGCTGTGAGTGTGGAGGAAGACAAGCCAGACAACACAACACAGAATCTGATATCTGATCTACACAAGATGTTGATCCAACTACTGACAAAATCGAACTCCCAGCAGAGACAGGACCAACAACAAAGTAGTAGGAGGCCGACTGGAGGCATCCGTTGTTATAAGTGTGGCAAATTAGGCCATATTAAGAGGAATTGTCATGAGCTCAACATTCAAGATCCGAGGCAAACCCAACAGCAAAGTAGTGGGAGACAGAGTGGAGGACGTATGCGCTGTTATAAGTGTGGCAGAGTGGGCCATATTCAGAGTAACTGTCGTCAGCGCATCCCTGAGAGGGTCACAGTAATGGAGAAGCCACAGGAAAACTGGCGAGCTGGTACTTCGGGGAATATAGCAGATGGCCTTTCCAAAAGACCGTGTGAGAAAGACTGCAAGCCTTGCCACCGTAAGGAAGAACAACAAAATGTACAAATAATGAAGACCGTTAAGATTGATGTTCCGGATTATTGGACAAAAGAGTCGTTAAGGGAAGCGCAGTTAAACGATAACGAGACTGGTCCTATTCTGAAATGGAAAGAAAGTGGGACCCGACCCGATTGGAAGGACATTTCAAAAAAATCAGTGGGGCTGAAGGCTTTATGGGCACAATGGGACTCCCTTATAGTAGAGGATGACTGCTGAAGAGAGCGTGGGAAAGTCCAGATGGGAGGAAAGTCACTTTGAAATTGTTAATCCCCAGGTGTCACGTAGCAGATGTACTTCAGCAAGTGCATAATGGAACGTCTGGTGGACATTTTGGCATCAACAAAACCCTAACAAAAGTAAGACAACGTTTCTACTGGGTAAACAGTCGTCAAGATGTAGAGGCTTGGTGCCGCCAATGTGAAGTTTGCGCGGCAAGAATGGGGCCACAAATAAGAAATAAGCAATATAACACCAGGGCTCCTTATGAGCGAATTGCCATAGCAAGTGATCGCATGAAGGCTCGTTATGATCTTAAGGCAAATTCAGGAGGGTTCCAGGTTGGAGATTTGGTTTGGCTATATAACCCACAACGAAAGAAAGGCAGGTCCCCGAAGCTTCACCCGCCCTGGGAAAGTCCTTACACTGTCGTCACCAGACTAAATGACGTTGTATATAGAATTCGGCAAAGCCCAAAATCCAAGATGAAGGTGGTGCACATAGAGAGACTAGCCAAGTATGCAGGGAATAATGAGTTGCCTGATCGGGACGTTCAGGCTTAAGGAGGGGGCAGTGTTACGCCACTGGACTGTGTAGACTGGTTAGATTTGGCTAGAATTGTACACGAACGGCCGGGAATATTCTGGAGTGCTCTAGACCGGGAGAATGGATGTATAAATAAGACGCACGGTGGGCCGAGATTTAATCTTAAGTTGAACGTGAACGAGTGAAGAAGCAATAAGAAAGAGACTTATAAGTGTTCAGTTGTGATCATAGTTAAGACATTAATTAATCTATTGTTATTAATTGTTAATTAGTAAATAAAGTAGTGTATAAGTGTTACCTGGACTTTCAATCAACGAATCTACGAGTAGAGGTGTTTGTGTGGATAGCAAACACGTAACAATATCTTAAGCGTAAATACCCTAGCAGAAAAGCGAAAAATCGAACATTAGCCCAAAAGAGAAAATATAAAAAGTAAGTACTAGTGAAAAATTGAATTTTTTCGTAAATTAATAAAAGTAATAATTTTCTTTTATTTCCGGTAATTTCTGTAAGAGACTAATATAAATGAAAGTTTTCCCATTTTGCCGTCTCTAAATATTGATATGGAGAATGAAAGGCTCAATGAAAGGTGAATATGATAATTTTTATTTTTGATTTATTTTAAGCGCAGTAACCTCATGTACAGGGTGATCATTTTAAGTGCACCTTACTCGATTTTTCTGCTGTATTTTTAACCTAGGAAAAAACTTCAAAAATTATACTTATATGCTTTTGTCTAAGGAATCCGAAAATTAAAAACAATTGAATGTCAAATAAAAAAGAAAACGCCGAAAAACTGAAAAATAAAAAAATTACACCCCGCATTAATATGCGGAAATGGACATATGACATTCCGAATACTGATTAAATATGCGCGTCACATACATATCTTTTACTTCCGGTTTGACCGGAAATTGCCTTAATTTTTTTTATTCTAAATGATATATCATGTATATTCGGCTCAATTTAAAAAAATTCTTTCTGAATTCAGCAATATATGTAACATCATCATAATCTTTCATATTTGATAAAAATATTGGAGTTTAAATTTAAAATAACACAAATATATTTTTCATATTATTTCATCGCCTTTTCCATTCTGAGTTGAATGATATGACACACATTGATACTTCCATTTTATAGGAAAAATTTTTAAAATAATACTATGCATTAATAAGAAACGGTAAAATGGAAATTTTTTTGTAGATTAACGATTTAATTGTTTTGTTATTTAGTTCTTTAGCTATTTTTAAACAAAGTAAATAAAATGATTTCGAGTTTTTTTTATAGTTTCTACATATTAATTGTAGGACAAGGACGCATGAAGGGTAAGGTTAGCTACTGCTTAGCTTATAAGGTTGACGTAATACAACTTTTTCGTCGGTTTATGTCGTACGAAACCTCTAGTACTCCGCCTCTGATAATTAAACATCTCCCGATCTGAAATGTTCCACTATGCCGTTCTGTAACTAGAACATCGGCCACCTTCGACATTCGCCGCGATAATTTCGGTTTGGGTGTATATATTATGCACCGTGGCCTGCGCGGGGTGTGGTAAAATCGAGACTATATTTCACTTGCATCTGATATAGACTCTTAATAGAGATAGTTTTGTCACTAGTGCTGATGTCAAAGTATTGTCAGAGGCTACTAGATGCTAACGATTTTCAATTTTCAATTTAAAAATAACCTCGAATATCTAAAAAACTATTGGGTATAGGGAGACCATATATGGTTAGAAGCGCATTTTTTTCTTCGTCGACTGGTGTATTTAAATAGGTAGCATGCTATTAAAAAAAAAAGACTGCCTTTTTTGTGCATTTGACAGATGACGTCATCTAGAATCTTTGTTATAGGAAAATTTGAATTTTTTTTAAATGATAAGTAACCAATACTCTCTTACCTGCATACAAATTTCAACGTGTTACTGTTAACCGTTAATGAGATATTAATTTTTGTTAGTACCTTTTCTGCAAAAATTAGAGAAAAAAATTATCTCGAAAAATATTAATTTTAGGCATAACTTTAACAGAAAAACCTCAGAATCTTACCTAGAATCCAAAAAAAAAAAAAATAAATTTAGGGTCATTCTATTTAAAATAACGAAGTTATTTTAAAAAATATTTTCATTAAATAAATCCTGGTCGTTTATGCCCACAGCCAAATTTTGAGATCAATATATTTTTTCTTTCTCAAGAAACTTCTAATGACCGGTCAAAAAAATCACCCTGTATAGTCCTTATTATAGTCTTCTGATTATAAAATGATTTAACCTCTTATTGAACTCAGATTTTCAATTCAATCAGATTCGATTCATTTCCGAAACCCCTTACTGTCACAATAAATAACGCCATTTGTTTTCCAGCAGGGAAGAATAATTTGTAATTTGACACGGCTTAAACCTTCGTTCATTGTTTGTTCTCCATTCAAACAGTTGATAGGTTTGTTTCAGTCGAAATTCATTATAAATTACGAATTTCTGCATCAAAACAGATATTTGTTTTGAATTAGTTCCAAACCACATAGCACTGAAATGTTCCTTCTGGGCGTATTCACAAACGGAAGGTAAACTAACTTAATTGAACAATTCAATAATAATATCGATCTATGTGTGGTTGATACTGTCGATTGCATCACCGGTTAGAAACATTTTCAAGAAATAGTTGTAATTATATAATAATATAAAGTTTTTGTTTAATATAGTATTTTTTTTAATAATAAAAAAAATCCAAATTAACAAAAATGGTTATTTTACATGATTATTTTCAAAGATGGAGAAGAAATTTAAACATATGTACAAGGTTATCCAGCGAAAAGACCCACCCTTATATTTTGTTTATTTTTCGAGTTAGAAAAAAAAATTTCAAATGGAAGTTGTAGTGAATCAAATGAACTCTTCTAGAATCCCTACAAAGAATATACAAGCGGGACAAACCAAACTTACATTTTTTAAAATAGAACACCTTATATTTTTTACATTTTTGAAATCCGTGTTCTTTTGTGACTTCAGATAAATAGATATATTGTATTTTAATTTTTACTGGTTTTTATTTATTGTAAATTTTATACTATCAACATCTGCCAGGTTATTAGGTTAGCCATGGACGGATGAAAAACACTTAATTCGACTTTAAAACAAATTGGTAAATGTTCTATTAAAATACGAAATGAAATGAAAATATAATAACGCTAAAATTTTTTTTGCTAATTATTATTTTCTAACTTTTACAAAAAACTTATCACAGATAAATATAACATAATCTTTTTAAACAATTATTTTCCCAGTTATTGGCCAAAAGTGCTGAAACTTGGATTATATAAAAAAAATATGCATATGATGTTCAGCACGACTGACTCAGTAATGTTTTTTTACTGAACAGAGTAGTTAGAATTAAAAATAACATTATTGAATCGCACTGAACATAATGTGCATGTTATCTTTTTATAATCCAAGTTTCAGCGTTTTGGCAAATAGCCGGAAAAAATAATTGTCACCTGGTATCTAAGAATTTAATAATAAAAACTAGGCACTTAAACATTCTTAACAAAAAATTTTTCAGATAATGGAAATTTTATAGATTAAATACATCAATGAGAGGTACATGATATAGATCCAACTGGTCGTTAAGAAGTTTATTCACTGTGATTATATTTGAATATTTCTAAAGACTAATAAATTTAATTTAAAGCTCTTTTCTTGAGTATATAAAATATTTAGGTTCTTTAATTTTGGAAAAGTGTGACTAGATCCTAAAATATAATTTGGAAGAGTTGAATCAGTTTTATTAAACCTAAAAGACCGTAAGTGTTCATTATACCGAATTTTAAATATACGACTAGTTTGATATAAATAAGTGGCATTACAATCCGGACATGTTTATTTATAAACATCAGATTTCTCCAGATTATCAATTTTATCTTTTGCATTAAACAAAAGGTGTGAAAGTTTTGACTGAGATTTAAAACTAACTTTAATATTATGTTGTGATAAGATATTGGCAATTTTTTCTGAAATATTTCCATAATATATTAACAGAACATATTCAGTGCTTCTTTTGTTTGACATATGAATAAATACTGTGGTATGCTAGTTTTAATTGTTTTCTATTAATTAAAGTTTCTATTGTTTTTTCCTGAAAGCCATTATTGAAAGCTATTGTTTTTGTCTAATTCTGTTTTTAGATTTTGCTCTGAAAGAGGTAATGATAGAGCTTTGTGTATCATAGAATTATAGTCTGCTAGTTTATGAGATTTAGGACTCAGTGATGAATCTGATATTGTGAATGTCGGTTTTCTGTAAATACTAAATGTAATTTTGTTATTGTGTTTTGATTCTAACAATTACTTTCTCAGCTACCTACAGATAGAGAAAGTATTGGTGTCGCGAGAAAAAATCAGATTTCGGACTGTAATGAAAATGGACGTTTTGAGAGTCTAAAACAGAAATTTATCCGAATTGGTATACCGTTTATGTGTGAATGTTTCTGGTCATCGTTGTGACCGTATTTTCTTAAACACGTCTCAACGTGGAAATCTGAAATTTTATATGTAATATCTGTGAGGTTCAAGGACGAACCCTATTGAATATCAGTGAAATTGATGCATCAAGGAGGGCACGTCTTAAGGGAGCAAAAAAATGTTTCAAATAAAAATTGTTCAGAATGAGAAAATGTGCCAAAAACAAACTCTTGAACATTTTTCGTAAGGTTAACCGTTACTGAGAAAAAAAAGTTTAAAATTAATTTCATTCTGTTAAAAAAATAAAGTATTTCTTGGCATATCCAATAAGTTGAAATGAACGAAGAATAAATTATTTTATTTCATTTTATCTTGTTTATTTCGTTTGTTTCGTTTCTCTCATTTATCTTATTTGTCTTATTTACTTTGTTCATTTTAATTATTTTATATAAATTATTAATAAAATAAATAGAAATGATATTTTATATTAAAGTAATTTATTTCTCTCATATCAAATTGAATATGATGAAGAAAGTACTGTCGAGAAGCACCTAACCGTGACAATTTTTTTTTGGAGCATGTAAAAATGGAACATAATTTCTAAACACATTTTCATTAAAACTAGGTATAAGAATCTGATACGACCATCAGTCACGTAATATTTAAAATTGGGAAGTCATATCAGGGGGGTTCATCGCGATTCGATATAATATTGTTATATTAATATATTATAATATTATATATTTTTCACTAGTCGTGGTCATGAAGTGGTCATTCAGTAACATTATATACAGGGTTATTCGTAATTAGACCGACATACTTTGTCAACATGCGAAGAAGGTCAAATTAATACAAAATCACGCGGCTGAAGCAGCCACAATCGTGCGACTCTAACTTCGCGTGTCTAGTCCCGCCGCACCAATCACTGCTTTACATTAAATTAGAGGCTGTAGCTCCATGATCACTGCGGCTGTTGCTACGAGATTTTGATCCGCGATACTTAACTGCTACGAGAACACCCCAATCGCTTGAACCGCAACGATATGTGGTATAACCACATATCGTATTTTTTTGCTTTTCTTCTGTGTTGTGGTACAAACCTTGCATATTTTTGAATATTAAATGTGGATGCTAGTTACCTCATTTTTTGTTCTTTACAAATTAAATGTAGCCCTAAATACCATAGTAAATATACTTAATAAAAAGTTTGTTGATACCTTGCTGATACATTTTATGGTTCTATATATTAATAATGGTAAAATTCGCTAAGTAGGTAAAAGTAAATCAAATTTTCATCATTTTTAAGGGATTATTCTATTATATACTAAATACAATACATTTGAATAGGAAATCGACTTACCGCAGCCGCATGGTTAACACCCTCACTATAGCCTCGCGGCCATAACGTTTTCCTAATCGTGCGGTTATTGCCGCGCAACTAAAAAGCTCAGCTGCTTCATTGACATTCGTCTTTTATAAATTTGTCTTTCAGCATGCTTGGATAGTGTTACAAATTGTTGTTAACTGCGTATCGTAAATTCAGAGAAATGTTTCATAGACCAAATTAAATAACACCGGCCTACACAATTTTTGTAACATAGTTCACACTACTGTTTTTATATTATTAAAACCTCCGTATTAACTGAAAAAATATCCAACAAGTTCTATACGTACTGCTTTTTGTGTGAAAACAATATACCAATATATTGCCAGGTAGTGAATTTTATGATGGGTCGGCAATTTTAGAAAAGCAAGTTAAAGTAAGATGGAACATTATCAGTATCAGTCTTCTTTTGACCGTTCAAGTGTCCAATTGTGTCTGCTAGAAGGTGTTTTCGTTTATCTACATAACCCTGTTACGACAAAAATGTCCAGTCAAACGCTCCTCAAAACTTCACCTGACAAGTTTTGTTACATTTGTGGATCATTCCTTGGGAAGTCACAAGCGAGACCATTGTCTGCGTATTTTCTAAATTTTGGAGTTTTAGTCGGAGATCAAGACAAGCAATGGACTCCCCACGTTTGTTGTGTAAGTCGTAGTGTGTCACTATTGTAGTGGATGAAAGGGAAAAGAAAAAAAAGAACTCACCAATCATTTCGATGATTGCTATTTTTGTGTAACAAGAACTGAGGGATATTCCAAAAAAAGAAAAACCAAAAATCAAATATCCGAATTTGCCAACAACCCTAACCTGTTCCTCACAACTTATCAGACTTACCAGTGCCAACTGTGCCTTTAGATTGTCAAAATATTTTAGTTAGCCTCACTTAATTGCCCAAAATGAATTGAATGATTTGGTACGTGACTTGGGGCTGTCAAACCAACAAGCAGAACTTCTTAGTTCCCGACTTAAAGGAGTGGAACTTACTGGCTAAATAAACAAGCATTACGACTATTAGAAAAACAAATGCAACATTTTCCGCATTCTATAATATGGAAAATTCACTGTGCGCATGTATTGATATTAATGGTTTAATGCAGGAACTTAATATCGCGCATTCGCCTTCTGAGTGAAGGTTATTCATAGATTCCTCCAAATACAGTTTAAAAGCTTGAAATTTAAAACCATTTATACCAATTGTTCATTCAGTAACAATGAAAGAAGATTATGATAGTTTGGACGCCATTTTAAATACAATTAATTACAACAAATACAAATGGTAAATATGTGGGGATTTAAAAGTAATAGCCTTTAGGAGGCTTTACAAAGTATTGCTGTTTTCTTTGATTGTGAAACTGTCGTGCAGTAAAAGAACATTATGAGAAAAGAATTTGGCCAGAAAGGTAAGAATTTGAACCAGGAACTAGTAATATTAAATATATGCCCCTTGTAGATCCTAAACATGTTCTTTTGCCACCTCCTCATATTAAATTTGGGCTAATGAAAAATTTTGTGAGGCTATGAAAAAGGGGGTGAAGGATCTAAATACTTATGAGAACCTTTTTCCCAATTAAGTGACACCAAATTTAAAGAAGACATTTTTATTTGTCCTCAAATTAGAAAATCGCTTGACAATGCAGATTTTAAAGGAACACTTAAGAGGGCTAATCGAACCCGTGTTTGTAAGGTAATTTTTCAAAATTTATTTCTTCCATACGGTTTGGTCAAATTACACCAAATTTGGAGGATCAGTAGTTGAAAGTGTACTAGAGGATACATGTATATCTATTTTAATTAATTTTCACTTTATGTAGGGAAAATTTATACTGTAAATATAAGTGAAATTTGAACGTGATTAGCTCCTGAATTATAATATGAATCGGTAAAATTCGAGGTAAAATTCATACATGTCGTCTAGAATGAATCTTCATAATTATGCTCAGCAAGTTTCAAACTTTTATTCCGTACTGTTTGGTTAAAATGAATTTTCTAAATAAGTATCTTTGTCACTACAAATGGAGCAAGGAATTGTTACCGCTATCGGGAATCGCACCTCAATGAAGGCGGTGAATAAAACGTCCAGTGAAGGTATAGTCAAGAGCAAAATTATTCAGCGGCGCATGTATAAAAACTTTCTAGAGAGTGACATAGCTATCCGAAGCTTTTTCCCGACTAGGCCCCTTAATATATAGAAACTCAGAACTTGGAACTCATTTGTAAGCATAGTCAGGGGATTTTTAGGGAACAAGAAGAATGAGAATTACAAGCAATTAGTAACCGAACTATTAGATTCGTACCAAACGCCTGGTTACCGTATGTCTTTAAAAATTCACTTTCTGCTTTTTCATTTAAATTTTTTTTCTGAAAACTTAGGTGCAGTAAGCGACGAGCAAGGAGTAAAATTTCATTAAGATATCAGGACAATGGAAGTTCGTTATCAAGGACGATGGGATCCAGCCATGATGGGTGATTACTGTTGGTTTTTAAAGTGAGACGATTTGACCCCACATAAAAGAAAAAATGAACTGAGCATATGTTTTTCAAAAAATTATTCTTTCTCTTTGTAGATATATCTATGTAAACTTAATATATGTCACATACATCATTGATATATAGCAATAAATAGATTAGTAAAATTAACAATAATGTTATTCCTGCCTATAATGTCTTATTAATGTAACAAGAAAACGTTAAGTGTTACGACTTTTTGCTTGTCATCTCTGTAATTAGAAGACTTTATTAAACATGCTACAAAAAGAATATATTTTTTTGTCCACCATTGTAATTATTAAATAAGTGAATACTACAGGATGACAGTAATTTTATTGTAATTGGTGAATGGCTAACGTTGCATTTTCTTTCTCAAGAACGTTTAAGATAAAGAAGTTGCCTATTGTATCTTAAAAACAAAATGAACTAAGCCATTTCTGATGACACATTTGAAATCTAGTCTAAATTATAGCCATTTCTGATGACACATTTGAAATCTAGTCTAAATTATAGCCGAGTAACCATTTTGGAAAGGCAGTGTCAAATAAACATAGAATTTTAAAAAAAGTAGTTAAGTAATGCCGAACTGAACTCAACTACCAACATCCCGTCTCCATTATCATTATTGAACCTGCGGGGCATACCGATTCCCTGCACGCCTCCAGGGTTAATAATAATAATGGAGACGGGATGTTCGATCTTGTATCTGTTACCGTTTCGAAAAAGCCAATGGTGTCAACTCGAAAATGAAGCCGTAGACACAAATAAAAGTACAAATCAAAATGGTCAAAAAAACTAAGTATTCCAAGCCGGCAACTTTTGACTGTTTCACGCTTAATTATCATATTCAATCAAGTAAAAGGTAGGTACTTTTTTAATTTCTTCTATTAGAATTAAAAATCGCTACCAATTATTTGGGAATCAGAACTCTCTCACCGTAGTAGAACTCGAAATGTGGTGGAGTTTATAATAAAAGTAATTTTTGACGTTTCAAAAATGTCACATTTTTTGGCGTTTCAAGAAAGTCGCATTTGTTGACGTTTCAAAAAAGCCACATTGGTGTAATGTCACTAATATTTTTTTAGACATTGGGACCTATTTTGCTCATCAACGAGCTCAATCTCTTCTTTGACCTATAGAATATGTGTACCAAATTTGAAAGGTTTATCTCAAAAACTGTAGCTGCTATCGCTAACCAGACAGACACAGATACAGACACAGACAGAAAATTTTTTCTGTCTGAAATTTTGTGTATCGTCATAATTCGTCGAGATCCGTTCAGAAATGTAATAAAAATTTTCAAAATTTTTTTCACGAATACATAACTTCCTCACTTTGACGGGTGAGGAAGTAAAATTGTGTTTGAAGATGAATTTTCTAAGAATACAATTATTACAAAATATTAAATATATTTGTTTTATTTTTACGTATTGGAACTTGGAATTGGATATAAAAACGTAAATTTTATCAGCTTCCTTGAATTATTGAAAGCAAGCTATGAACCATATCCACATCAAATTCTTTAGACAAGAAAATTTAGAATGACTCTACAAAACTGAATACTAGCCCCAAGAGAAAATTACTTGGTCGAATGTCACGTATAACAAAGACCATGACTGGAATATATACAATGACGTGGCAATTTTTGAATACAAGAATTTTACATAAGTTTGTCGACATTTGGTGACTCGCTTTTCTTTGCATTTAATTAAATTCAACTTTCCGAGAGTCAATTTATTTTGTTTAAGTATCTGTGTGTTTCACAACGAAATATGAATTAATTAAATGAAGCCTCTCTCAGACATTTTCTGCACGTTAAAGTTTTATTCCAGTGAGACTTATTTACTAAATTTATATTTAGTTCATGAAATGTCAGGAAATTACTAATTTCTAAAGTTAAGATATAACAATAAATAGTTATTAAATAAATCAGTAATACTGTCCAGCCGGTGAAAGAAGGCCTTCGCGATAAGGAAGAGTATTGGGATAAGTCGCTTTCTGTGAAACCATTAATACTAGGAATATAAGATCACTCCTAATAAATATTTAGGTGCAGATCATAGACCTCTTTATTATATGTCTATGGTGCAGATGCAAACGATCACAAAAATTTGCCATGCATTAACTTATTTATTTCATTTACGCTTAATTGTAAATGGAATGCAGAAATCACATTCTTGCGGGTCTTGTTTCCCCGACCAGACAGTAAAAATAACGATAAGAAAATGTACCGAATAATTTGACATTAATTAAATATGATTATACACGTAACTAGGCGAAAAATTTTTTTATTATCGTATTAGTTTTGAAAGTTATACATGTATAACTTTGAGAGGAATTAAGTCTGAATACACGAAAGCAAATTTATTAAAGATAGAACATTGAATTTGGAAGACACAGCTGTTAGTTCGTTTCAAGACAAGTGTCATTCAATTTAAAGGATAAGCAATTTAAAAAGATTCTTTGTAGAGAAACGTGTTTGTGTATAAAGAATGGGGATACTATATTAAACTCCGGTGTTTACTCAAAATGAAATTTCTAAAGCATGAGAACTACATACTAATCTACTTCTTAAAGATTAAAAATCTGTCAGCATATAGAGATAAAAGGATTCTACACTATACTGATGGTGGCTAAAGCCAGAAGATTGTGGAAAGGAATTAATAACATAATAAACGGTTGACCTAAAATGCTGGCCAAATGAAACTTATAATGTAATTATATATAGAAGACATTATGTACAGGGTGCACAATAAAACCCTTTATGTTTACAAACGTTATACGTATTTTTAATATATAGGGTGTTGAATATAATTTTTCTTTCTCGAATTTTCATTATAACTTATAAACGAATGGTTAGATTTTTTCATGTTTGGGGGATAATGCCTATTAATTAAGGGGCATAAAACAAGCGATAATAATGTTCAAAAACTTGCACAGTGGCGGAGTGGAGGGGGTGCTCAACCACTTTCTTAAACAGAACTTCTACACCAATGACTATTTTTTTTAAACTGTTATTTTCATTATTTACATACAGTTTAACAAAAATAATGTCCCTTCTTCTGTTTCGAAATTCCTGTGCCTTTCCGAGTTATTTTGATTTTGTGTTTTATGTGGTACTAAATTAAGTAATTTATTTATTATCAATTATTATCGGCTAAATATTTAATTCTTTCAACGAGACCTACCTAAATATGGTTTGTTAAGGATTCTAAAAAGCCGAAATCTCTTATTCCTTATCTCTTTCCAATGTAGTCAAAATAAATATTTGTTATATCAAGCCATGCTCAAATACAAGACTTTTATAAGTTGAAATCTGTTACATTAATACATTATTGTGCAGTTGCCAAACAGTTTTAAGAAGTTTCGTGGCAAGAGTGAAAGAAGCCAAAAGGATGAATCCAACAACTTAGAGGAGCAGTCCCAACCTAAAAATACATGGAAAACTGGCTTAAAAATTTAACAAAAATAACAATACCTAATAATGTAAAATATATATTAAGTCTGGGACCATAATTTTTAATATTTTTCTCTGCCTTGTAATACTTTTCCTATCGATAAAATAATTACAAGTGTAGAACAAGGTTTAATGAATATTAACAACGAAAATAAATTAAAAAATGCAAATAATAGAACCAAAAACCAATTAAATCATTACATTAAAGACATTTTTAACAGAAAATTCAAATATTTTTATACTAACAGCCGACAAATGTAATAAAACAGTAATAATGTATAAAACAGAGTATGAGAGAAAATTGAATAATATGCTTAATGACGAAACAACATACAGAAAAGAAAATCACAATCCAAAAAAAAATTTCAAAATAAGCTTAATGACCTCATTAAGTCATCGCTCAGAAAAAAACCTAATTAGTGAACAACAAAAAAATAAACTTATTTGTCACAATGACCATGCTCCCTTCATATACGGCCTACCAAAACTGCATAAAGAAAATATTCCGTTAAGACCAATAGTAAGCAATATAAATAGTCCCACATATAATCTTTCACAGTTTTTATCCAAGATACTAAGTAATTTTTTAGGAAAAACTGAATCCTTTGTTAAAGACTCACGGCAATTTTGTGAATTTATAAAAAACCAGACAGTTCCCAAAGATCATATCATTATTTCACTTGATGTTACCTCACTATATACTAATATTCCAACAGATTTATCAGTTACCCAAGACGAATTTATAAAGCAATAACGTTACTTAACTTAATATATTTCACGTATATATTTCACGTACAAAAATCAATTCTTCTCACAAATTTTCGGAACCGCCATGGGGTCACCTATATCCGCCACTGTAGCAAATTTAGTAATGGAAGAATTAGAAAATAAAGTATTAAAATCACTAAACTATAAACCAAAATTCTACAAGAGATATATAGATGACTGCATTATTTGCTTACCAAAGGACAAAATAGAATATACGGTTAATATTTTCAATAATTATCACTTAAGGTTACAATTCATTAAGGAAATAAAACAAAACAATAGCATAAACTTCTTAGATTTAACAGTTGAATATAATAAGAACGGTATTATCGAAACTAACTGGTACAAAAAAGAAGTGTGGTCACAAAGATACTTAAACTTTAAATCCGACACACCAAACAACTACAAGAAAAGCGTCATCAACAGCCTAACAGATCATGCCATCCAACTGTCACATCCAAAATATAGACCAAATAATCTGAAAAAAATCGAAAAGTTCTAGAAGCAAACTCCTACCCTAAACACTTTTATGAACCGATGACAAAAAAAAGGATACACAAAACTTATAATAAAACAACCCATACACCAAATAATAGTAATAATAAATGTGTCCATGGCATACACACCAACAGTATCCGAAAAATAGCAAACGTATTTGAACAACATAATATAAAAATAATCCATAAACCATACAATACCACAACAATATTTTTCACAAAACTTAAACCTAGACTACCAACCGAAGACGAAACTAACACTATATACAAGATAGACTACAATGACTGTAATGGTACCTATATAGGCCAATCAAAACAATATCTACATGAAAGAGTATACACGCACAAATATAGCATAAAAACTCAAAACCAAAACACGACAACACTAGCCAAACACGCCATAGAACAAAACCACCGATTTAATTTTAACAACATATAAATGTTAGAAAAAGAACCTAACTATAACCGAAGAAACATACATGAAATGTTGCAAACAAAAAGATAAACCAACGCCATAAATAATCGTACTGATATAGAAAATTTAAGCAAAACCTATTTTAAATGATTGGGGTAAATTACAACATGAATTCAATTTTTACATCTTACCGATACAAAATAATAATTCTTGATATAAAATATCTTATTATATACTCATTATTTAAGCAAAACACCTACAGTAAATCATATATATACATTTCTAACGTTATCTCTGTAACATAAACAAAACCTTAAGAGCCTACAAACTATGTTAAAATATCTTAGTTGCGTTAAAACAGACAGTCCCATAACATGTAACAAAATTTGAAACAAATACCTAATAATTAATAGCGTAAGTAAATAGTAATGTAAAATAACCATAACTATGTTTTTAAATTATTTTATTAATTGTATTTCATTAATGATGGTGTAATAAATCGAAACGTATTTTTAATTGCAATGGCAAGAAAAATAATAGAAATCATGTTAATAAAAATTAAATTTTCATTAATGTGTTGAGTTCCTCTGTATTATATACTCATAAAATTTCCATCAAAAGCACCATGTGGGAGAGAATTTAGAATTTTAAACTATTATTATTATTATTTTCAATTTACACAAAAATAGTATCTCAAATGGAGCTAACGCTAAATTTAAAAAACTGTTTCGGCAATTTTCCTAGACATTTCTGAAACGTACTTGACATTTTTAAATTCGTATTGCATTTGGCAGAACACTGAACAAGTAACTCTATAAAATCCTGAGTAGGTCGCTAAATCTCCACTCCTGAATAATATTGAATACTAAATTTAAATTGCAAGTATTATGGGGTGGTTAATAGTGCAGTCTGCCTATTTTTGGCCCCATGTTAATTTTTCACTTCGGAGATACAGTCAACAAAAATATGTAAAAATATGGAAATTTTCCGTAGAATTCAATAAACCAAAATACAAACAACTGGCACCTCGGGGGCCCATAGTAAATTGGGCTCAAAGTTGGCCAAAAACGGTTTTTTCCATTTTACTCTGTCATGGTGCCATAAAATGAAAAAAAGTTTTATACAAAAGTTGTAGAACTATTAAATACGGATCGATCTGTGGAAATCCGATGTTAGAAAATTCAAAAATAAATTATTTATTTGAAAAAAACCGTTAAAAATCGCGTTTTTTTGAAACGCTCATATCTTCGTGAAAACAAATCATTTTTTCACGAAACTTGGTCAAAGTGTAGCTCCCTACTAACTAAAAAACATCGTTTTCAAAAAATTTAAAAATATAAACATTTTGCAAAAATTGATTTTTTTCGAAAAAATCACGTTTTTTTAAAATCTCGATAGCTCATACACGCTTTCATATTTCTAGTCAATTTTGAACTTAAAATTTGCTTGAAATGTTGTACTTACATGGTTATTTATTGCGCGCTTTTTTAATTGATCGGTAATATGCGAAAAATCGGTTGAAAAATCGGTTTTTTTTTTAACACCAAAAAAAATCGATTTTTTTTTCAAGAAAAAAAAATTTTTTTTTTTTTGTTAGCAGCATTGAATAGCTGGTATTTTTTTTTATAAATTTACAAAAAAAGAAATTTTATCTACGACCCTTTGGAGCCGAGATAATTTTTTTCTTTTGAAAAAAATCTAGTGACGCTATCTTTTAATATCAAGGGCTGAAATTTACAAAGTTTGTAGTTTAATATTTGTATTTTACATAAAAAAATACTACAATGACATATTCGCTCTCTATTCTTTGGAAATTTAATGGCAAGCGGAGCACACCCCGGCTCATACGTTCGTTCGCTCGAGCGGTGTCGAGGGGGTGCGGGACGGTATTAACGTGGATACATCTGTAAAACTGTATGCTCTTATCATACGTACCGTATCGTAGTTTCAACTGCACACAGAGCGTTCATACGATTATGTCTCTTGAACGTTATGTTGATTCTTAAAGACATATGAGTTGACAGGTAAATAATAATTGTTAAGCAACATTTTTAGTATAACAATAAAATATTTATTTTACATGAAAGTTCAAAATATTGACAGTGAATATAAACGTGTACAGTACTTAATTGATCCGTAGTTTTTTATCGGAGACCCCTCCCCCCTCCTCGTTGTCACTGGTACGTTCTTCGCTGTATGCAGCGAGTACGGAATCATAGACATTGGTCTGTGATTCATCCATCACCACGCAAGACTCATTAAATATATCTCCGTCCAAGTCGTCATCAAGAGTATCTGCCTCCATCGTAGTTATTTCTATATTAGTGCAATTTTCTTGATCGCATGTCAAGCACATGCTTGAACACTTCAAACCATGCCTCCTGGAGCTACAGATCTTCGTTTTACATCCGCTTCCGCATTTGCAGGCTATCGTTTTAACGATTTCGTCTGGAACCAGCTGATTTTTCAACCGATTTTTCGCATATTACCGATCAATTTAAAAAGTTGCCAGTTGTTTGTATTTTGGTTTATTGAATTCTACGGAAAATTTCCGACTTTTTACATATTTTTGTTTACTGTATGTTAACTTAAGGGTCCAAACCCGTAGGCAGACCGCGCTATAAAGAATATCTGCTGAACCGAATTCGAGAAAAAAACCTTTGTTTCAAAAGCCCACTGAAGAGTGGCTCATTTTCAGAAAACAAATGTATCTAGAAATATCAAGAGATATAAAAAAAAAAACACTGAAAACCGTTTCTTCCAATTAGTCTATAGATCATCCTAATATGACAGATAAAAACCTACAATTGTCTTTTTACATCTTTGGAACCAATTGAAATCTTGAATAATTTCAAGGGTTTCTTTGTGCACCCTGCATATAACGTCTTCTACTGTAGTTTGATGTCATGGTTAAGCCAACTTATTTCTGATGCATCGTAAAACGTCGTTTACTTAAATTTATTAGCAAATAGTTCTTTCTTCACCATATTTTCTTTAAAATTTGTTTGTTTTTCTGAAAGTCATTGAATAACTTCAGCTTTTCGCTAAGAAGTTGTTGTTATTTTTGAAATTTTTCTCGAGTGTTTTTTTTTTATTTGGCATTAAGCCATTAGCCATACCGCCAGACACAACATGGTGATATAGAATTTTACCTACGTCTAACCTATACAAAAAGAAGGAGAAAAATATATTTGAAGACAGGCGAGGAAAAAACAAGGACACATGCTTCTTGTCCTGGGGCTATCAGGACATTGTTTTTATTATAACAAACAGTTTTAGAGGACCACCTTAGTATAAAGGTTTAAAGACACAGGGAAACAACAAAGGATACAAAACTAACCTATGCTGAATAATTTTCAAAGTAACATTTCTGTTTCAACTAAAAAACTAATAACGCAGTCAAACACTGTTTTACTATTGAGACTGAGTAGAGAAAGTATATTAAACGGAGACTGAATATTGCAATTCATAAGATTTTTATACAGTGTGTTGCTAGCTGCTTTGTTTTTCGTGCATTCAAAGAAAATATGATCAAGGTATCCTTTCATGTTACATGTTTCACAAATATCAGAGGGCACTACTTTTATTTTGTATAGGTATGCTGGGTATTCAGCATGACCAAATTTCATACGATTTACTGATGTAACATATTTTCGTGGAAAATCATAACCATCGTGCCAGAACTTAGTCGGAAGATCAGGATGTATAAGAGTATATCTTGTTTGACTAGAGGAACAGAAATCATGCCATAAGTGTTTCCACTTGTTTTTTAAATTCGTTCTTGTAACTGTGAAAGCATCAGTGAGACATAATTTTGGTTCATATGAAAATCCTGTGTTAATGCTTTTTTTTGCTAAGGCGACAACAATTTGATTATTTTTTAAACCTATGTGGGCTTTTACCCAAACAAAATATACTTCTCTATTAGTTATTATCGTCAATTGCTTAAAACACTAATTATTCTAGAATCTACTAAAACAACTACCTCATCCTAGCTAATAATAGAAAAAAATTGGATTAAATAGTAGAATTTACACTGTTTTAAATCAAAAAAATAATACTTAAGATAAATTAGTAAAAAGTTTATTCAGTTACCAGAAAACTTCATTGTTTAAAATAATTCAGTTACAAGTTCTCCCAGAGGTCGTACAAACTCTAACATTCTTTTTGAAAATTTGGAAAGCATAAGAAAATTACATGATGAAAATATTTACCCTTACATTGTATTATTACTTTGTCGTTTAAAAAACAACGACACATTCGTCTGGACATTAACCCTATCAGTTGAAACATATTTTTGTAAATTTTATGTTATTATTTTATTTAAAGTAATACGGTAACTTGCATCATAAAATATGTTCTAGTATTAATTACTCAAACTAGTTGTATTAATTTATATTTGATGATAATTATCCCGCACTCTCTTTGAGTATTAAGTCACAGCCCTACAAGTTATTCAAAAATGTTAATAAACAAACGTCTGCGCCAAACGGTTAGGTTTTTATTAATGTTTTTATCTACCCAAAAACTGTCTCACACCTAAAAAGATATCTGGAAATGATACTATTAAATGCAAAATATTTTAAGCTAGAGAATGAAGGTCATGTTTCTGAATTCAATCTGATTGCGTTATCAAAAGTAGTAATAAAATGTTTTGGCATTATTTGAATTTTTGGATCAATATCAAACATGACAATTTTTAATCTAGAAATTGCTACAAAAATCAAATACTGCTAGAAATAAAAAGAAAAAATGTATCGCCTATTTCATTTTTTTCCCTAACATATAAATAAAAACTCTAAAATTTTCAGGACGATATAAATGTCCAAGAAAACCACATTTAAAATATAATGTGTGGGTCTCCAAATCTTTGAGGATCTGCAAAATAGCTCACAATGATTTCAGTATATTTTCAGCATAATGTATTGTTTACTGAAAAAGTGGGACACCACGAAAACATTTTACACATTGTTTAAAGTTTTTTGTACTTTTCATTATAATTCTTTCGAATTATGCATTTATCATTAGTCTGACTCCTCGCCGTTGTTCAATGAGTATCTTTGCTCAGCCGGATCCAACGACTTTTATAATAAAACCTTGACTCGAACAATGAATGATTTAATCATTAAGATGGTTTATTGGCTTTTAAAAGAAACGAGAAATTCTCTCTTGTCATTGCAAATTTCGCTTCTTTTAGGTTTTAGAGCATAATGTAGATAAATTATAATGAATGGTTATTATGATAATGCATTATAAAAGCAAACGAGGACGGTAAAAAAAATTTGTCATTTTATGTACAAAATATTAGGGTAAGAACGACCCTTCTAAAGATTAAATTTACCAAAACAATATAATTATTTTTCATAATGTAATGCGAGGGCTGCAGGAGACGTTTTTTAAATGGTTTTATGCAGAATGTATGCCAGCTGGCTAAATTTAGATAAATTGTTGGGCAGCTAATTAGTTACATTTTATGCCACCCTACACTATTAAAAGCTAAAAAAAAAATTCAATTTAATAAATACGTACGTTAATTTTTAAATACATTTGACCAGAGTGCTACAAAACTTACCATACCCCTCCTTATTTTATTCTTTATTACCATCTTTTAATATATTCAAAAGCGATTTTTTCGCAATTGTCCTACCGATATTTGTGAAGTAAACATCTGCGCCAAAACGATTAGTCAAGGTTCGTGTTTTTTGCAGAAATATTTTTGCCTATCCAAAAATGTCTCGCCTAAAAAATATAACTTGAAAATTACATCATTAAGGCCCGGTTTTACAATTGACAATTAAATTTTCAATTAAGTAATTGAAAGTTGTTAATTAACTGTCAGTTAGAATTGTTTGGATTTTTCAATTGTAAATTTATATCCAATTAGTTAATTTCAGATTCAATGTATTTTGGTTATGTTGGCTCACCTGCATTTTCTCATTATATCGAATTTTCAGTATAATATGAACTACAAACAATGTACCATAGACATATGATTATAGAGGTCTGTGCAATGTACAAACTACATACATAATCTAAATCTAAATTAAAATAAATCGTATTATCAAATCGGTGTGTTGTGATTGTGACAGTAATAGTAGTTATATTGAAAATTAACAAAAATGGACGGAGAAAAAAATGTAAAAAAGCGGGTAGCAAATTTTAATCCACAAGACCTGCTAATAGCACTAGTAGAAATATACAAATCTGTAATAGAATGCAAAAAATGACACGGTCAAAAATATCTTTTCTATCAAATCCCTTGAAGTAATTTGGACGAATTTGAATAATTTTCGGTCTCCCTATTACTTCTTCATCACTAGAATAAGCGTTTATATCATAATCCATTCTAACAAATTTTAAATTAGGTACTTCTCTTGTTAGATTTTAGGTTAGAATTATAAATTCTAACCTAAAATTATGTTAATTGAGAGTTAAACCACCCCTCTTCCACCAATTAAGGTAATTGATAATTAACTTGAAGAATAAAGTTAACTGACAAATATAAAATACCTACTTTACATTAATTCATAATTATTCCTTAATTTTCAGTTAATTACCGAGCCTAAATATAATATATTTTAGGTCAGAACATGAAGATGACGTTTCGGTATACAATCTCAGATTCAGCTATCCAAACTAATAAGAACACTGCTTTGGTAGTATTCGATTTTGCATCAATGTCAAACATGACAGTTTCCTGTTTATACATTCCAAAAACGCGTGAGACATTATGTTATAATTGATATCGTTTCTACTTATCTCGTCTCGAAGGAGTATTGAGCAGTTATTACAAAAATCCAGTCAATTATTAATTGGATACAATTTATCACCGTTTGGCAAAATAATAGGGAATTCTATAAGTTTGATTCTTGTGTTATTACTTTTATTTTCCAAAATGTTTGCAAAATCTCATTTGTCTACGTCATGCATCAGAGCCAAATGGTTCAAGTTTATCAAAAATGACATTTCTGATTATTCCCATATAACATTCTTCACTCTTTTTGATTCAACATATTACTACGTTGTAGGAACGTTAATTACTGATATGTTGGATTTTAAATGCAATTTTGAACTGTGACCTAAAGCCAAAGAATATTATGTTATAAAAGACGGTTCTGTTATAGATTTTTAAATTATTAACTTCACTGCAGTTGGAGTTCTTATTCTTTAGTGTGTTTTAAGTTTTAGTAGTAAATAAATTCGTGAGTCGAATATTTAAGCTTGACTTGTCTTAAGTGAATAGATAATTGTCCTCGATTAATTTTGAGGAAGTCAGTTGTTAATTTCTGAGCATGTAGGTTTAGTTTCATTATCAGGAGGGGTACAGTGATGTACTTGGGGCATTTTCCTTTCGTGAGGAAATTTGACCAAAATTAAAGACGGTTTTCGCCAGTATCTTGTTTTATTTATATTGTATTAAGTCCATTATATTATTCAGGCATAATCTAGTACTAAGTCCAATAAATTAAAAGTTGTCAATTGATTTTCACTTTTTATTCCGAAGGTTACTTGAATGGATGAAGTAAATTGACAACCACAATGTAATTTTTAATTTGACTGCAGAGTTCTTGAAATGCAATATTTTTTTTATGAAATTTGGTATAGACCCATTTCAGATTATGCTTAATCCAATGGTGTCCCAAGATGATTTTTGTAAAAAAAATATGCCTATTTGTCCTAAAGTACAGTTTTTCGTATCAAAATCGGACGAAAAACACAAGTTTTATGGGGCATCCACTGTCAGGTTTCAAGTGGGTCATATTGTATTTTATTTCATTTATTTCGTTTGCCTCGTTTGTCTACTTAATCTTTATCTATTTGTCTCAATTGTCTCACTTGTTTTGTTTATATCAATTATTCTATTTATCTTATTTATCTCATTTAACTAATTTATTTCATTTGTCTGATTTGCCTCATTTATCTCATTTCCCTTATTTATTTTTACTGTGTTTATCTTATTTATTACATTTATCTTATTTCTGTTATTTGTATTATGTATTTTATATGAATTAACAAAATTAATGAAAATGAAGTTTTTAATTAAAGCAATTTATTTCTTTCATGCCAAATTGAATATATGATGATGAGAATGTACTATCGAAGTCTATTTTTTAAGGAACACATGGTAAATTGACGGTTTAAGTATCATTTTATCAATAAAAAAATTGGGTACTAATTAAAAACGTCGTAAATAGTTACTTTATTAAATAACCTATTTAAGAATAATATGTCAGGTTTATGTGGTTGTACGTCGATTTCCGCCAGTAAATTTGCCCCAGCAAAAGTTACTTGGTTGTATTTTTAAAAAGAACCAAAAGAACAAGAAATTCCAGATTACTTAACCGGAATCTAAATAATTTATTATATTTTTGGTAAATAATTTCGATAGATAAGATAATAAGCAAAAAAATGGAGTTCATATTTTAGAACTGAATCTTTGGATAAATAAATATTTGAAATTCTGCAATAAATCCATATAAATGTAGTACCTACCTCCTCTCAGCAGGATGATCAAATTAATAACCCTTTTTTAAATAAATTACGTTTAAGGAACTATTAATATTTATAGATTAAATAGTTACTCACCTCGTGCATCACAGTCCAAGCAAAGCATAAACTTACAGGCCACAGTGGCTTATAATGGTTGCCAAAAGTGTACATGTAGATAAGCCAAGGGGCTGGTACAACTAAAGTAAACATATCACATAGTGCCATGGCCATTAGCACCACGTTCGTTGGAGTCCTCATATGCCTTTTACTCAAAACTACTACTATCAAGGTGTTTGCCACTATAGTTATCACTAATAAAAAGGGTACAATGTAGCCATATAATGGAACTGCATAGGCTATAGGCATTTCTTCTGTTATATTCATATAAGTCAAATTAATTGTCGTATTGTCATCGAAGTCTATTGGCGAGTAATTTGTTGTTAGATCGATGGTCACTGTTGAATTTATTTCCTCCATGTTTAGGTATGCTGTAGCACTAGAACTTAATCAATTGCACTGTAATTTTAATTTTGTTTTGTGGCTTATGTATAATACTATATTTTCATTGTATCGATTCTTGAAATTTGTATACAATTTAGTCTAGAAAGTATATCATAATTGACTTGATATCTTGTTTTATCACTCACATATTTAATTTAATTTAGGGATCTATGCTTTTGACAGAAAAGTTAAAAGCAAGCCCAAAGTTTAATTTAATTTAAATGTTATATTTGTTATAATGGAGAAAGATGGTGAATTAAGTTAAATTCCTTACGACGAACACAAAGTTTTGCTTAATTTCGATTATTAGGTTGCTTTATTATGAATCAAATTATTTTCAATTATCCTTTGTTTAATCTTCATGATTTTGGAGCTGAGTAAAGTTCCGGCACATCAACATATTCCAGATGTTAGTAAACCTGAAACAGAGACAATATTTCAGTCACTGATTACATACAAGTGTTTTTGCAATTTTTTAATTTAAATACTATTTTTTCATACAGAGTGTCTCAAATTTTAAGAGTGATTTTTTGGAGGATAAATTAGACTAATTTATCACAAAGAAAGAAAAAATGTTTCTAAATTCTCAATATAAAATAATATAATTCGGAAACGTTTATATCACCAAGACAAATATTTTAATGATAGTTTCAAACTTTTGTACTTTATAAAAACTAAAAATCTCATGAAATTTGAAATGCTCCTGATTATAGAAAAAAAAAAATAGTTTACAAATATTTAACAAACTGTCTAAGTAATATCATAAGGCAATCATTTTTGTAATTAGGCCTGAGCAAAAAATCGATATATCCATCCGATTCGATTTTCTTTTTGATGCAAGAAAAAATTTAATCGAAACATCGAATCGGCATATTAAATCGAATTAGCCTGTCGAATAGAATCGACACATCGAATTTAACGTGAAATCTGAATAATATGTGAAAATAGAATAGATAATAGATCTTCCATTAAAAAAAAAAAAACATTACTTTGTGTAATAAAACCTATTCCACGCATCCTTTACATATATTTTTAAAATACATGCTTCAAGAAGATATACAATTCCTGCCTATTATTTTTCGTTTATTTTAAATAGCAGTAGACTAATGGAACACTGTAGTAGTATACCTTGGTTTTTACGAAAATTACTGCGTTTAAACTACCAAAAGTTCAATTAATATTTTACATATTCTATTAAGTAAGTAACAAGAGTTACAGAATACGACACATTTTAAATAATTTTGCATATCAACGGTATATACAGTGTGGAAATTAAGTAACGCATAAATTCAGTAATTCCGTTGATATTAATTTTTGGGAAAAAAATCTCGAAGGGGTATAGCGATTTCAACTTCAGCAAATATTTTCAGTCTATTTTCAGTTTCTTATGTCATTTATTTTTTAAATTATGATGTCATCGACTTTTTTTTTAAATGACAACCTATATTTTTTATTATTGATTTTGGTAGTAGTCTTTATTCCGGTACCGACCGTATAAAATTTTTAATATGTTATATTTGAAAAAAAATCGAGAAAATCAGTCAAAGTTAAAATAACAAAAATTCATTAAATTGGGAACATTTATCTAGTTGCCGGTGTATCACATTAGTTCGATTTTTCAACTATTTGTATAATTTCAAAATAAAAATGAATGTGCCGTCAATAACTTTCCGTCAAACTTAGGAGGATCTAGTAAGGAATAACTACAATTAAGATTCTTCAAGTGTAAAAGTTAGAGGAAATATAAAAAAATTTTATTTTTTAGGATTATTAAAGTGAAAATAAAAAAAGAATAAAAAATAGGTAATACAAAAAAAAGAGAAAAGAAAAATTTTTTTTTTTTTTTTTGAACCCCAATAAACTATCTTATAAATAATAATATTTACAATAATAATAATAATAACAAAATCTATTTTTAGTAGTCCATATACTTATTCTCTTATAAATTAAAACTGCAGAATTTTCAGCCTCTTTAACAGAGTTACAACAAATAAAAACATTAGTGTAATCAGCATAGGACACTCTCAAGCACATTGGATGATCTATATAACTAAGTAAGTCATTAATAAATATTATAAATAGAGTTGGCCCCAGGATAGATCCTTGAGGAACTCCAGTACTGGCAATTACTAAGGGTGATGCACTGTTGTTGACTTTAACTTGTTGCAATAGACAAAGATGAATTAAACCATGCATTAGTTATACTTCTAATCCCATATGTCTCTAATTTTGACAGTAAAATGGAATGGTCCACGCAGTCAAATACCTTCGAGAAGTCAACAAAGAGCCTTAATGCCAGCTGTGGCTTATCGAAAATATTTATAACCCCATTCACAAAATCACGAAGAGCAGTGTCAAGACATTTATATTTTGTAAACCCATGTTGATTTGGGTATAGTACATTATTTAATAAGAGAAAATTAACTAATTCTTTATTAACAGCTAATTCAAAAACTTTAGATACACTTGACGTTAGATTAATCCCTCTGTAATTTGTAATTAGGCTAGTATCCCCTTTTTTATGTAACGGTATTACGTTTGTAGTTTTTAATTTGTCAGGATAAACTCTTTGTACTAGGGGCAGGTTAATTATATCTGTAAGAGGTCCAACTATATATTGGACAATACGCTTTAATAGAAACTTCGATATTTCGTCCATTCCGGAGGATTTAGAATTTTTTAGCTTTTTTAATTATATCTAATAATCCTCTTTTATAAGATGTCGGAAAAATAGTGAATTATCACTTACATTTAAAAATTCTATAAGAGGTACATCCGAGTTCAGCTGTAAATTAGACAAAAGTTTTTTTGGCAGAAGATAAAAAATAATTATTCTGCGCAGTCAGTGGGATTTAAAATTCTACCATTTCTTCTATTTCTATATGACAGTCATTTTTATTTGAATTACCCTAAACCCTATTAAGGACATCCCACATAGCCTTACTTTTGTTTTTCGAATTTAAAACTATTTGGTCATTTATTTCTTTAGAAACCGACGATAACAAATTCTGATATTTCTTATTGGCTGATTTTAAATGTTTACATTGGGGATATTGCTTACTCAGATCGGCAAGAAGTAATACATGATTTTTGGCCCCAATGATTTCCCAGTTCCTCTTATTACAACTGGATTTATAAATTTGGATATTTTTATATTTCGTAAGTGGAAAACAGATTTCAAAATAGTACGAAATATCTTCCATAAATAAATTAAATGCTTTATTACAGTCTACAATTGCTAAAACTGAACAGGCAAAAAAAAAATGAAGAAATTGTCAGTATTACCATCACTGAAAAAAATGTTTATAATGACTATCTTCAGCAACCGTGTGAACAGTTTTTATTTTGACATATTGAGCAAAATGGTCTGACAAATTACTTTACACGATATTTGCTTCGCATACTATTTTTGTACATTTACTAAAAATATTGTCAATGCATTTGCTCAATTCAGAAGTTACACTTGTTGGCTCATGAAACATTGTACACATATTGTTACAGTTTCAAATATTTGTAAATTCTCACAAAACATGACTGTTAAAATTAAAATCAATATTAAAATCGCCACCAATTACTAGTACCTTTTTACTAAGTAGAAAAATGTCTAATAAACTTACTAAATTGTGACAGGAACAAATTTTTATCATTGTTAGGAATGCAATACAACGCAATTACAACAATATTACTACCTAAAATTTCCACACCACAACATTCAAACACATTGATGACAGATAACAGCAAACCAAGTTTTTTGTCTATTAGACTGTTTTTACAATACACTGCAACACCACCATGTTTTTGTTTAGGACGACAAAAGGATTCTGATAATTTAAAACCTGGCAGATTTATTACATCGATTTCATCTCCTGACTGCCAGTGTTCACTCAATAACAAAACATCTGTATGATGATCGCTTAAGAAATCATTTAATTGCAGAAATTTATTTCTGACACACTGAATGTTTTGATGTGTAACAACAATACCATTAGAATTTTTTAATCCAATATTACAATTTGGGAGAGTCGTGGGTATAACAAATTTCTTTGCAGCTCCTCATTTATTGGCCGATCATTTTTTCCTTTTTGTGAGACATTTTTATCAGGATGAATAAATTTTAAATTTTTTGTTGGTTTTTCTGCTACTGTCATGTAAATCCGGTTTGAGAGAACCACATAGTGTTTCTGGCAACATTCCCCCACCACCTTATTTTAGTAATCGTAACTTCGATTCGATTCCATGGGTATCGACTTGATTCGATCCAGCTCCTTGCAAATCTATTTGCGATTCGATCCAAATAATGATGAACGATTCAAAATCGATATTTTCGGCGAATCGAAAATCGATTCAGTATATCCCTGGAATAGAATTCAAGACTCCGTGAATACAACACGAGACAAAGAGCCTTTGCGGTGTTTAGTTTAATTTCTTGCAAAGGATTATATTATGAAGATATGTAAATGGTGGACATTTTGAACACATATTATGATTGAAATTTTCCCAACTAAAATGATTGATGGTTGATAGTAGTTATCATTTTTCGCCTAAAATTTTGATACATTTTTCTGATATATGATTATCATTTCGAATCCTTAAGATATCAAGAAGATATGTTTATAATAGAGTATACTCTCACCAAGTTTCATTCAGATAGTAAAATAAAAGACGTTTCGAAGGTATTTGAAAGTATTTTAATATTTTCTCAAATTCAGAACTTTGTCACGCATAAACGAAGCGAATTTGTATATAGATAGTTTGGTTAAATCATATTATTTTGGCATATGATGTTACCTTCAAGAATTTCAGTTTACTCTAGGACGCAATTATTCTGGGACACCCTGTGCAGGTTTAACTAGTTACTATGAAACATAAAGGCCTAAGGAATTAGCGTAAAAAAAGGGAGAGAATTTAATTTTTAAGGATTTTCTCTCGGCTGGCAATAAAAACGTGTAGACTTACCAATTTTGTGTTGTGGAGTACAATAAAGTTCATTATTTCTTAAGACTAAATTATGCACATTAATTCTTTTAATAAATAGACTATTGAGATAGTTAGCAGTACCTGTAGTAATAATTTTATATATGGAACTGTAACATAAGAGAGTAAATTGATGTTCCAATTTTAATATATGCAAAATATTTGGATTTTATTCTTATACAGAAGTGAGAAAATTATAATAAACATTACTAAGCACAAGTGAATTTACAATATTCCATTTTACTTTTGATAGTAAAATATATATTTAAATTGGTTTAAAGTTTTAAATTTTGCATATCCTCAACTACAGAATCATATAAACTCCAAGATTTTTTGTACACTGTTAATTGTATTTCGTCGTAAAGCATTCTCATTGACACCCTTTTTCTTCGTTTCCTCTTTGGACTGTAGTTATTTAACGTAAAAGAGAGCGAAAAAAGCGAATAGTCACTTCTACATACTTGTAATTTATAATAATAATTAATTAGCACTTTTGAGAGAGCGAGCGGAGGGAACTAAATTAGCACTTACTACGGTAGTCGTATCAGTTCTGTCTTTATGTCTATGATTAAGCCGCGACGAATCATTGACAGCATGCATATTAGTGACGAGAGAAAAATATTAATATTTTAGAAAATTATGATGAAATTTTATTTTAGATTAATTTTTGAATGTGCAAATTTCAAAAAGCTGTAGCTATAAAAAAACAATACTTTTTAAAGAAATGTTCCATATGAAAATGAGAAAAATAATTTACTAACCGTTTAAGAAATAACCTGGGAAGGCGATCACTTTTTTTCGCAAATTTCAATCGCAATTCTTTTTATGAAAATCTCTTTCATGTAGTTTTAATGGTTACACCATTAAGTATTGCTTGGGTTCCTTACTCCAATACTAAGATATAAACTAAATTTCACCAGCCTCCATACATAATGATGACGATGGATTTAGAATAGCGAAAACGACTGAAAATAAGTATGTGTTATATTAGCAAATTACAGCGAGTGCTCTTTCGAAGAGGAAAAGGAAAGCAACTAGGTATAAATATGAATATTTTGGTATATATTAGAATTTTTAATTTTTAGTGCATTTTATTTTAATTAGGGTCATTAGAAATTAAGCAGTTCTAGACTGAATAACAAAACAATTTAAATAAAACTGACAGGAATTGGTCACATAGAAAATGACTTAATAATTAATAAGTAAACTACAAACTACAACTGCTACTACTATAAAGTACAGGGTTACTCATTATAAATTACACACCCCTTATCATCATTATTATTGCCTATAAAAAAAGTTTTAAATAAAAGTTGTGGTTATGACTGAATTTTGTTAAAATGCTATCAATAGTACAGTAGCGTGCAGATTTCAGGGGATACAAAAAAATAATATATTTTTTTAAATGGGATGCCCTGTATATTATTAAATTTTTGGAAATATCCTTTGTTTCTGATTACAAAAATATACCATATGTTACCCCTACCATATACCGTTTTTGAATTATTAAACGTCGAATATCTTAGTCAAACTAGTTACTATAAAGATGAAAAAGTTAACATTATTAAAGTGAGCTATGAAAATGACAACTATTATGTTTGATAAGTGACATTTATTTAATGAAATAATCAAAATGGTTTACAGTGAGAAAGAAAAAAACCAAATATTTATACAAAATAGATGGAATTTATTTAGGAAATTTAAATATAAATAAAGGATAAATCATAAAAGATGTTCGATGTGCACCATTATTGGCAATGCAAAATTAATAACGTCTTCTTATATTTATAATTGCATCGAAAATGGCTTCATTATTTACATTCAGACTGTTTATTTCAAGTCGAATCCTGTCTTTAATGACTTGAATACTTATTATTATTATTATTATTATTATTGACAGTCTTTTAGAAATCCCCAAAAAAATGAAACCATAGGGGTCAACTTCGGATTGTTATATAGTTATAAGTATAATCATAGGCCCAACAATTTTGTTTCTGAAAATTCCACATCAAACGCTAACAGTTTTCCTTCCTGATTGTTTTATTTGTTTTACCAATCTTTTTCTGTTGTGCTTGTTTTCCCACGACCCTCGATTTTCCTATTAAAAACTCCCCGTAGAAAAGAATGCATCATCAGTCCATAATATTTTAGTAAAAAAAATCGGTATCTGCATCCAACTTTTGAATCATCTGGAGGCAAAAGTCCTGCCTTTTTTTAAATTTTATATGGTCTGTAGTTGTTATTTTTTAACGTACGTTGGATTTTGGAATAACTTTTACCTAATTGATTGACTGCATTATTTATACTACATTCAGAATTTTCTAAAAAATAATACAATGTTTCAAAAAAAGTCTATTCGCAAATAAATATGGATGGGTTTACCTTCGAAATGAAGCAGTATATCTAGCTGTTCTTCCTAGTTTGCTTGAACTATACCCACTTTTCTATTAAAACTGAAGGTATTATTTACCTTTCGGTAAATATTTTTGAACGTAATTTCTGATGGTGTTGGACGATTTGGATACAACACCCTGCTCTTTTTGCTGCACGTTTATTTTTGTTATTTTGTATATAACAAATAAATATTTGGACTTTTTCTTCCTTATTGTAAACCATTTTGATTATTTCATTGAAGAAATGTCACTTATCAAACATAATAGTTGTCATTTTCATAGCTCACTTTAATAATGTTAACTTTTCCATCTTTACAATAACTAGTTTAACTAAGATATTCGACATTTAACAACTCAAAAACGGTATATGGTAGGGGTAACATATGGTATATTTTTGAAATCAAGAATAAAGGATGATTCCAAAAAATTTAATAATATACAGGGTATTCCATTAAAAAGAATATTATTTTTTTTGTATCCCCTGAAATCTGCAAGCCACTGTACTTTTGATAGCATTTTAACAAAATTCAGTCATATCCACACAACTTTTATTTAAAACTTTTTTCTATAGGCAATAATAACGATGATAAGGGGTGGGTAATTTATAATAAATAACCCTGTACATCAATAAATATTATTTTATAAACAAAGACGATTCCAAAGAGACCCTTCAAAATCAGAGGTTGGATAAGTTATTGCTCAGAAAAGATTTTTTCCCCGTTATTAAGTTTAAGACAAGATCGCTTGGCGGTGACAATGACGACGCAGGGAAAATATTAATATTTTAGAAAAAAAATGATGAACTCTAAATAATTATATTAGGAAAATAATCACTAAATACTAGAAGAAAATAAACAAATTGCATATACAAATATATGTGAGGATACTCATAGTTCACCTTGTCCTGCAAAATTTATAAACCGTAATAGTTCAGTCTTTGATTTGTGTTTTAATGCTATATTTTTTTCTAAATCACGAAAGCAATTAAAGGCTTTCATGTTTTTACTGAAAATGGTCAATCTAGAAAATCCTTTGGATTGATTAAATCCTTTCTTTAATGCTACTGAGAACATTACATTAACTTTTTCGTCAGTTAGAGCTGGACACAATCTTACTCAGAGCTTGAAACTTTCGCTTGTGTTTTGTACAGTGTGATAGATATAACTGATTTGAAAAAGTTAGTAATATTTATTTTCACGAAAAAAATCACTGCAGAAAATTTCTGCTACTTCCGACCAGTTTTGCTGGAAATTAAAAAATAAGAGGTTGAAGCATGTAATGTGAGATGAAGATACGGATACAAGAGCGTTGGTTATACTTATTACGATTAAATGAAACTGCAAAAAAGCCTTCGACTTCTCAAGTGGTGAGGAATCAGACGAAGGCAATTAAATTCAACAACTACCACCAATTTTTATGATTTCAACCCGGGAGTTGGCAAACAGTAAAACTAGTTATGTTTTAAGTCCACTGCACTACCGAACTCGCTAGCATTGCCATTACATATTGTTTTTAGGGGTAGTTTTAAAGGGTTAAAAATGTAGCATTTTCTTTTTACTCCATATTATCTACAATTTGCCATAATTAAATCGTTAAATAATTTTTATATGTTTCTCTTTATGTCGTCGATACATGGATCCATCATGTATATCAAGTTAAACGTTGCAAAATGTTTGACGGTAATTGAGTTGTTTTCTTATCTGTAAAAGAAAGAAATCTGAATAAAGTGAAAGATAATGAAACGAATTGGAATTTATTATAAATTGTAGACGTGTTTAATATAATGAAGCTACAGGAAGCTTAATCGTTATTTTGAACATCTAAATGAGACACATTGTAGATTTAAGTTTAATTATATAGTGAAAAGTAAGTGAAAAGGATGAACGAAGTTCATAGCGTAACGAAATAGGATGAAGGGTATATGGATGTGTAGGTTTAAGTACAGAGAAGAGAATTAGAAAGGAG